>MU224551.1:17456-34909 GCA_018584345.1 Thuja plicata
AACTTGCATTGTCATATAGATTTGCATTGCATTGCATACATTTGGTTTCATTGGAGATATTGACATTCTTTCCCTTGTTTTCATTGTGAATCTCTCATTGTATGGTTGACTAGCAAGGTCATGAGTTTATAACTCTAGCTGAGAGCAATTTTACAAATCTTGCAAATCCATGCATAGAGAGCTATGGATCGATTTGTGAGGGTTCATTCTTGAGTTTCCTTGCATGTAAGGATTCATAGAAGTACACTACTTTTGTGTGTACACTATTTAATATTAAAAAATCAACGACAACTGAAGAGTTGATGGAATCCCTAGCAAAGTTGTATGAAAAGCCTTCCGCTTTGAATAAGGTATTTCTTATGAAACACTTATTTAATATGAAGATGGTAGAAGGTGGGTCAGTGGCTAATCATTTAAATGAGTTTAATATAGTTATTAGTCAATTATCCTCTATGAAAATTAATTTTGATGAAGAAATTAGGGCTCTCTTGATTTTGTGTTCATTTCCAGAAAGCAGGAATAGATTGATAATGGCCATAACTCTGTTTCTAATACAAACACCCTAAAACTTGACGATGTTATTGGTGTTATTCTGAGTGAGGAAATTCGTAGGAAAAACTCAGGTGTATCTACATTAGGTAGCGTGTTGAATGCAGAAAGCAGAGGCAGAACAAGAGTTAGAGGAAACAACTATGGAAATCATGGGAGATCACGAGGGAAGTCAAAGGGAAAGAGGTCTCAATCAAGAGGACCTAGTGACTGATGGTACTATGGAAAACCAGGTCATAAGAAGAAAGATTTCTGGTCTCAGAAAAATAAAGGAGACAAACAAGAAAGCAATAACAAGGCAAATGTGGTAAGTAATAAATCTGACAATGATGTTTTGGTCCTTTCCCTTGAAAATGCTGATGATTCATGGGCTCTATATTCAGGGGCTTCTTTTCATGCTACACCCCATAGGATTTATTTTATTGATTATGTCCAAGGTGATTTTGGGCTTGTTTATTTGGGAGATAATGAACCTTGTCAAATTGTTGCGAAGGGAAGAACTAAGATTAAGTTGCAGAATGGGAATCATTGGCTACTACAAGAGGTATGACATGCTCCAAGGCTGAGTAGAAATTTAATTTCAGCAAGGAAACTAGGTGATGAGGGTTGTATAGTTACTTTTAATGATAAAAATTGGAAGGTCTCAAAAGGTTCCTTAGTAGCAGAAAAAGGTGTGAAAGTAGGCACCTTATATGTTTGTATAGGCAATACTGTTCCTACTACTTTAATTGTTACAGAGAAAAATGAATGTTCAGGAACAGTTGCTGTAGTTGAGCAGGTTGAACATGAAACAATTGTTGTGGATACAGAAACAACACTATGGCCTAACATACTTGGGCACATGAGTGAGAAATGTATGAAATTTCTTCACTCAAAGAAAGTTTTACCAAGTCTGAAATGTGTAAATTTAGATTTCTGTGAAAGTTGTGTATGGGAAACAAAAGAGAGTTAGTTTCTTGAAGGGTGGGAAGGAAAAGAAAGATGATAAATTAGAGCTTGTGCATACAGATGTATAGGGGCTAGCTCATATATCTTCCCTTGATGGCTCTCTGTATTATGTTACTTTCATTGATGATGCAACTAGGAAAGTATGGATTTATTTCCTTAGGCAGAAATCTGATGTGTTTGAAACCTTTAAGAAATGGAAAAGCTTGGTTGAAAATGAGACTGGTAAAAGATTAAAATGTCTCAAATCTGATAACGGTGGTGAGCATTGCAGAAAATCATTTGAAAATTATTGTTCCTCTAATGGTATCGGTAGGTAGAAAATAGTTCCAAGAACTCCACAAGAAAATGGAGTGGCTAAATGCATGAACAGGACAATAATGGAATGTGAAAGGACTATGAGATTGCATGTTGGGCTCCCCTTAAACATGTGGGCAGAGGCTATAAATACTATTGTTTATTTAATCAACAAAGGGACCTCTACTCCTTTGGGTTGTGGTATTCTAGAGGAAGCATGGACTAGTAAGAAGGTAAGTTATTCTTTTCTCAGAACCTTCGGTTGTGAAGCATTTGCACATATAGATTTTGAAAATAGAACCAAGCTGGAAGCAAAATCAAAGAAATGTGTATTTTTTGGATATGGCATTGATGAATTTGGCTATAGAATTTTGATTTTGAGAATCATAAAATTGTAAGAAGCAGGGATGTCATATTCAATGAGAAAGTGTTGTACAAAGATCTATTGCGACACCATGAGAAGAAAGACACTGATTATGTAGAGTTGGATGATAGTCTAAAAGATAATGTTCTAGTAATTCCTTATGCTCTGCAACAATAGCAACAACAAATACCACACACCCCAGTGAATGTTAGACAGTTAACAAGGCTAAGTAGACCTCCAGATAGATTTTCCCCTTCTTTGTATTCTATTTTATTAACTAATGCTGGTGAACCTGATTGTTATAATGAAGCTATGAAGGTGGATACAAAGCTTCAGTGGGAGTCTGCAATGATAGATGAAATGGACTCCTTGCTGAAAAATCAGACTTGGGATTTATGTAAGTTACCTGTAGGTAAATGGGCTTTGTAGAATAAATGGGTTTACAGGTTGAAAGAAGAAAATGTAGGTAAGAAAATATTTAAAGCCAGCTTAGTCGTAAAAGGATTTGCACATAAACATGGTATTGATTTTGATGAGATATTTTCTCTAGTTGTTAAAATGACCTCTATTTGTATTGTTTTAGGTATTGTGGCTACTTAAAATTTTTATTTAGAGCATCTTGATGTTAAAACAACTTTTCTTCATGGTGATTTGAATGAAGAATTATCTATGGTACAACCACAAGAAATTAAGGTCAAGGGTAAGGAGAGTTTAGTGTGCAAATTGCAGAAAAGTTTATATGGCTTGAAGCAAGCATCTCAGCAATGGTATATTAAGTTTGATACTTTTATGAATGAGAATGGATACACTCAATGTAATTCTGACCATTGTGTTTATTTCAAGAGGTAAAATGAGGATAGCTACATTATTTTATGTTTATATGTTGATGATATGCTTGTACCTAGGTCTAACATGGATCATATTAAGGGGTTGAAACAATAGTTAGCAAAATTTTTTGCTATGAAGGATTTGGGGGCAGAAAAACAAATCATTGGCATAAAAATTTGTAGAGATAGGAAGAATAGACAATTAACTCTATCTTAGGATGATTATGTTGAAAAGGTGTTGCAAATATTCTCCATGAAGGATGCCAAATCTGTCACTACACCTTTGCTTGGTGATTTGAAATTGACTAAGGAGATGTTTCCAAAGACACCAGAAGAAGAGGCTAAAATGGCCAAGATACCTTATGCTTCAGTTGTAGGGAGCTTAATGTATGATATGGTCTGTACTACTCCAGAAATTGCACATGTAGTGGGAGTCATTAGCAGGTATATGAGTCACCCTAGGATTGAGTGTTGGAATGCAATCAAATGGATTCTCATATATTTGAGAGGTACATCTAATAAGTGTTTACACTTTGGGCGCTCTACTACTACTGTTCATGGTTATGTTGACTCAGATTTGGTAGGAGATATAGATACCAAGCGGAGTACTACAAGTTATGCATTTACTATTGGTGGGATAGTACTGAGTTGGATTTCTCGGTTAGAAAAGGTGAATGCTTTATCCACTACAGAGGCAGAGTATGTTGCTGCTACTGAGGTAGCCAAGGAGATGATATGGCTTCAATTCTTCATGGAAGAATTGGGACATCCACAGGAAGATAACAATCTGTATTCAGACAGTCAGAGTGTCATTGATCTTGCAAAGAATTTTTCCTTGTATTCAAAGACAAAGCACATACAGTTACGGTATCATTTCATTCAGTCAGTTTTGGATGATGGGCAGTTAAAGCTAGAAAAAATTCATATAGATGATAATCCAATAGATATGTTTAAAAATGTTGTAACAAGGGAGAAGCTGAATTCTTTTTCAGTTTCAGTTGGTCTTATAGATTGAATAGACTAATAGAACAACAGAGTTCAGGAAGGTTGGATCCAGTGGGAGCTTCATAGGGTAGTGGTTTAGCTACAAGATTAGTCTCCAAGTGGGAGAATTGTTGGTTTATGTGGATCCTGATCAGTTCCCAAGTGGGAGATTGTTATATTATGGTGAATAATCAGGAAAGTGATTTACCTTTCAAGTAATTTACCTTTCTACAAGACGTGGGGTTTCCTAATGTGTATGTCCATTCATTTTGCAGGTAGGATAGTATTTGTCCATGTAGGTTTCCTTCTTTGGATTTTTCACCTTAGATCTTGTTATGCCCTATATCCCCATCCCTACATTTTGTGTGCAAAATGTTGGGTCCCCTTTTTTTTTGTTTCCTTCTTTTGGCTCTTGCCTTTCTTTTCCGTTTTTTTATTTTCCTTCTCTGGGTTTTCTTTCCCACGGTGTTGGTTTTTCTTTTTGTTTTTGTCCCTTATGTCTCCAGGACCTGATCCCAGAGTTGGTCATTCCTTGTCTAGGAACTGGACTCTGGACTCCGGGATTCTTTGCCATGATGTCTTCTTTTTGTGAGAGGGTATGGTCGCACGGAATCCCCTGGCTTGGAGTCTGGAGGCCTACTTGTTTCAGAGTTTGCAGAGGGAAAGGTAGCTTCTTTTTCACCTCGGGTATAAATAGGAATAACCTATCATTTTCATAATTACCGTGATTAAAACACTTAAGCAATTTGAGTGATTTCAGAGTGATATCACAGCACTCTAAGCGAGAATCTAGTGGGAGCTATTTCGAGTTGTTTTGAGCAATTGTGGTTGGTTTCTAGTATTGAGTGGTGATCATTTGGAGGTGGAAGCTATTATAGAGCATTTTCAGCACCTTGCCTTCCTTCCTTTCTCTGGTTTTTAGGTTGGTGTCTGGTTTCTTTCCTTCTTTTTCTTTCGTTGTGTTCTGTTGGAATTTGTTCGCGTTTCCCGTCTCATTTCCTTGTATTGTTTTTGTCTTGGTCGTCTAGTTTGCCACCTGTTGGTGGGTTAGCTCTGTCAGAGGGATGTCCACCCTCTGTGCAGGTGTAGGAATATTTTATAGATATTGTATATGCTTGTACATGTGTGGCACTATTTTGTTAAGGTAGTTGCTCTACGTTTTATATATTTAGTGTATATTAATGTATATCCTTCCACTTTTCATGTGTATACCCTTTGGCTCTATTGTAAACATGATATATATGTTGTGTATATCCACCTATTCTCGTGTCAAGCTCATTGTGCTTCCTCTATTTTTCATTCAATTTTGTAAGCTCATTCAGGGTAGAATACCACCTGGTTGAAGCTCAGCTCTCGGCCAGCTTCAACTAGGTGGTTTTCTCTCTCCTCCATAAACTAGCCTTAATGACCCATTTATGTCCCACATATACGTTCAAGACTGTCCAAGTGGTATCCACTTTTCACACGTTAGGACAGTTGGCACCGCCATCACCATAACTCCCCATTTATTGCGTAGCCACGTGACGTTGACATTAGCCTACCAGCTCACTTTTCACGCACATCTTCTAACGGTTAGTTTTCTAGACCCTAGGTCTCTTGCCCTCACCCAACCCACATCTTGCTTTCTTCAGATATGTTGAGATCCCTGGGCCTGAATATAGGTTAATTTCCTAAGTTTGCAATATATATATACTTTCCAGGATTTTGAACCTAAACTAACTTTTCAGGGAAAGGACGTGCATCAGTGGTAAGATCTCTGGATCCCAGAATAATATTTATTCATGAATTCTAACGGTCGCCTTGCCTTGTAGGTTTCCAAAACAAAAAAATTTCATCATGTCTGAGGCTTCTACATCTTCACCACTCAGAAGTCTGAAACTTCCTTCCACGGTGGTCACTAGGGCAGCTGTCAGATCTAAAATGGAGACGGCCTTAGAGAAATTACCTCTCAGCATGAAGTATGTAAAGGACAATGCCATCGCGAGATCAAAGATTGATTCCAAAGTTCAATTGATTAACAACACCAGCGTCAGAACGTGGGCCGAGATGTAGGCCCTGGTTAAAATAATGTACATTCAGCGATAGTCTGGGGATCCACTAACGATCAGCATGGGGGATTCTGAGATTCTAAAATCTGCCTATTTTCTATGCTTGATGCAGGCCCCGAA
The DNA here is from genome assembly GCA_018584345.1 of Thuja plicata. Lineage (NCBI taxonomy): Eukaryota > Viridiplantae > Streptophyta > Pinopsida > Cupressales > Cupressaceae > Thuja > Thuja plicata. The sequence continues at coordinate 23,591 of MU224551.1, forward strand.
GTTGATTCTTACACTTGCAGCATATTACAACTCTTCTATCTAGGTCGTTATGCTCGCAACCTTGAAAGCAACCGGGTATCCCACCCCCATGGTGTCTCTCGATGCCGCAACTTTTTGGATAGGGTTGGGGATCCCTCAAATCGAAAACCCAACTGTCATCACCCGATCTGATGCCTTACCACAATTTTAGCAGTTGGAGGCCGCAGCCTGGCAATATATGAATAATCAATGGCTCAAGACTCCAAAGAGGGACCCCAGGAAAATGAAGCTTGAAATCCCTCAATTTGAGTTTAAAGAAAGCATCCAGATGGGGATGATAGCACTATCCTGGGTCTTCAGGAAACCCCATGCCTGGGAATTCACAGGATGGATGTACTACTTCTTGCTTGGCATCACCACCGACGGGGAGTACTTTGATTGGGCCGCCATTATTTCAAACTATGTGGATTCTAAGTTCCTCCAGGTGGCCCAAAAGTGAAATTTTTATATGATTTCTTATGTTCTCTAGGCCCTAGCACAATAATGGCCTACCACCAATGGGTTATTCACATTAGGTGTACTTGGGATCAGATTAGGTCAGAAGGCTCCCTGGGATTATTTCCCACAAATCCAATGGGAGGCTAGTTTCCCTAGATTCTGTCGGGTGAATGACGCCTTCATCTACTACAACCTGCTCACGCCTACCTGGGATGCAGGATACCACCTCTCCATGGAGGCAATGGATCTGGTCAAATGTTATGGCCATTATTACATTCAATTCCATTAGCATACATACATAAGGGTAACTAGCTTCTCTGAGAAACCTTACTTGTTGCCCAAACATTGTGGGAACAAGATAATTCTCTTGGAGTATTGCAAGAAAATAATGGAGTTGCACGCATTCTACACCTTAAAGAAGGTGACAAACATTCCATTCCCAATCACTTTTGGGAATTACTCGTGCAGTATGTTCGTAGCCAAGGAGGTAGACAACGAACTTAAGAGCTTCAACCTGGCCAAATTTTATTTGGCGTGGAAGAACTTTGATCCACATGGAAAAATTGCACTGGCACTTCCCCAGGCATCAGGGCCCCACCAATATCACCTGGAGGACTTCTGGGAAGATTGTCAGGATAACGTTGAAGTCCAGAGTTGGCATTACATCTAGATGACCATGGGAATGATGGAAAGGTTAAAACTCTAGAAATTTCCAGATGACTTCTCAGACGCCAGATCCACAATAGACCCCCAGTACAAGGCAAAGGGGATCGATAAGTTGGCCCTCCCATCAGTGGGCTAGAATTCCCAAGAGGGGCCCACCATTAAGGAATTTACTCACAACATGGTCGAGCACAGCCACGAGTATTTTAAGAGAGTATGCCCCGGGAGTACTCGCAAGGCTGCCTAGCCGGTACCAAAGCTAACCCCCAGGGCTGAAACTTCTTCACAGGGAGAAGATAGGGGAAAAAGAATAATGGAGACTCCAACTCCATAGGAGATCCCCATAAAAGAAAAACTAAAGCAATCAATAGCGGCCTCCTAGCATATGAGGGAGAAATTCATCACACAGTTGGCTACTCTGGTACTCATGACCGGACCTATCCATCCTCCTTCTTCCCCTTCACTAGCAGCACTGATGGTCAAAGCAATAGGAGTGGATCCAGAAGAGGAGTAGGTCCTAAGGGATGTCGGGCCTCCTTTGGTCACCCGATGGAAGAAAAGGCCTAATCAAAAGCTAAAGGCAGAACCAGAGCTAGGGATGCCTCAGATCCCACAAGTAGAGATCCTTTCTTCTGACTCCCCAGAGCCAGAAAGGGATCCAGAGCCCACTCATGTCACAAAAAATCCTCCCCTTCAAGATGAATTTGATGATGTTTTTAGAACTGACGAGTTCAGGAATTTGCAGGGAGACATTGAGCAGCCGGAGGCCGAAATCCCAGAGCAATAAAAAGCTCTGTAACAAGAACCTGCACAGGAGCAGGAGGAATAGGTAGAAGAAGAAAAAGAGATAGAACAAGAGATCACATCTGAATTCCTAGAAATACAATATATAGGAGTTCCAGGGAAACAAAAAAAAGTGAACAAATGGCATTGGCTAGGGAAACCAGACCCTCGGGAACAACCGTGAACCCAACCGTCGTGTTCCATATGCCGCTCCCAATGCCAAGATTTAGGGAGGTAATCACTGTGGCCCAAACATTAAATCTTGGCCCGTTGCCTCCCCCACTACCTGAGGATGTACCAATGGAAGAAGACACCCTAGCAACAGAGGCTGAGAAAGAACAGGAACAAGAAGAAGAAGAAAACCCCGGGGCAACCAACGAGGACCCAGATATTACTAAGGATACAGATGGTGGGGAAAAAGATACAGGTGCCACCAAAGAAAATGTTGCCATTGAGATGGAATATATAGGAGAGGATCTGAAAGAGGCTCATAGTACTAAGGAGATGCAACAAGATGTTGGGGAGAATTTACAAGAACAGGTTCTGGCTACAAAGCCACCCCGCCTGCCACAGTGGTTGGTGGAATATTGGAAGAGAAAGGCCCCCCCATCAACACCCAGAGCCCATATTTCTTTGGCAAAGATGATGGGTCAGGCATAGAACCCGCATAAAGCCAAGAAAGCCTAGACAATTCACACTCTTCGAACTAAGCCAGGTGGAGAAATAGTCACAGTAATAGCGACACCTTCCCCAGACACAAACGAAGCAACAATCAAAGCCAGAGATTATAATTTCATGGAGGTATCACTGGGGAAGAGAGGAAAATAGGGGGAATTAGACCTATTAAGGGAAGCAGACAAGGTAGTAGAGGCTCACACCGAAAAGGAAGCCCAAAAGCTCAAGGCAAAAAAGGAGAAAAATGCAAACCTCATGGGGTTGCTAACTGAGCTGGCCTGACCTATTAACGTTATTCCCTTGGAGGCCTCTACATCTGATGCAACACTGCTGCAGAGTGACATAGACTCATTATGGGTGACGAAAAAGAAGGCCCAAGTGATTGATGAATGGGTCACCCTGTAGTTGGGAAACATCTAGCATTTCCTAGTGTCCACACTTGCAGACCTATAAGAATCCCACCACATATTACATCAGGCCAAAAACACCATCAGTATATGGGAGCTAGACATTGAGAACTATGAGACATCGAAAGTTGAGTTAGAAGAACTCATCGGCCTCGAAGAGGAGATTGTTTCCCAGTCTGGAATTTTAGGGGAAGAGTCATTTGATTTTGTGAGGACCCAGCACTCTAGACTTGACCTCACATTGGGGGTAATCAAGCAACTAGTAGGGACTCTATTTGATAAGGTCAATGCAATAAAATATTCTTTCAATTTATATTATTCTTTTGTTTCAAAGGTCTCCAGAGCTGATCCATTCAGCACTGACACATGCACGCCGGAGGAATATATTTCAGGAAAGTTTGATGAGTTGATGGAGTCAAGGTATCAATCCCCAGAGGGAATAGATGGAGCTCAAATGACATGAATAACTCACATGTTTCTCAGTGGCCATGATGCGGCAAAGATGGCTGATGTATTTAAGGAAAATGTTCTGGACCTGGGGGAACAGATTGAAGTGGCCAAATATCGGCAGGCCAGCCTTAAGGACATCGATGAAAATGGAATCTCTCATCTCCTCCAAATCTTTAATGATAGTAAGTAGCAGTAAAGGGTTCTCCAGGGGCCAGAGAAAACCCAAGGGTTTTGTATTCTTTATTCTTTTGGAACGTAAGTTCCCGGATCCCAAAGTCTCGGATCCTACATTTTTGTATTCTTTCAGTGATCTGTGTCCCGGTCCCCAAGGCCGACCAGTCACTTTCAAAGCAGTTAATAGAGGCTGTCAGAAGGTAGATAGCTACATCAAGGCACATCAGATTGGAAAGAAGTTTTCTGACAAGTGATCTTCCCAAGGCATTGCTTCAACATTACATTTGGCACATCAGAGACAGGGCACCGCTTTTCCCATTTATGAGACATGCAACCTCGATCCCCAGGGGATTGATTTTATTCTTTCTTCTTCTCAACTCTCTTCTCAAGGCTGATTCTTCCATTCCACCTCTCGTCTTTCTCTTCTAACATGACAATCCTATTCCGTCTCTAGGTCTTTTGTAGAGTGGTGCAGGTACTACCAGCCACTGGATAATGTATTTTATTGTATAGTGTAACATAAGTTAGGGATAGGGTTAGATGTGTATGTGTTTAAATAGTAAGCCTGACCCCATTCCAAGGGTAAACAAAATTGATGATTTTGTAGTCCATAGTAATAGAAAAGCAGTTTTTCATTTCTCAGTTGCAGAGCTCAATGCTCCATAGTTTTAAGCTATCAGTAGTTAGATGCTCCCTTGGAGCCACCATTGTACCATGCACCAGTGCTAGCTAGAAGAAATGTTAATGAAGAAGGGAGAGTTCTTGCAATGATGTTATTGGCATTCTGTCTTCTGAGTTAATGGTATTTTATGCTTTATGTTCTTCATGTCCTCTGCTCTGATACTTAAAGTAGATTAATGACCTCCTTTCCTTTGCTACTGATCAAATATGAACTGATGGTTATATATTTCTTTGGTATTTAGTTTAGTGTGTTAGAGAATTGTTGATGTTTGGGACATTTAGTATAACTATAGGTAGATGATATACTTCTAACCCTGCAGGATCTTTTTTTTAATTTTATTTTTCAAGTGTAAGAAGTGCTTGGAGAAACCTCACCTTCCTGAATCTCTTGAGAGAACAAGTTGAAGATAACCAGGTATCCCCCTCAAAAATAGTCACATATCCCAACCGAACCCCGCACCGTCAAGACCTGACTCTCACGTGCTTGGAGGCCTGGGAATTCTCATTTCCCCGGACAACCTTTACAGGTGAAGTTGGCCAGTACCCCGATACTTGGTGATAACTTACCTTTGCTAGGGGACGCGGTCACAAGAGTCCTATCAACAAAAAATGGCGCTAGAAGGAGGGCATGAACTCGTCCTCCTCTCAAAATTTTGATTTTACACCACCTGAGGGTTCCCCAAGCTGTAGTTTTAGGAATCAAGACTTTAGTGGGATTGGGTCTTTCTCTCTAGCGAGATTTGAAAGAATCCTTAGATCAGCCCCCAATCCTGGAAGGTTTGTCAAACTCGAGCCTCCTACTCAAAAGAAATAGACCCCAAAAACCACACCAGCCACTATTGTTTGGGGGTATAGTGTACCTCAGAATATCCAAACTTCCCAGACAATCCCAAGGACTAATATTCAACCTACTCAAAATTCAACTCCTGAAATGGCTGCATACTTCGGTAACACCAGGTCCCCTATGGAAACTTTCCTGGGCGCAACCAATGACTTACCCTCACACCTAGAGAAGATTTGCCTAAGATATGAGCACTTAGGTTCATGAATCACAGAAGAACACTTGTAGGCATACAAAGATGCTATGAACCAACACTGGATCTAGCATGAAGATGTTGTGACCCAGATGTTTTCGTTGTCCTTGGGACAAGGCAAACTAAACTGGTACCTTAACCTTTCTGCCAACTCCATCAACAGCTGGTAGGATATGGAGGACACCATCTTGGCTACCTTTCTCATACATGTGGACCCAACTTGGTCCCATAGCTAGTTCATTTCCATCAGAAAGGAACCAAATGAACCCCTTGCAACATTCAATTATTAGTTCCAGCATGCCTTGAAGAAGTGCATGAGCCCTTTAATTCCATCCTCAAAGGTAACCATATAGACCTATCTCAATGTGATGGACCCCTTCGTTTCCACTCTCTTCTGGAGAACAACCACCACGGGCGAGCGGGATACTTTGGTGAACATTTACAACCTAGCCTTGGAACTATCCCGTGGCCTTAACAAATCCCCGGGCAAGATTGGGTAGAGCACACCTTTCAACATGATCCCTGGTAGAATTGCATACACCGGGGAATATAACCCCAATCTGGTAATGGGTGCCCCCATAATGGCAATGAATCCCCCACCCCCGCTGATAGACCAGTAGGCCCAGTACGTTTACCCATCACAGACTCAGGCAATACCAGGTCTGGAATCTTTGCCTTGGAACCAACTATAGTAGACACAACAACCTTAGACACAATCTCCTGGAGTGCCCTTCTTTTAGTCATCCATGGCTGGAGGATTGCTGCCCTCGACTCTAGCAAATAATGTTGCCTTCCCTAGGAACCAACAACAACAACCGTCACTTTGTGACACAAACACTCAGCTGACCGCCGAGGTTGAATCCCTCTAGCAAATGCTATCCACCTTGACTATGGACATGGGTCAACTAAAAGTGGGGTCCTACACACCCCAGAATTCAAATTCCCAAAGAGGGAATATTTTCTCCAGCCAACGAAACAACAATGCCAGAGGAAGAAACTTCAACAATGGGCCTAGGCCCAACCAACAACAATGGAACAATAACGTGAACACTAGAGGTCCACCTCCGAACTAAAATGCCAATCAAAGTGGTGCTAGACCATCCCATTTCACACCAGTCAAAAACTTCTAGCCCATGACCAATTAGTGTAGATTGCACGACATAGGCTCCCATAATGAGGTGAATTGTGCCACACTGGAGAAGGTCATCATGATTTCCCATCTGGACAGGCAACAATCGCATGATGCTACTCCCCCAAAACCTCCTGTGCAAGAGTCAACTCACAACGCATTCACCTGTGAGACCGTCTTCTTCAGATCCTCCAGAGAAGGCAAAGAAGAATCTAAGTTGTGGGGATTCTTTGACGAATTGATTCTGGCCTTTGAGGCCAATGCCTTCACCAACCTGCAGACTCCTTACAACACTCGGAGCCAGGCTGGTAAATGACCAGTTTACATGCCAACACCTCCTGCCAAGGACACTTCTCCCTGGAAAAATACAACTGATCGGTCCATCCCTCCAAAAGGTTCTAGCTCTAACAAAGCAAAAGACACGGTTGAGGGAAGCCACCAATTTTTGGGAGAAAGGTTTGATATCACAAAGGCGTTAGAACAAACCACCACCTCCATGACCTTGATGGAGATTTTGCTAAATTGTCTTGAGCAGAAGAAGTCTCTTCTGAAGCTCTTGGGAAACTTAGAAGTTGTCAGTCGCCCACCCAAGACTGTCACCTTTGAGGATGCCAACACAAATATCTTCTAGGGAAATAATGAAGATTCTCCCTTCCTACTAGGCCTAAACATACAAGGCAAAAACATACACAACTGCCTAGTAGATTCTAGAGCTTCAGGCAACATCATGCCCTTATCCATATGCCAAAAGCTCAGATTTTGACCCACCCCATCCAATGGCGCAGTAATTCAACTGGATAAAACTACTATGAAAATGGTAGGAGAACTAAAAAATGTTCAGATACAGCTCATCTAGGAACCCAGAATAGCCAGCATAATCGACATCTAAGTGGTGGACATCCCAGAGACTTACGGGATGCTACTAAGTCAGAATTGGTCTAAGTCCTTAAATGGATACTTTTCGACCGACTTCTCCCACTTTTGGCTCCCCTAGGAAGAATCAAACAAGATCTAGGTTGAAAGTGAACCTCGAATGAAGCAGGCCCTTACCAAAGTTGGGAGGGTTAACAAGGTCTTCTTCTCTAAGACCTCCCCCGGGGTGTACCAACCCTTTGAAATATTAACGTTTGATTTCACCCCCAGGGAGGATCCCATAGTCTTGCAGAGAATTCAGGACCTAGAAGAAAAAATAAGGGTTGAGGTTAACCTTCAAGGTGCCATAGCGACTCTCGCTACACTCTTGTTCAAAACTTGGTGCCGGGTGCACTATTAGAAACATTCTGAGCTAGAGTGTGAGCCTTACCTTTCTGTCACTACTTAACACATTAACTCCCTCTAGAATAAAGAGCATACAACTGATTCCTTAGAATCCAGTATTTCTACTGGAGGCACTTCTTCAATGCCATTTCCCTGGGGATCCCAATTCCAAACCCCTCTAAAGGTGAATCTCACCCATGCACCATCAATGCAGGCGAAAGCCCCTCCCAAGTCTCCCAAAAGCAATCCAAAGGCTGCGCTATCTCCCCAGCTCCAAACTAGAAGCGATGACCTATGGACCCTTAAGTTCGACGGGTCCCAATCAAAACAAGGTTGTGGGGCCAGAGTAGAATTAATCAACCCGTGAGGGAAATCCTTCCTCGCATCCTACAGGCTGCAGTTCAACTGCATAAACAATGTTATGGAGTATGAGGATTTGATCTTTGGACTCCTATTTTCATTAAGGAAAGTAATCACCCACCTCTGGCTCTAGGTGATTTAGAATTGGTTGTCAAACAGGTCTAGATTTAGTACACGTGTCATGATAAGACGCTGGCTGTATACCGTAATCAGGCATGGAGCCTGTTAGCACTGCATTGGTAAAATTCAAATTTCTTGGTCTTTTGCTTTTCTTGGGCTTTCTTGTTTCAAAATTCTGTTCTTTTCTGTGCAAAAGAGGTCAAAACCCTTTTTGAAGTTCATGTTTTAGTTCAATCGCCTTGTCGCGTCGGTCTTTTTGAAATGTCTTTAAGTTGCGCGAGTGGGCGACGAGCTGTCTTTGAAAGAGAATCGCACAATCGTGATTTGTTTATGTCTAGTTTTAATCTATGTGTGAGTGAGTGGGTTTAATGTTTTAAAGGGGTAAATCATGCAGTTGCGATGTCTCATGAAGGTCAAGCTACAAGTTAGCGAGTCAGCGATGAGTTAAAAGTATGTATGTCACGTAGTCGCTCTAAAGTCATGTTGTTTACCTCATGCCCCGTGACCGAGCGAGTATTGTTAAAACTTAAAGCAGTCGCATACCCGCATCAAGTTTTTATGTCAATGTCACAAGTCAGCGATTGCGCGACAAGGTCATGTCCTGTAGGTCACCCACTCGCGCAATGTTTTAACTCATTTGTCTTTTGCAGTGCGAGTGCGCGACGAAGGTGTGAAGTATTAATATGAAGATTCATCACTCAGTCGCACAAGTACTTTTCAAGATTCATAATAGTCTACGACCGAGCGACTAAGAGATCATTTAACACCTCGCTCACTCGCTGATGTTTTGAGGTGATGAAATGTTAACTCGTGAGCGTGCGATGAGTTAAAAGGGGAAAGACATCGCTCACTCGCCGATCAACAAAGATGAAAGGAAAAGAGCTCACGAGTAGGCGACTGAGCAAAGAAAAGACACAGTCGTGCACTTGCAGTTAGTAATGAAGTGAAATTTTTGAGCTCACGAGTAGGCGACTGACCAAAGAAAAGATGCCATCACTCACTCGCGCATAAGATGAAAGCTGGAGTATTAAGTGGCGCGAGTGAGCGACCAGACATAGTATGCAATAAAAAATGAATGTCGCTCAGTCACCCAAATCCAAAAGTTGTAGTTTAAACAACTAGCGAGTATGCGATGATAGAATATCTGAAAGGTAAGATGCACTGTCGCTCAGTCGCCAAGACTCAGATGACATAAAAAGTGAACTTGTGAGTATGCGATGAGTTAAAGGTGAAGAAAGCATCTCTCACTCGCATGAACCCAAAAGCAAAGCATAAAAGGATAGCAAGTATGCGCCAGACATGAGATGAGGTTCGAGATTTAGGCCATCGCTCACTCGCCGAAGATGAAAAGTATAGTGAAGATGGATGGAAAGTATGCGACCGGTTGAATAATAGGGATGCATCACTCACTCACAAAGACATTTCTAAAAGTGAATAAAGTGCAGTGTGCTGGCAAGTTTCAGGCTGATGAGTGCCAGATGGAAAAAAGCGTACACTCTCTCTTCCAGCTAGGATCAAATAGTGCAAGTTGATTGCAGCATTAATGACAAAATGAAATCTTCATGATAGTTCAAGTGCAGGAATTTAGCTTTCAAGTTGACAAGATGCAGTTCTTAATGGCTATAAGTGCAAATGATTGAGTCTGATTTTGTACATCTCTCATTTCTGCATTCTGAGTTTTTCTGCGAAGGGTAAGAAGCTTATTGATTTGAAGCTTTGTTTTTGAGACAGTAGAATTCAAAAAGGAAGGATGAGTCAAGCAATTGTTCCTACCACCTCACAAGGGTCTGGAAAGAAGAAGGAAGTCACACCAAAGAAGTATACTGAAGAATTTGCTGAATTGCTGCCTGGGACTCTGAATACCAACAGCGCAGATTGGGAAGAATGGAGCGACAATTGGTCTCAATGCAGAAATCCGATAACCCCAGACTATTCTAGCAGTACTTTATTTCATTATTTTTGGAACAATAGGATTAAGCCAGTCCCAATTTGCAATCCATGGGATTTAAATATGGCTAAATTAATTGTGCCTGATGTCTATGTTGACATTGGTCCCATTAAGGAGCTAGCAAAGAACTATTTCCCAGTGGCTAGCGTAATTAGGAAAAAGAACAAAGAAACCCTTGTTTCCATAGATAGGAGGTCAGTAGCTGAGGTATTTGGAATTACCGGTGCACTATGCACTGATATTGACTTGAAGAAAATTAAGGCTGATTATGTCAAAAGAGAACGTTTGATAAAGAAATATGAAATGCCTAAATTCATGCCCAGAGTAGATAGGAAATTGGTGAAGATTCCAAACAATTTCAAGCCACCTTTTGACCTATCTCTGTTTCATCATTATGCAAAATGCACTGTATATGGTGTAAGTAGGGTCCTAGGCCTTGATGGAGATTCTACAGTGTCTGAGGAGATACTCATGATAGCAATGAACATCCAGCACCCTAAAGTCAACACTGATTATGATTATGTTGGCTATATAGTAGAGGCCATCCATGCTGGATTGGTAGAGATACAATCAGATAACCCCAAGCCCACTTTCAAACATTACTCTCATCTGATGTACATGATTCTATACTACAACAGAGCATCAATGGATAAGGAGCTTCAGCTATTTGTATCAGAACATGGTGTGGAAGAACCAATCCAAAGATGGACCTCAACGTGGGATAGTGGGTCTGTGAATTCCTCATTTGTATGTTTTTGCAATTGGATTGTAGATCAAATTTTTTATTTGTTGGCAGCAGACTGGCACAGACTGCCATTTAAGGTTAGGAAATTTTTGAGACCATGGGAGTATGTCACTAATTGGCCCATCTCCCACAGCTGGGCTGATTTCTTCTTCTTCGACTACATAACTATTATCAGAGTATATGGTTGCACTCAGCCTCCTCATATTCTCTCCAAATTTGTTCCTCCCAGAATTGATTTCTTAGAATTTGTCTGGAAGATTACATGGGTAGACAAGGAATTTATGGAGGGGCACAAGAAGGGAACCTTCATCCCCAGATTATGGATGGGTTTTGATTTCACTATTGGGAAGAAAATGTTTGACACCATCAATGATTACTTAAAGCAATACAGAATGTCTACTGCAATCGCTAGATTC
>MU224551.1:49428-71663 GCA_018584345.1 Thuja plicata
AAAAGGTATGAAACAACTTTTGGCCAAATGATGGCATTGGAAAAGAAACATGAGGAAGTGGTGGTCAAGAACCACACACTTGAAGAGGAGATTGCCAAACTAAAAGAAGAATTGGAAGAAAGTAAAAGAAAAAAAACTACAATTATTGAAGAGGAAGCCAATATTGTGGCAGATGTTGTCAAAGATGCCAAGGAAGACTCTGCTTTGGCAGAGACACAGTTAAAGGGCATATCACAGGAACAGGGCATGAATGTTGTGTCTGTCATGTTGCTCATATTGCAACATAGAATTGAAGTCTTGAAGAATAAGATTGGTGTAGTCTATACATTGTATGGGTCCCTACAAGAGGCCTCAAAGATAGCTGCAGAAGCTATGATTTTCCTAGAACCTGCCTTCAAGCTTTGGTCAGCGAAGGAAAGAGTTTTAGATAAACTCAAAACGGCCATGTTATATAGTGATGATTTCCCAGACAAAGTATTAGATACCATTGATATGGTAAATAAATTGAATGATACTTTTGCCTTCTTTAATGGAAAAGCTGATTTAATGAACAATAAGTTACAACTATTTGGTGATCAATGTCCACCATTGATCCCAAAGGTTTATGAGGAAATAGGGGAATTAAAAGCACAATCAGATTAGGAATCTAGTTTTGATGCTATACTGGGAAGTCAAGAAATAAAGCTACATCTGGAAAAAGACACAAATGCAGAATATTGCAATGAACTGATCGATGGCTTCTGCAAAGTTGAAAGAGACATGGCCAAATTTGTGTCTGAGGCCAGAACCGCCATGGATGCCAAGTGGGTGGAAGCTGTTGCCAGGCTAGAAGAAGAGAAGACCTTTGATTGGCCCACCATCAAAGAAGTGAACAAATGGAAGGCAAATCTTGAAGGATGAAAGAAATGTGGTTAAGCCACAAAAGACAAACCTTTTTAGGCTTTGCAAACAAGCTGCCACCCGTGTTCGGTTGTAAAAATTTGTGTCTAGTTCGTTGCAAAGTTGTTGCAAGAAATTTTGTAATCTTTCCCAGTATGTCGGTAGCTTGTTGCATCCTTATGTTATAAAAGGATTCCAAGACTACTGGGAAAAGGATGGTCATTTTTATGTCTGAAAATAATACTAGGTCAATTGTAAATTTTGGTTTTGAGAACCAATATATCTGGTTTTTCTGGAGAAATCTCTGTTGAATATATTAATTGATGATGAATTTTGAATAAAATCTAGTTCACAGTTTTTGAAGCATTTAATGGATTTTCTGTCTTCATTTTAGCATTCTAAATTTTGTCTAAATTGAATGTTCTAGGAGCGTTTTCAATTTATATATCTGTCAGGCAGATTATGAAGTACTTCTAGGGTTCTTTCAAGGAGAGAATATACCTTAGAGATGTTTCAATAAATTTTAGGGTAGCAAATGAATTTGATGGATTAATTTGGCTAAATGTACAGAGGTAGATATATAAGGTATATCTATGTTTGTGTCAGATCCTGTAATTGCCTTAAGTTTAGTCTTCAATCATGCTAGTTAAAATTATTCACAGATGACTCCATGCCCTAAGATTGAGTACTGGTCTATTTTTTCAATTAAATGACTATCATCATTTAAATCAATCTTTACTTTCAGTTTGGTCTATTTTAGTGAAATTTACAGTGGTCAGTCCCTGTAATTCCATCAATAACAAACTAGAATAATTTAGTGATTTCATTATTCTAAGTTTTCAAGGGTAATCCCGCCTGAGTTTGTGGAGCTCAAAGTGTAGAAGGTCTCAAGACCTTGTTTCTGTTGTTCTACTCTATGCTTGGTCAGTGTCAGGGATAAATAGAGTGAACCCTTTGAGGAGTATTTTTATGTCAGCAAGAAAAGGGAACAACAGAGCCTTATTGAAGATTTTGATGCCTTCAACATTGATCTTATTTCCCAGCAATGGAATTATGTCCTGAATTCCCTTTTTATTTCTGCCAACACACTTGAGACCATGGCCGGCTCACGACTCTGAAGATTTTTTGTTGAGATGATCCCCACCCCGTCCATTCTAGATAATGTCACCCACTTTCATGTTTTTGAGGATGATCAGAATATCCTGGCCTTCATGGCCAATGTTGGTGTCTTCAAGGACCAGATATTGGAGGAATGAGACCATGATGATACTAGGTAGGGTGATGAAGATGATGAGATCATGGACTACCTACCAACACCATCCCGAAGGGGATGGTCACGCTTGAATGTATCTTTGACTCAGACCCTCGAGGCTAAGAAAAGATGCCATCCTCCTCTAAGGGAGTAAAATTTGAGAAAGTAAACATCAGCCAACCTGGTGAAGAAAAGATGATACACATAGGTACCTCCTGCTCCCTCAAGAAGAAGGAGAAGATTCTCACAGTTCTCTAAGAATACATAGACATGATCGCGTGGGGATATGAGGATTTGAAAACATACGACACATCCATTATGACTCATACCATCCCATTGAAACCTGATGCTAAGCTGTTCCAACAAAAGCAATGACCATTCAACCCACTGATCAAGCCTCTAATTCATCAGGAGGTGGAAAAACTACTATCCACCTGAATAATCTTTCCAATCCAGCACACTATGTGGGTTGCTAATTTGGTCTCTGTTAGGAAGAAGAGTGGTGAAATTCACCTTTGTGTGAATTTTTAAAATTTGAGTAGAGCCTCCAAGAAGGATAATCACCCTCTCCCCTCATTGGATGAGGTGTTGCAAATAGTGAATGGATCCTAGATGATGTCTTTCTTGGATGGATACTCTGGATATAACCAATTCATGGTTAAATATGAATATAGAGAGAAAACAACGTTCACACCAAGTGGGAAATGTTTGCATATCAGAGAATTCCCTTTGGCTTGATTAACGCAAGGGCCACATTTTAGAAGGCTATGGACATTGCGTTCGAGGGCCTTGTGAATCAGTGCATAATCATCTACATGGATGATTTGACTGTCTTTTCCCAGGATAGGCGTGACAATGCCGCCCACCTCGCCCAGATCTGTGAGAGATGTTGTCGGTATGGAATATCCTTCAACCCCAAGAAGTGCATGTTTGGGGTCACTGAAGGGAAGTTGCTTGGGCATATTGTCTCTGAGAAGGGTATATCCATTGACCCTGAGAGAGTTGAAGCACTGCTAAATCTATAAATGCCCGGTAGCAAGAAAGAGATGCAATCTTTCTTCAGAAAGATCAACTTTGTCCAGTGGTTCATCACTGGATTCGTCGAGATAGTAAAGCCACTCAATGAGATGATGAAGAAGGATACCAAAATTGAGTGGAGTCTTAAGGCAAAGTGGGCATTCACCCAAATTAAATGAATGATAATAGAGGCACCTGTCTTGGCTAGTCTGGACTACTCCCTCCCGTTTTACATTTACTCTTTTGCTTCGCCGCATTCTGCCGTGACAGTATTGACCCAAAAGGTCGAGGGGGGAGAATGACCCATAGATTTCATGAGCTCCCCCTTTGAAAATGTTGAAGTCTGGTATTCATCATTGGAAAAGAAGGCCTTTACTCTTGTTCGCACCGTGAAGAAATTTCGACATTATATCCTTTGGAGAAAGGTACATGCTATCATCCCAGACCAGGCTATGAAATCTCTACTGATGAAGGGTGAACTGGGTGAAAGATGGGGGAAATTGATGGCCATCCTCTAGGAGTATGACTTGGAAATACAACCCATGAAGATAGTCTAAGGCCAGGGACTGAGTCGAGCGATGGCAGAAGAGACTCCCCACATAGAATGTCAAACTTACACAGTGGAGTCTATCACTCGAGACCTGTGGTACACCAATCTGGTGTACTTATTGCTAAATAATAGATGCCTGGAGGGGTTACCTCCCAAAAAATGCCATGCCCTGTGGATGAAAAGAGATCACTTCATGATTAAAAACTCTGCACTTTACCGCAAGAATTATGAGGGAGTGTACCTTCAATGCGTTGATAGAGACCAAGCTGCGAGAATGATTGAAGAATTCCATGGGTAGTTTAGAACCAGGCATGGCTCAACTGATGCCACCACCCATCAAATGCTTCAGGATGGATATTATTGGCCCTACATATTTAATGATGTTTACACTCTTGTCCGAAGGTGCCATACTTGTCAGATAGCGGCACATCATGAGCATCACCTGAATATGCCTTTACAACCAGTCTTTGAGGCTAGGCCTTTCACCCGATAGGAATTTTTCTTCATCAGGGAAATCAACCCCAACTCATCTACCAACCACTGATATATCTTAACTACAACTAACTACTACACCCAGTGGTCTGAAGCCATACCTTACAAAAATAACATGACAGATGTAGTTATCAAATTCTTAGAAGAAAACATCATCACAAGATTCGGAATGCCCTTCGCTATAGTATTTGACAATGGTCTAACATTTTCTTTGGCACAAATACTTGAATGGACCTATAACTGGAAGATCACTCTGAAGTTTTCCAGCAACTATTACCCCAAGGGAATGGTGTTGCTGAATCAACGAACAAAAATTTACTTGAAGTGATCAAACACCTGCTAGAATAGAATCCCCAGGATTGGTACCAAAAGCTGAGGTTCACCCTCTGGGTGGATCGCATTCAAATTAAGGCCACTCTAGGAATGTCCCCATTCCATCTGGTTTATGGCCATAACCCAGTTTTTCCAATCAACTTACAGATCCCAGTTTTGCAGTTTATGCAGGAATTCAACCACCGGGATAACATTATGGAGGTTTGGCTCCTGAATCTGGTGTGGATGGAGGAATAATGAGACGCAACCCTTGAACACTTTGCACATCACCAAGCAATGGTAAAAAGATGGTTTGACCGAAGATCCCAACACAAGGCCTTTCAGATTTCAGACTTAGTCCTGTTGTGGGACAAGGCCTGGGAAAAGAAAGGAAAGCACACCAAGTTCCAATAGCTCTGGCTCAGACCATACCTAATCTTAGAGATCTGCGGGGAAAATACCTACCACCTTAACACCATGACTGGAGAACCTATCCCATTGCCTGTCAATGGATAGTTTTTCAAACATTATTTCAAATAAGGTTGGTTTGCCCAAAGTTGTATTTTATGTAAATTCCCCAGCTTGTAAATATTTCTTTCCCAGTGCTTCGTTGTGAGGTGCTTTACTTTGTAAATAGCCTTGCTGGTCGTCCTCTAGGATCACCCTTTTTCTTTTGTTGTCTTTTGTTCTTTATTGTCTTTCTTTTTAGGTTATGATGTTTTTCTCTCCCTCTTGTGAGGACTGGTGTGCTTCGTATAACATCTAGTCTCTGGGATGTTGCCTTCAATGTGATGATGAACTTAAGAACCTATTGTTAGCATGATGGAATCAGTCCAGTCCCTGGAGTTATTTTACAATTTTGGTAACAAATTATGAGTAATATTCATTGGATTTATCCCTGGAAGTCTGGTAGTCAGTGAAATAAAAAGTAAGGAACAAGTAATCAGACACACCGAGGGTAGATCAGTCGCACTAATGGTCGACTCAAGTCTGAACTTTTAAAGATTATTTTCGAGTTCAGAGTTTTCCTCCCCCATTCAGAAAATTGAGGTAGGTGGAAGGGTGAAAGAAGTACCACCATTGAATTTAGCTAAGCTCAAGCTTGATTGTGAAAGAAGTACCACCCTCCCACCCAGAAATGTACAAAATAGAAAGAAAAGGGAATGGAAAAAAACTCTGACGTCTGGGAGAAACGAGCGAATTTGATGACTTTGGGGTTCGATATACTTAGTGTTTCCTCTTTGCTTCTCCTAGAGGTCATTGGCTCGATTTCCTTCCAAAGCACACACTTCACCACTGATGAAAGGATTACGGATTAGATCACGCATGGCTAGATTTTCTCAGATGTTTCACACCTTGCGAGTAAGATGCTTCGAGTAATGATTTGTTTTAGTTTAGCTAACCAAAGATTCTGTAGTTATTGAATGTGCTAAGACATTTGTCCTAGATAGTCACCATTTGTTATGCCCTACATCCCCATCCCTATATTTCGTGTGCAAAATGTTGGGTCCCCTTTTTTTTGTTTTTACTGCTTTTGGCTCTTGCCTTTCTTTTCCCTTTTTCTACTTTCCTTCTCTGGGTTTTCTTTCCCGCGGTGTTGGTTTTGCTTTTTGTTTTTGTCCCTTGTGTCTTCGACACCCAATCCTAGAAATAGTCATTCCTTGTCCAGGAATCAAACTCCAAACTCCAGGATTCTTTGCTATGATGTCTTCTTTTTGTGAGAGGGTATGGTCGCACGGAATCCCCGAGCCCGGAGTCTAGAGGCCTGCTTGTTTCAGAGTTTATAGAGGGAAAGGTAGCTTATTTTTAACCTCGGGTATAAATAGGAATCACCTATCATTTTCATAATTACCATGATTAAAACACTTAAGCAATTTCAGTGATTTCAGAGTGATATCATAGTGATCTTAGCGAGAATCTAGTGCGAGCTATTCCGAGTTGTTCTAAGCAATTACGGTTGGTTTTTTGTATTGAGTGGTGATCATTTGGAGGTGGAAGCTATTGCAGAGTGTTCATAGCACCTTGCCTTCCTTCCTTTCTTTAATTTTTAGGTTGGTGTCTGGTTTCTCTCCTTCATTTTCTTGCTTTTTCTTTCGTTGTGTTCTGTCGGTGTTTCTTCGTGTTTCCCGTCTTGTTTCCTCATTTTGTTTTTGTCTTGGTCATCTGGTTTTTTGTTGTTGGCAGGTCAGCTCTATCAGAGGGTTGTCCACCCTCTGTGTAGGTGTAGGCATATTCTGTAGATATTGTATATGCTTGTACATGTGTGGGGTTGTTTTGTTAAGGTAGTTGCTCTGCATTTTATATATTTAGTGTATATTAATGTATATCCTTCCACTTTTTGTATGTATACCCTTTGGCTCTATTGTAAATATGATGTATATGTTGTGTATATCCTCTTGGTCTTGTGTCAAGCTCATCGTGCTTCCTCTATTTTTTGTTCAAGTTTGCGAGCTTGTTCAGGGTAGAATACCGCCTGTTGAAGCTCAGCTCTCAGCCAGTTTCAACCAGGTGGTTTTCTCTCTCCTCTATAAACCAACCTTAATGACCCATTTATGTCCCATGTATACATTCAAGACTATCCAAGTGGTATCCACTTTTCACGCATTCGAACAGTTGGCGTCGCCGTCACCATAACTCCCCATTTATTGCGTAGCCACGTGACGCTGACGTTGGCCTGACAGCTCACTTTTTGTGTACATCTTCTAACGGTTAGTTTTTCAGACCCTGGGTCTTTTGCCCTCACCCAACCCACATCTTTCTTTCTTCAGATATGTTGAGACCCCCGGGCCCAGATATAGGTTAATTTCCTAAGTTTGCAATATATATACATACTTTCTGGGATTTTGAACCTAAACTAAATTTTTAGGGAAAGGACGTGCATTAGTGGTAAGATCTACGGATCCTGGAATAATATTTATTCATGAATTCTAATGGTCACCTTGCCTTGCAGGTTTCCAAAACAATGAACTTTCATCATGTCTGAGGCTTCCGCATCTTCACCACCTAGAAGTCCAGAACTTCCTTTCACGGTGCTCACTAGGGCAGCCGTCAGATCTAAAATGGTGAGGGCCTTGGAGAAATTACCTCTCAGCATGAAGTATGTAAAGGAAAACATCATCATGGGATCAAATATTGATTCCAAAGTTTAATTGATTACCGACACCAACATTAGAATGTGGGCCGAGATGTAGGCCCTGGTTAAAATAATGTACATTCAGCGACAATCCAGGGATCCACTGGCAATCAGCGTCAGGAATTCTAGGATTCTCAAGGCCACCTATTTTCCATGCTTGGTGCAGGCCCCAGAGTTGATTCTTACACTTGCAGCACATTACAACTCTTCTATCTAGGCTGTCATGCTTGCAGCCCTGAAACCAACCAGGTATCCCACCCCCATGGTGTCTCTCGATGCTGCAACTTTTTGGATAGGGTTGGGGATCCCTTAGTTTAACAACCTGACTATCATCACCTAATCTAATGCCTTAGCACAATTTCAGTAGTTGGAGGCCACAGCCCAGCAATATATGAATAATCACTGGCTCAAGACTCCAATGAGGGACCCCATGAAAATGAAGCTAGAAATCCCCCATTCTAAGTTTAAAGAAAGCATCCAGATGGGGATGATAGCACTATCCCAAGTCTTTGGGCAACCCCATACCCAGGAATTCATAGGATGGATGTACTACTTCTTGCTTGGCATCACCACCGGTGGAGAGTACTTTGATTGGGCTGCCATTATTTCAAACCATGTGGATTCTCAGTTCCTCCAGGTGGCCCAAAAGCGGAAGTTTTATATGACTTCTTATGTTCTCTGGGACCTAGCATAACAACGGCCCACCACCAATAGGTTACTCACATCAGGTGTACTCGAGATCAGCCCGGGTCAGAAGGCTCCCTGGGATTATTTCCCATAAATCCAATGGGAGGCTAGTTTCCCCAATTTCTATCGGGTGAATGACATCTTCATCTACTACAACCTGCTCACACCTACTTGGGAGGTAGGATACCGCCTCTCCATGGAGGAAATGGATCTGGTCAGAAGTTATGGCCATTATTACATACAATTCCAATAGCATACATACATAAGGTTAACTAGCTTCTCCGGGAAACCTTACTTGTTTCCCAAACATTGTGGGAACAAGATAATTCTCTTGGAGTATTGCAGGAAAATAATGGAGTTGCACTCATTCTATGCCTTAAAGAAGGTGACAAACATTCCATTCCCAATCACTTGTGGAAATTACTCGTACAGTCTGGTCGCAGCCAAGGAGACAGACAATGAACTTAAGAGCTTGAACCTGGTAGAATTTTATCTGGCATGGAACAACTTTGATCCACATGGAAAAATTGCATTGGCACTTCCTCGGGTATCAGAGCCCCACCAATATCACATGGAGGACTTTTGGGAAGATTTCCAGGATGATGTTGAAGTCTAGAGTTGGCATTACATCTTGATGACCATGGGAATGATGGAAAGGTTAAAAATCCAGAAATTTTCAGATGACTTCTCAGACACCGGATCCATAATAAACCCCCAATACAAGGAAAAGGGGATCGATATGTTGGCCCTCCCACTGGTGGACTGGAATTCCTAGGAGGGGCCCACCATTGATAAATTTACTCGTAATGTGGTTGAGCATAGCCATGAGTATTTTAAGAGAGTATGCCCTGGGAGTACCTACAGGGCTGCCCAACCGATACCAAAGCTAATCCCCGAGGCTGAAACTTCTTCACAGGGAGAAGATAGGGGAAAAAGAATAATGGAGACTCCAACTCCATAGGAGATCCCCATAAAACAAAAACTAAAGCAGTCAATAGCGGCCTCCCAGCAGATGAGGGAGAAATTAATCACACAGTTGGCTACTCTAGTACTCATGACCAGACCTATCCGTCCTCCTTCTTTGCCTTCACTAGCAGCACTAATGGTCAAAGCAATAGGAATGGATCTAGAAGAGGATCAGGTCCTAAGGGATGTCAGGCCTCCTTTGGTCACCCGGTGGAAGAAAAGGCTTAATCAAAAGCCAAAGGCGGAACCGGAGCTAGGGATGCCTCAAATCCCATAAAAAGAGATCCTTTCTTCTGACTCCCCAGAGCCAGAAAGGGAACCGGAGACCACTCATCTCCCATAAAATCCTCCCCCTCAAGATTAATTTGATGATTTTTTTAGAACTGACGAGTTCGGGAATTTGCAGGGAGACATTGAGCAGTCGGAGGTCGCAATCCCAGAGCAGGAAGAAGCTCCAGAACAAGAACCTGCACAGGAGCAGGAGGAACAAGTAGAAGAATAAAAAGGGATAGAATAAGAGATCACCTCCAAAGTCCTAGAAATATAGGATATGAGAGTTCCAGGGCAACATAAACAAAGTGAACAAATGGCATTGGCTGGGGAAACCAGACTCTCGAGAACAACTGTGACCCCAACCGCCATGTTCCAGATGCCGCTCCCAACGCCAACATTTGGGGAGGTAATCACTATGGCCCAAATGTTAAATCTTGGCCCGTTGCCTCCCCACTACCCAAGGATGTGCCAATGGAAGAAGACACCCCAGCAATAGAGGCTGAGAAAGAATAGCAACAAGAAGAAGAAAACCCTGGGGCAACCAACAAGGACCCAGATATTACTAATGATATAGATGGTGGGGCCAAAGATATATGTACCACCAAAGAAAATGTTGTCGGTGACATGAAAGATACATGGAAGGAGCCGAAAGAGGCTCATACTACTAAGGAGACGCAGTAAGATGTTGTGGAGAATTTACAGGAAAAGGTTCTGGCTACAAAGCCACCCTACCCACCACAGTGGTATGTGGAATCTCGAAAGAGAAAGGCCCCCCCATCAACACCCAGAGCCCATCTTTCTTTGGCAGAGATGATGGCTCAAGTGTAGAACCCACCTAAAGCCAAGAAAGCCCAGATAGTTCACACTCTTCGAACTGAGCCAGGTGGAGAAATAGTCATAGTAATACTAACACCTTCCCCAGACGCAGATGAAGCAACAACAGAAGCTGGAGATTATAACATCACAGAGGTATTGCTAGGGAAGAGAGGAAAATAGGGGGAATTTGACCTGTTAAGGGAAGCAACCAAGGCAGTAGAGGCTTGCTATGAAAAGGAAGCCCAAAATCTCAAGGCAGAAAAGGAGAAAAATGCAAACCTCGTGGGGTTGCTAACTGAGCTAGCTCAGCCTATTAACTTTATTCCCTCGGAGGCCTCTACATCTAATGCACCACTGCCGCAGAGCGACATAGACTCATTACAGGCGATGAAAAAGAAGGCCCAAGCAGTTGATGAATGGGTCACCCTCCAGTTGGGAAACGTCTGGCGTTTCTTGGTGTCCACACTCCCAGACCTATATGCGGCCCACCATGTATTACATTAGGCCAAAACCACCATCAGTATATGGGAGGCAGACATCGAGAACTATGAGACATGGAAAGTTGAGTTAGAAGAACTCATCGGCCTCAGAGAGGAGATTGTTTCCTAGTCCAGAATTTTAGGGGAAGAGTCATTTGATTTTGTGAGGACACAGCACTCCAGAATTGACCTCACATTGGGGGTAATCAAGCAACTGGTAGAGACTCTATAGGATAAGGTCAATGCAGTAAAATATTCTTTCAATTTATATTATTCTTTTGTTTCAAAGGTCTCCGGAGCTGATCCATTCAGCACTGACACATGCACGTTGGAAGAATATATTTTGGGAAAGTTTGATGAGTGGATGGAGTCAAGGTATTAATCCTTGAAGGGAATAGATAGAGCTGAAATGACATGAATAAATCGCATGGTGCTCAGTGGCCATGATGCGGCAAAGATGGCGGATGAATTTAAGGGAAATGTTCTGGACCTGGGGGAACAGATTGAAGTGGCCAAATACCAGCGGGCTGGCCTTAAGGACATCAATGAAGATGGAATCTCCCATCCCCTCCAGATCTTTAATGACAGTAAGTAGCAGTAAAGGGTTCTCTAAGGGCCAGAGAAAACCCAAGGGTTTTGTATTCTTTATTCTTTTGAAACGTAAGTTCCCGGATCTCAGAGTCCCAAATCCTACATTTTTGTATTCTTTCAGTGATCTGTGTCCCAGTCCCCAAGGCCAACCAGTCACTTTCAAAGTAGTTAATAGAGGCTGTCAGAAGGTAGATAGCTACATCAAGGCACGTTAGATCGGCAAGAAGTTTTCTAACACGTGATCTTCCCAAGGTGTCGCTTCAACGTTACATCTGGCACATCGGAGATAGGGCACCCCTTTTTCCATTTATGAGGCATGTAGCCTCGATCTCCAGGGGATCAATTTTCTTCTTTCTCCTTCTCATCTCTCTTCTCGAGGCCGATTCTTCCATTCCACCTCTCATCTTTCTCTTCTTACATGACAAGCCTATTTTGTGTCTAGGTCTTTTGTAGAGTGGCGCAGGTAGTACTGGCCACCAGATATTGTATTTTATTGTATAGTGTAACATAAGTTATGGTTAGGGTTAGATGTGTATGTGTATAAATAGTAAGTTCGACCCCATTCCAAGGGTCATAAAAATTGATGATTTTGCAGTCCATAGAATAGAAAAGAAGTTTTTCATTTCTCATTTGTAGAGCTCAATGTTCCATAGTTTTAAGCTTTCAGTAGTTAGATGCTCCCTTGGAGCCACCACTGTACCACACACCAGTGCTCACTGAAAGAAATGTTAATGAAGAAGGGAGAGTCCTTGCAATGATTTTGTTGGCATTCTATCTTCTAGGTTAATGGTATTTTATGCTTTATGTTCTTCATGTCCTCTGCTCTGATACTTAAAGTAGATTAACGACCTCCTTTCCTTTGCTAATGATCAAATATGAACTAATGGTTATGTATTTCTTTGGTATTTATTTTAGTGTGTTAGAGAATTGTTTATGTTTGGGATGTTTAGTATAACTATAGGTAGATGAAATACTTCTAACCCTGCAGGATCTTTTTTTTCATTTTATTTGTCAAGTGTAAGAAGTGCTTGGAGAAACCTCACCTTCTTGAATCCCCTGAGAGAACGAGTTGAAGATAACCAGCTATCCCCCTCAAAAATAGACACATCTCCATGCCGAGCCCCACACCATCAAGACCCAACTCTCATGTGCTTGGAGGCCTGGGGAATCTCATTTCCCTAGACAACCTTTATAGGCGAAGTTCGCCGGTACCCCGGTACCCGGTGACAACTTACCTCTGCTGGCAGACCCGGTCACAAGAGTCCCATCAACAAATCTACATTCACGTGCCTTGTGTCCTTTCTTGTGACATTTATAATAATTACCAATGAAAGTAGATTGTGATTGAGGAATACCTTTCATTTTATTTCTACAAATGTTTGAGGTATGGCCTAGTTTTCCACAGTGATTGCATGACAGCTTTGAGGTTCTTGGAGTTGCATAAACATTCCTTTGATCTGATTGATTAGATGAATCTACATTGTCAGTGTACCCTATACCTGTGTAGTTGTTGACTCTTCTTTGTCCGTCAAGGAAATCATCCATTCTTTTATTGCTATCTTCAGCTTTCTTGATTAATTCATTGTGTTGATTCTGAATTTTGACTTCATGCTTTGGCTTCTCATTCTCTTCTCTTAGCTCACCGATGAGCTGTATTCTTTCAATGAGTTTAGTATTTAATCTGTTTGCCTCTTGACTCATAAGAATAATCTGACTGGTAATCTCATGGTGATGATCAATAAGTCTTTGAATTTTTGATTCTTTTTCTTGTAGCTTCTCTGTGATTTTCCTCCCGTCATCAATAGCCAATGTTCTCTCTAATTCATCTTTTCTTGAATCATTCATGACATCAATCATTTTTATCATCTGAGTCTCTTGACTGATTTGCACCGTCTTGATTTTCTCTATCAAATGTAGATTGACCTCTTCTAGACTTGTGATTTCTTCTACTGATGTGTCTGATGCTTTTCTTGGTGTTGATTCAACTGAGTTGAAGTAATCTGGGATCTCCTCTTCTTGATAATATTTTTCATTAAGCCTAGTTTCCATAATCTTTCTTTCATCAAGAAACTTTCTCATGCTTACTCTTGCCTCTTTGTACTACTCATAGTAAATCTAAACTTGTAACTTCTCATTCTCAATAGTCTTGTGAAGTCTGTACTTTTCCATTATCTTGATCTTTTCTCTTAAGTCTTTAAGATTTTCAAGAAAGATACTTAGCTCTGATACCAATTGTTGGAATTACTGGAATGATGTACTAAGAGGGAAGGGGTGAATCAGTACCTCTAAAACTTTTTATGTGATTGGCCCATTAACCTTTGTGTCATCAGATTTGTATATTCACCTATCTATCTGGTCATCTTTCTTTATGTATGTGAAATCATAACATAAGTTCTTTCCATGTATAAACATTCAAGAAACATACATGAAAGTAAATAACACATAACACATGATATGATATAATAGAAAACTCATGTTAGGAAGTAAAAACTGCAGTGGGGATGTCACCGACAAAACTTCACTATCTACAGATAAGAAGGGAGCCAGTTCAGGCTTACAATTTGATCACTTCTAATGATCTACCCTATTAGGAGTATTAGAGTGGAGACCTGTTAGGATCTACTTCATTTGAAGCTTTAGCAACACTTTTAAGTGTGCACTCTATTAAGAGATTTGTCAAGAACTGTTAAGTCCACCTTCTACTAAAGGATTTCTGATGTGATGCACTTGTTAGTGTTATATTATGGTGACTGATCAGGAAAGTGATTTACCTTTCTGCAAGGCATGCGGTTCGAGGGCGGAGCCCCTGAGAAATTTTTTTGAGTCTTATTTTTGGCCAATTTCTTGATCGACATGTTCTAACCCTAAAGCGGCATAAATTTTGTATAAATTGGCTTAGGGTTAGGGTTTCATTATTATGTTGTATTTTTTACGGTGGTATTGATTTGTAAGAGATCTGCACATTGCGATCTGATTGTAATCACTGGATAAGAATAATACTGGACTTTTTTGTTTGGTGGATGTAGCCCAGGGTTTGGGTGAACCATGTTAAATATTTGTGTCTTGTCTTCTCTTCTAGTTTGGTTTATTACCCTCTGATATATGTTATATTTTTGCATGTAATTGTTATTTTTGCCTTGTTAATCCTAATAGTTAGAATTCAACTACATTATAAATGTTGATCTAATAGTATATGCAATCTCTAATTGTTGATAATAGATCCTATAAAGTTTGCAATGTATATGTAATCACCTTGTGTGATTGAATGATACCTTGTCTCTGCTCATTGGTAGCCTTGTCTATGTTCTTGAGAAATGATATGATCTTTTTCTAAACTTTGTATGAATTCACTTCTGCTGCTAATTAGATACTCTTCATGGCTACAATCATTTATCAACTCTTACTATTACAAATGATTGAACATCTATATATACTAGTTTCTAGGTCCATTCTTGATTCACACTTTTCAAATTAACTCTAGATCCAAGGTTTACAACTTGACCTTGATCTTTAGTTAGTTATGTTTTAGATCTGTTACAATGCTTTAAAATATTTACAATATACATGCTTGACCCTCAATTAATGTTTTAAAACAAATTAAAACTCTATAAATAGAATTACAATGTTTTATCTGACGTGGAAAGTCAGATCCACTTTTTGTGGGTTCTGTAACTGACTGTCGGTTTTGATGGTCAGGCTGCTCTGTTAGTCTGTCGATTTTCTTTAATTCTTTTCTCTGTCGGGCTTCTACTCCATTAATGTCCCTATTTTGAACTGCTCGTCGAGTTCCTTTCTTTTTCTACACTGTCGACGATGTTCTCAAAACTATACCGTCGGTAATGTCCTTTATTCTTTGTCGGCATAGTGATCTTTGGATTTGTCGGTGATGTTCTAAAAATTGTTCCGTTAGTGATGTCCTTTTCATTATCGTCAGTTCAACACTTGTCAGTGTTTGTCAGGAAATTCTATACTTAGCATTTTCATGTCAAGAACTGTTATCTCATCGGGAATACAGGGTGTTGTCCATCGGTTATGCCTATATCAATGACCTTTAGCATGTTTTTCACTTAAGTATACTAATGTAAAAACTTAATGTCATCAGTAGGTACTCTTGTTTTGCAATCTTTCCTAGTATGACCAAATTTTAGACAGTTATAGAAAACTAGGCTTCCATTCATCCAACTCTTTGATTTACCTCTATAATGTGTCTTTATGCAATTTTCTAGAACATGTCCATACTCACCACAGTAATGATAGCTATTTCGTGTGTTATAATCCCAACTGTAAGTGTTACCCTTCCTTGGTTCTTTTTCTTGTGTCTTTGATGTCCATTTTTGTTTAGCATTAGATCTGCAATCTTATGCTCTATGTCCAATTTTTTTACAATTGTAACAATACCCATTGAATCTAGGTGTGGGAGGTGCATCATTTGCCTTTTCCCAACATTCATGTGCTTGATGTCCAAACTTCTTATAGTTAAAATAATAATCATTGAACTTAGGTTTAGGATTGGACTTACCATTCTTGCTTTGGCAGATGTTTGTTGTGTGCCCTGATTTTCCATAGTGGTGGCATACAGGCTTGTTGTTCTTTTTCTTTGCACTCCTCCTTTCACCAGTCTTAGATGATTCTCCTTTCTTAGATTGTGTATGTTGTCCAGTGTGACCTAATCCAGAGGAATCTTTAGATCTCCATGATGCTTCCATCAGATTCTCAAAATGAGTCAAAGCTTCATTGGGTCTATTTAGTCTTTCATTCAGATCTTTCTTAGATCTCAATTTATTTTTCAATTAACTATTTTCAGATCTCAGATTCACAATTTCCATCTCTTTCCTACTGATCTCCTGATTTGCAAGTAGCATTTGATTCACCATGTCAACCTGATTGTTTGTCATCATTTGTACCTCATGTGTCCTTTCACCAAGTCTGACAGTCATCATTCTTTTGTCTTCTTCAGCCATAGATTTGTCATCTTCAACTTTCTTCTTTTGTTCCACTAGTTCACATAGTCTTATTGTTTGCATTTCTTGTTCTCTTTTCAGATTTCTGACTTCTTCACACAATGTATTGTTCCTTTCCAGTAGATATGCAATTGTTGCATCACTCTTAGTAGAGTTTCCATTCTAAAATAGATTTGCAGTGTCTTCCTCCTAATAATGAGTATCATTCATTTATTTGGCCAAATCTTTCCTTGCTTGCAAGGACTTATTTAGTTCTTGTCTTGCAGTCTCAAGATGATGCAATGCTAGCTAAATTTCAATCTTTTGATACTCGATGACTTTACCCAACTTGTAAATCTTCATCTCAAGATCTGTACTCTCAAGCTTATTAAAACCTTTTGTAGGAGAACTACACTTTGATACCTGTTCAGGCTTAGAATTGTCACCCTAACTCAGGCATTAGGGCTATACAACAATTCCATCCTCACAATGGAAACCTCTCCTAGCTGTGGGTAGGCTATGAGTGAAGAGGAGTCTCCGAATTCTAGGCCGGTTCCTATAAAATATGGTATATCACTTCCTGATTGAAACTGAATTGGGAAAAAGGGATAAGAGGTTTGTAACTAAAATTGCATAATGGAAAGGTGATACACCAAAGATATTCTGACTCTTATATGAAGCTTCAAATTGACTTATACTTAACACACTCTGGTGGATCTTTGATTATCACTCACTGATCAATACATAGGTTAATTAAAAATGGATAGCTAGGGTTTTCACCACAAGCAATACTCTTCTCATTAAGAACATGCACTTTCCACAAAAGGCTTATATCTCTGCAATATAGAATAGGAATTACTATGATTCGCTAGTATATACTTGCAAAAGCATTACTCTTCTATGCAGAAAATTGAAAACAGGAACTTCAAACAATGATCACAATCAGAAACATGTAGATGCAAAGCAATTATATTTTCCTTCAAAAGTCTATGAGAAAACTACATTCATGAATTCCAGAATCATGTCAAGGAATGGTAAAATTCACTTGCATAACAATGGCACTACATAAAAGTAATTACAATGGAATACAAGGAAAGATAGATTTGAGTGGTAGGAACTTGAAAACTCACTAAACACTAATTCTCTCCTCCCATTGACTCCTTTACAATGAAAAATTGAATTCCCTAAATAGCCAACATGGCTGATTTGAAAAATTTTCCCTCCAAAACATAAGGTTTTTCAAAATCATACTTCAAAAACCCTCCACCATACTTAACTATGTTAAGTTTAATATCATCCCTCTTCGAATGATTTTAAACACTATTGTGGAGGTTATACTTGATCGAACACATGGCATTTGAATATGAGGAAAAAGTCTTAAAACCCGATTTTCCATTTTGCACAGCTGTTGTTACTTTTACTCTCGGTATTTGATTTGACCATGGTTATGACCACCATTGCCGATCTTTAGGAGGTAACTGTGGTTTAGTTGATGTGTTGTCGACATGACTGTTTTGCATCGAAGATGTGATCTGCATTTATCAAGGTATTCAAAGTACTGAGGTGGCAATTTTTAAAAGAAGCCCGATGCTCTGTCACTGACATTGCATTTATCAACTGACAGTGGAACTCAACAGATAGTAAAATGTGTTTCATTTTATCTATCAGCCTCACTTAGGGTTTTCATGTTTTCTCTGTGTGGCCGCCATGTAGAAATAATGCATTCTGTTTGTAATCCACCATATTAGCAAAGAAAAATTTGAGTTTGATGGATGAATGCTTCGAGAACTTAGTCAGTGCAACTGTAGTTTTTCTCCATATTGGAGACCGCAGCTTTCAATCATACTTGAACTTGGCTCCCATCTGTAAGTTTGCATTTATGTTGTTCTTTGGTACTTTGGTGATATCATGCCATAAAATATGGCTCTGAATAATGAACTTGCTGATTATTCGAACTTGTCTCCACCACGGGTTTTGGGTCTGCAGTTTATATGAAGGTTCGGGATTCTTTATCTGTCTGTCACACCATTGCATTTGTAAATGACACCACAGCCACCTTGGAATGGTTTGGAGCTATGGCAGAGGTGTCACACCAACGAGCTTCGACCATGAAATGGGGAATAGCCTCTCCCACAACTTCAGACTCATCCCCAGCTATCTGTGTAACTCAGATACACCACCACTGCATTTGTAATCTGGTCTTCTACTCGGCAACAACTGTCAAGTGGGTTTTTCATCAGCATTAAACATGTAGGCTTATGACTGAAAGATGTAGTAGGCATAAAAACTTTAAGCTCTATGACACCTTTCAGTCATAAGCTTTACATCTTTTATGCGAGTTGCAGTTACACTTCGAGTTTGTGAGGGCGATCTCCATGCATCTGTAGATAAGTTGTTTTCTATGTCATTTTGCTCACTTAATGCACTTCTCTGCATGTTCGAAAAGTTGTTGTTTTATCACCCTCTATTCTGTTTCTGTCTGAACAATAAACACCAAATGTTGTCTTCTCTCTACAAAACATGTCAAACAACTGTCTGAAAACACATAAATGTTATACACACATTTGCGGGTTTTTGAATAGAACAGTGTTTTCACTTCTTTTCTTTGAAACACCACATAACTATAGATGCATGGATGCTTTTCTGAGATACCCGATATGCTGACAGAAGGTGTCCTTCTTGTTTGCTCATTTGATGAACCTCTCTGCATGTCTCATTATCTTCTTTATCTGCTTGATGTCGAGGTCATTACTCTATATGATGTCGATTGTAGCTGCATTTACATCTTCACTCTGTCTTAATGTTTTAAAACAAAACATCTTTACTGCTGTATGGTAACATGGAAAATAATAAACAGGTTTCTGTAAGATGTTATCTTGCTGTATTAAAAACACACACAGATTACATTATCTGGAGCATTTTTATGGCATCATATACATAACAATCTAAATCATGTTTTACAACTTGGAACATTACAACCAAAAAAAAACCCACAGGGTTCGAGCACGGGCTCGTGACTCCCATGGACTTCTAAATTGAAACCCTAATCAGTAAACAATGATTTAACATGAATTCATATCCTTTGTTCAAAACCCCAATCTGAGAATCTGAGATGTATACTCTGTATAAAGAAACTATCTGTCATTTCTGTGTTCATACATCATTCATTGCTGTTGTTGGTCACCAAAATGTAGTCAGGTATAACAGAATTTTATGTTGAATGATATTTTATCATTTTGATTTCCCATGAACACATTATTCAGTTGTAGCATTATATTATGTTTAAGCATAGTCATTTCAAATATAGCTTCTGAATATCTTGTAACACTTTGTTTTATGTTGATTTGAAATTGCTGATTCCTGTCCATTTTTGCAATTTCTTACATTCTCTGCTCTATGCTTAGAATCTGTTATTATTCTTTCATTTTGCATAATCTTGTAGCAGCATCTTTTCAACTTAGACTTTGTCAAGTGAACTTTGATCAGTGTATAACAGTCAACTGAATGTAAAGAAGTACTTACTGTAGCAACATTTTTTTCAAAGCTTTGGAACATTTGCATAACAATGAAATTAGATACCCTGTTCCAGTCTTTTCTTGTAGTCCTTTGGTTTCTTCATGTGTCTGATTTCCCCATGTGGCTTCATATGTGAACTTCCAGTGTGTGAACAGTAACTCTTTTCAATCAATAATCACTCCTCTACATAAAAAAGTGGAGTTCGAGCATGGGCTCGTGACATCCACTAGACTGTTTTCTCTTGTTTCCTGCATTTAGTCATGCATGTTTGTTCATTTGCACACACAGCAAAATTCAATTTATTGGGTCATCAAATGACATACATCAGTTAGTGTTTGTGGGTGAATGCAAGGAAAAATACATTCAATCATGAATACTAGTTGACTTATGTGATTGGATGGACTAACAAGTTGAACTAAACATGAGAAAGATTTCTTCAATGAAGCTATCAAGTTCCTTTCAATCAGATACCAGACCTGCTCAAAATTTAAAACATACACTACAATAGATGTTAGAAGTGAAAGGTTTCATGTTTCAAAACATGTCCCTTTAACACTATCTTATAGTGAGTGCTGATTTATGTTTTCTTATTACATTTATTATTCCAGATTGATATGCAGATATAAGTAGATAGCTGATGTATGTAATCTTTTCCTTTGCATTGCTTAGATCCATCAGGATCTAACCATCTTCCTTTTTTCCTCTTTCATGCAGATATTTGCCCTAAGGACCAGAATGCTGATGGAGACTCGGGAGTGACCTAAATGCAAATGAAGACTTGACAGAACTACCAGCAGATACAAGACATAAACACAAGGCAATGCATGGGACCCCTATTCCATACCTCAGTTGTTTACTTTCATTTTCAATGTACTATGTTTATTGAAACATGAAATATGAATCAAAGGACATTTGTACTACATTCTTATGAATGCACAATGTAATGATCAATGATGAGTTTGAATGTGTAATAATTTGATCAAAACTTAGAGTACATAAAATGAAAATCTGATAATAAATGTAGTAAGTGAATGCAAATCATCAAGAACTGTAAGATAGTGTTAACTGGGTAACATGTATATGCAAATTTCTCTTTTTGGTGCCCATTTTGTTGGATGATTGGATTTTGGATAACAATACCAATGGTTGGAAATACAATATGGGAAAGCAAGATACTGAGAGGGGGGGTGAATCAAATCTTGAACATTTATCCTTTAAAACAAAACTGATCAACAACCATGCATAAATATAATTGAACTAACAACTAGTAGCAACCATGATAGTAAATAAATAACTCAAGACAACAGAATTTTTGTAACCCAGAAACCCAATAAGGTAAAAATGGGGTGGGGATGACACCCACAAAATCTTCACTACTGCAGCAATAAAGTGCACCTATTAGAGCTACAAAGTTTGATTATAATATGTAATCTACCTGGTTAAAGGTCTGCCCAGTTAAGAGCTTTAGATCATTACAATCTACCTTGTGAAAGGATTTGAACTTACAACAAAGTAAGCACTCGGCTAAGAGATTTAGAAAGGTCTGTTAGATCCACTCTGTTAAGAGATTTTACCTGATACACTAGTTAAAATGTTTCAAGAACTGATCCTTCATTATGCACTCTGATGCTGATAACGAATCTCCTCTTTCCAATACCTTCTCTGATCTAGTAATTTGATGTCTTTACTCTATTGATCACTGCTCTTTCACTCTGTTAGATCTATGCTTCTTCTATCAAAATAACCCTTTATACATCTCTCATGTCCACATACACCTTCTCTGTCTCTTGTGTGCACACACACACACACACACACACACAAACTCTAGGGTTTAAGAAGCAATCTTAATATACTTTACAAATCTGGCATCAGGATCTAGACCAACGATCAGGATCAAATGCTTATGCCACTAAGGCATTCCAATTTTCTAATTGGCTCCATGCCAGGCATTGGGATCAAATAATTAATGCGTAATTAACTCCGTTGAAATCATTAAATGCATGAACAAGTCGGCCCAAAACAACAAGTCGGCCCAAAATAGTTTACCTTCAAGTTTGTGCCATTCCAAACATCTATGTGAAAGCTGTCTTGCTCAGCACATTAAGACTTCTGGTGCTCGGCATGAGTATGATCAACTTTTTCTTGATTTCTGACTTACTCGGCAACTACTAATCTTCTCGACAACGACTATGCCGGATTGCTCAACCTATACTGGATAGGTCAGCCGCAGTGATGACCGGCTAACCTGCCTGGATAAATGACTAAGTGTGGGACACTAATGATCAACAAAACTTAGAGATCAACAAAAATATGCTACTATTAATTGATTCAA
>MU224552.1:0-11831 GCA_018584345.1 Thuja plicata
ACCTAAATAGACCAAGAATCTTGTTTCAGAGAGGAAGAGACGCACACAGCTGAATGAAAGGCTTTATGCTTTGCGCTCCTTGGTCCCTTTGCACTCCTTGGTCGTCGGCCGCATAGATGGATGGACTATTAAATGCTATCTTGGATTGGGTGAATGTTTGTATGTAGGTAAAGCATGGAGCAGTGATGGTATGTAAGGACCTATTGGTTGTTTTGCTCTGTGCGCAAGTCGCGGTAATTGATGAAGTGTAAAATGAAGTTACATTTTCTTTTTTTTTTTACCTTTATGCACGTGTTGGTCACAATTTTGACCAACATGGGCATAAAAGTAAAAAAAAGAAAAGTTAACTTTTATATTGCGACCAAACAAAACCATTTTGCAAGTTGGTCGAAATGTATGGTCGCAATTTAGGGTCAAATCTATTAGTGAATGTAAGATAAAATAATGGATATGGAGTTTGAAATGTGAAATGTGTGGGGAAGATAAGGTGTTCCTCTTAACCTTAAATACATAAAGGAAGGATCCAAATTGATTAACCCCAAAGGAAGGATCAATGCATAAATGAATCAATCGATTGAAAATAAGATTAAAGAAGAAGATCTTAAATCCCGCTTTATAGAAAAGAATGTGTGATAGATCTAGAAACATTAAGAACTTTTATTGAAATAGATAGGAGGAAAGTACTAACCTTAAAATGTTATAGATCTGAAGAATGCTGTTATTGGGGGTCTACACTTAGTTTCTAGAAAATCTTAGCCTAGATCTGGAATAGACACGTAGAGATGAACAAAACCCAGAAATATTTTTCCATTCTGACACAGTTTTGATTTTGACCCTCAAGTCAATGTCACCATTGACCCAAAATTTCTGATTTCGACCTAGGGAAGAGTCAACATAAAAAGTCTTCGACAAGAAATCTATTTCCTAATCCCAAATTTTTTTTGAAAAGGGTATCTGAATCTTCACTCTGATCGGCTGTTCTGAACCTATACCTTGAAGAGAGAATGAATGAGTCTTGAGGATGCACAAAGGATCTTGAAGGAAGATCACACCACCATGATGGATAGATATAGGGCTTGAATGATGAATCTTGAATGCTTGAACCAAATCCCTTCAAAGGATTGAAAGCTTGAATCCTTGATTTTCAATGGAGAACTTGAATGCTTGAGAGAAAGACTTGAACACTTTGAAGGCTTGAAAACATGTAGAGAAATGAATGCTTGAAGTTTTTTCTTCTTTATCACTTTTGTACTTAGAGCTCACTTAGAGAAAATGAAAGGAGAAAACTTCCTTATATATGAAACTAGGGCACAATCTTCTAGAGAGGCCTACATAGGAGAATTAAATTCCAATTAGACCTATATACCTAGAAGAGGACCTATATTAAATATAATTTAAGAATCATTGCTTCAAAACCCGAAATAGCCGACCTAAAAGTGGGAAATGAACTTTTGAGGACCTCCAGCAGCCGAAAAACTTTCAAACTTGAAAGGGTGACCCAGGTCAAAGTTGAGGTCATCCTTGACCTAGGTCAAGGTCAAGGTCAACCTTGACCTAGGGAGTTAGAACCCCTGGAAAATGTGCCAGATGGGATGGATGGTGCCCAGAGAGGCCCAATCTGGGTCTGAAACAAGCACAGAAGTAGGAGAGGGTGCAGAAATGAGGGGAGAATATGATTATGGTAAAAAAACCCCCTAAGGAGGGATAAACATTCTTAACTTGGAAGTTCTTCCATTTTAAGATGATACAATATCGATAAAGGATGCTATAGCAGCCATCACGTCAGGAACTTTATTTTGAGCTCTTGGTAATTTCTTGAAAAAGATGTATTGGAACTTAGTGCACAACCTATCCAACTATTCTCTATATGGTATTAGCTTCTCATCTTTTTTTTTCATATAGTCATTGTTGACTTGGCTAATGACCAACTGTGAATCTTTGTAGACCTTAAGGTTCTTGATTCTCCATTGAATTGCTCTCTTTACTCCGATGACTAGTGCCATACGTCTATTTCCCATCAAATTATAATCGCCATACGTCTATTTCTGGTTGGAGTGTAAGTATAGACTCATCTGGAAAGTCAAAAATGACAGGTTGATGATCCTGAATAGGTGCCTCTGCTAGTTGATCTGTAATCACTTTCCCTTTGATGGATTTTCTATCTACGTATTCTATGTCAAACTCGCTTAAGATCATTACCCACTTTTCTAGTCATTCGGTGAGCATTGCTTTGCTTAGTAGATATTTGAGGGGATCGATGTATTCTATCAACTTGGTTTGATGGCTCAACATGTAGTGCCTCAGCTTCTGGGAAGCAAAGAATACTGCTAGGCATGATTTTTCAATTGGCGTATAGTTGAGCTCATAGCCTACCAATGTTCTGCTGAGATAGTAGATAGCTCTCTCCTTGCCTATGTCATCATGTTGTGCTAGGAGCACTCCTAATGCCGATTAAGTTATTGAGATGTATAGAAGTAATGGCTTGCCTTGGACTAGTGGCACTAATATGGGAGACTTGAGTAGATAGTATTTGAATATCTGGAATTCTTGCATGCATTGTTCTGTCCATATGAATGTTACATCTTTGTGTAGTAGATACTGGAATAGGTGGCACTTGTTTGCTAGTTGGTCTATGAAGCACCTGATAGATTGGAGCTTGCCTTGTAACCCCCTTAATTGTCGTAGGTTGGTTGGTGGTGCCATGTCTAGTATTGCTTTGAATTTCTTTGGTTTGACCTTTGTGCCTTGATGTGACACTATGAATCCTAATAGATTCCCTTCTGCGACCCCGAATGCACATTTCTTTTGGTTTAAATGGACCTTGTATTCCTACATTCTATCAAAGATTGGTCCAAAAACTTGTAGATGATCCTTTCTAAGCATTGACTTGGCAATTATGTAGTCAACACAATCCTCCATTATCTTGTGGATGAGATCATTAAATATGGTTGTCATGGCCCTTTGATATGTTTCTCCAGCATTTTTTAGACCAAATGACATGACGTTCCAATAGTAGGTGCCCCATGCACATATAAAAGTTGTTTTGTGTTGGTCCTCTGGTGCAATCCTTATCTGATTATACCCTAAAAATCCATCCATGAGTGATAGCATCTGATGTCCTACTATTAGATCTACTATCATATCGATGTTAGGCAAATGAAAGTCATTCTTGGGACAAGCTTTGTTGAGATCTCTAAAGTCTGCGCAAATGCGAATCTGACCAATGTGCTTGGTAACTAGTACCAGATTAGATATCCAGTCTGCATATGGGATTGGTCTTATGAAATTAGCATCTAGGAGATTTTTAAGTTATTCTTTGACTACTAATTCAACATGGGGATGCATCTTTCTCAGCTTCTGTTTGACTGGTTTGGCGTCGGGTAGCAACGGGAGATGATGTAGAACAAGATCTAGGTCTAATCTGTGCATGTATGAGTAGGACCATGCAAAATTGACCATATTTTCCTTGAATAAACTGATGAATTATTCTCTCTCCCCTAGGGTGAGTGATTTTTCTAAGTAGATGTTCTTCAGGGTCTTGTCATTACCCAAGTTGACTTCTTCTATTTCTTCTGCTAACAATGCCAACTTTGCCTCTATCAAGGGGAGGAGTTCATGCTTTCCATCTTCTAGCACCACCGTGAGGTTTTCACTAGAAGATACGTCTTGTTTTGTCTTTTTAACATTTTTTGTGCCAATAAGCACCTTTCAATTTTCACTTACTGACGATTCTTTTTTCTTTTTCAATTTATTTTGATGATTGGAAAGAGGATCTTCCTCCCCAAAATATGTTGATTTGTTGAGGTCAATGGAAAAACCTACTTTGTGGTCTCCTAATGGAATTCCCTGTCTAAGTCCCATGAAGTCTGTGATAACCTCATCATTGTGAAAGGTATCCATATCGAGTGGTCCTTGTTGATCCCACTCTATCAGTTCTCGGTGTACAAGACATAGGTCCTTGTGGTGGGTTGAATTTGTTTGTTTGAATGGGACAACTGAGATGGTTCCAACAAACGCAAACTGTGATGTGGATGCACCACCTAATGAATTTCTATCAATATGTTTATCGATACAGGGTTAGTCGTCTATGGATAATTGGTCAAACATATCATCAAGGTGTATGGTGGTGGCTGACTGAGGGGAATAGTCTGGGATTGATGGTTCAGAGTCATGAAGGGACATCCACTCATACTCGTGGGAGTTAGTTTTTCTAGAATGCTCATCGGATGTGTCACTTCCCTAGTTATCATGGATTTCTTGGTGGAGGGTTAATCAGGATTGAGAGGTTCCCACTTTGGCTAGCAAGAACTGTTGAAGTATGTTGCTAATTAAGATGTGTTCCAGGTTTTTCCCCCAGTGTAACTCTTCTATTTGTTCTTGATCAACATGTATATCTCAGGTGGTAGGAATGGTTCTTTGTTTCCCATAGCCTAACCCTCTCTTGTTTCTTTGGGTTGGCGGAAGAGACAATTCCATTAAGCCTTACTGTCTTGCCCCCAGACCAGTTGTACCATCATACCCAAACCTTTCTAGCATTGTATAGCTAGATCCATAGGTAGATACGGGTAGTGGTTTTTGAAGTGTCTCTTGTTGATCTTGATACAACCATGTATTAATATCTGGTTCAAATGGGTTCTCTTCTGCAATGTCTCCCCATCTGTCAAAGGTTGTGGGTGGGCACCTAAATAGAACAGGTTCTGGGGATTCTATTGTAACAGCTGGTTGTGGCATGCCATATGTCCTTGGGCTCTGAGGCATGTTTGTGATAATGAAAGCTTCCTCATAGCTGTATTCGACACATCCCTTGTTAGTAATAGATATTTTTCCTTCTCTTCTTGTGATGTCTTTGGGAATTGAATTTGATGCAGAAGGGATACTTGCCTTTTGGTTTGAGGGAAATTGGTTGTCAGTACTGGTTGAATAGTATTATAGTATTGGAATGGATTTGGATCTCCCCCAATAATGATTTCTTCCCCCTGGTGTGGGAACTTGATGCACTGATGGTATGTGGAAGGTACAACTTGCATCTCATGAATCCATGGTCTCCCTAGTAACAAGTTGTATCCCAATTCTAGGTCTAGGATCTAGAAGGGAGTGTTCTTGACAACTGGGCCAATCTGGACTGGTAGAATGAAAATACCTTTGGAAGATATCTCCTCTTCATCATAGGCTCTAATGTTGATCCTTCTTGTGACATCAATACTGGATTTAGAGTAGCCTAATTGCTTGATTAACTTTAAAGTACAAATGTTTAATCCAGCCCCACCATCAACAAGGACTCTATGGATTTCACTTTCGTGGACTTGGATAAGCAAGTGCAAGGGATCATTATGCAAGGGTTTGTGTGGCAACATGTCATGGTCTGTGAATGTTGCATGTTTTTTTTTCTATTATATGGTTAACCATCATTTGGAAGCTCTCAGGGGTTATGTCTCTTGGGACAATTGCTTTCTGAAGGCTTAGTCATGTGCTTGTTTATGCTGTAGAGATATGCGCAAGAGGTCAAACATGGAGATTTGGGCAGGCATGCACTTTAGCTGATCCACTAGGCTTGTCTTTGGATCTGAAGTTGCATGATGGTTGACTGGTGTAGCAGATGAGGAAGGTGCTCCTTGAAAGACAACTTTTGTATGAAGCCTAGTTATAGCACATTTGTTACCTTGGTCTCTGATAGTGATGGTAGCCACATGGCTATCTGAAGGATTTAGGCAATTGATAGTGTTGTCACTATTGGCATAAGTGTAGTTGACATGTTTTGACTATCCACCAGACCTGAGGGTTTTCCCTTTATTGTGATCATGGAATGTGTCATTGAATATTGTATGATTTGTGGTGCCTTTTGTTTGGGTTTTGGTTACGTTGATGACCCACGTGTCAATCAAATCTTGGATGACATGTTTAAATCGATAACAATTGGGTGTCTTGTGTCCCTTCACTCGATGAAATTTGCAAAAATCATTATCATTGTACCACTTTGGTTTGATTTCACCATGTTCATATTCTCTAATTTCAAGGAGAGTGATATTGTTGGATTGTATCATCTTTCTTAAGGATGATTCTATTGATTCTCCTAATGGTGTGAAATCTCATTTTGGAAACTAAAACCTTGGTTGGCATTGTGCCTATGGTTTACTGTTTGACACAATGGCCGCTTGGACAGGGAGTGTTTGAGTTTGAGTGTATGCTTGTGGAGTGGGCATCATGGGTTGTTGGTTAGCCATAGATGCACCTTGCAGTGACACTTTGGGTTGGGCGTAGTTGACCATTTTCACATCAATGACACCATCACTGGTGACATTTTTGTTTTTATTCCACCATTTAGCTTTGTCCGTTGCAGTCTTGTTTGTATTTGTTTCGATAGGATCTACAATGAAACCTCATTTGACTAAGTTCTTCTCACAACAAACTCCTCATTCGATGAGTTGTTTAAAGTTTTGAGGTAACTTTAATTCTGTTGTAAATGACATGTCTGGAATCAGATTGTCAATGACCATGACTATTAGGTCTTTCTGGGGTACGTCATACATGATTTTGTTTGTAGTATTCCTCCATCTTTGTAGGAATTTTACAAAGGACTCTCCATCTTTTTTCTTGATATCATAAAGGTCCTTGATGGTAACCTTGCGCTCGATGTTATGATGGAAGTGAGCGATGAAATTTTTGGCCAATTCACCCTAAGAAAAAATTCCATGAGGTAAATGCGAGAACCATTGCATTTCTGGTCGGGCTAAGATTTGTGGAAATAGTCACATTAAGTATGTCTCGTCATGTGCAACCTCAATGCAGCTAGCAAAGAATTCTCGAATATGCTCAATAGGGTTGGTATTGCCCCTATATTTGTCAAATTTTGGTACTGAGAAGTGAGTTGGGAATGGAGTAATGTGAAGAGAGTGATCAAAGGGGTATGGGTATAAATCCTTTGTGATGTAGGATTTAGTTTGCCTTGATTTTGCATATCCATCATTTGGGTTTGATGGTTCTACACTTGTTGGATAAGCATGTCTATTTGAGACTGAGGATGATTTGTGACATTGTACATCTCTGTTGTAGTAGGTATGAGGTTGCACCTCTGCGTCCCTTGAATAGGAACATAGGACCTTGTCCTTGGGACTTGATATTGATTTCCCAACACATGATTCTGATACGGGGGAACATAAGTGGCCCAAGGTTGATTCTATTGTGTTTGTTGTTGGGGTTGGGGTTGTTGTTACTGCTAAAGCTAGGGTTTCTACTGCTGGGTTTGAGGTTGTTATTGCTATTGAAGCTAGGTTTGTTGCTACTAGGTTGAGGTTATTGTTGGATGAGAAAAGGCATAACCTTCGGTGGGCATTGACTGAAAGTCAGACTGACAAAGATGGATCCCTGTGGGAATGATGTGTTGACCCCAAGGCTAGTAGGGAATAAATGTAGTAGCAGCATAGTTGAAAAAAGGTTGCTTCTTGTAGGTGGGAATGAGGAAATAGCATGAGAGCTTGGTTGGACAGGCCATGAGGCCAAGGGCTGAGTCATACTAGTGACCATGGGTGTACTTAGTAGGGAGCCTGTCATGCTTTGCGTGGAAGATGTGCTTGCTTGGTTTATGGAGTTGGTTTGATTAGACATAATCTGTACTAATGTCGCTGTGGTCAATGATGGGAATATCTAAGATACCGTAGGTTTTTTTTGAGAGGGTCGAGTAGTGTTTTGACCTGCGAGAGGGTTTTTGGGCCATATGGTTGACACATTGAATTTAGCGGGGAGTTTGAATCCCTTTTTAATCAACATAGCTAAGAAATGTTCATGGTTCCTCTCTACAACAACGTCAACCACTTGTGTGGAATAGGCATCTTACTCTATATCTTTGAGTTCCTCTTCTATGACATTTTGGAACAAGGATGACCTATGGGGATTCTCAATAAAAAGAGAAGGACTGGTATTCTTGAAAGGTTTGTCCTCTCGCTCTTGTTCCCAAGTGGGAAACTTGTTGCTATAAGACTCATCAGGTTGAGTTTTAGCCTTCAACCTTGTGTAAGGCCCTCCATAAGGTGTGTGAGACATAGTGTGGTCCAAATTTTGTGACTAAAACAAGTGATATAAAGCAAATAGAAAAGGATAACCTTTCTAGGAGAGTCTAAGTTATGTTTGGACAAGGGTAATTCTAAGGACAGATGTTGATTTATCTTGATCTCAGATTTTTGGTGATGTAAAAATAAGATTTTTCGACCTTTGCCTGGGACAAAGTCACTGATAGAGATAATGATGATGTTCAGATAATGGGATCAAGATATTTTGAGTTTGAACTTTTGAACTAACAATACTTGGATGATAATCATGCTTTCAAAGAATGTATGATCTTTAATGTTTAGAGATTCATCCAATGTTCTTCACATTTTTCTGGGATAGACACTGGTCTTTGACACAGAATGGAGAGTATTTTCAAGGTTTTTAGGTCAAAATAGGTATTAACAAGTTTCTAGTCAAATGCGATAAATCTCCACCATTTGTGATAAAGTGACAGGTTGATTGCAATAGTCTATCACCGATTGCGGTAATAAATAGGTCAATTGCAACAATAAAAAGGAAGATTGTAGCAAACTCCCATCAATTATTGAAAAATGTAGGCAATTGTGGTAAAAAGGAGACAATATCAAAAAGACTTAAAAATAGGGCTCTCTACCTGGCAATTCTGATTTTTTGGAACAAGGTTTCTGTTTTGCAAGACAATTTTGATGTTGATAACCCTAGACTTTAACACGTTTGACTCATTTTGATAGTTTTTTTATGTTTTTTTTTGCATTTTGGAAACTGATCAAAGAACAAGCACAATAGACAATGTGTTTTGAAGAATGAAGACTAACATGTGTATATTCTACAACTTTTTCAAGTTGCAATGTTATCACGAGGTCTCAACAATGAACAGTCAGATTAATCTAAGTCAATGGTTTCAAAATAAAATATTATAGGCCCAATGCTTGAATTTTTGTTAGCTCACACAACAATTGTCACACTACTAGGACACAAAGGTCCATGACGTAGGTGCCCGTGTTTTTGCCATTGCCAAATATTGTTGCCGTATAGTGAAGATCTCTTTCACTACACAAATATCTTGGAGCACATATGTTGGGAATCTTGGGGGGAAATTCTGCAACCCCTTGCACTATAATAAGGTATCTGTTTGGAGGTAAACTGGGTTGGTCTCTAATTAATAGGTTCTAGTAAGGTCCGTGGTGTTTATCCAATCTGTTTATACGTGTGTGACTCACTTAAGAGCCTAGTTGACCATGTTGGCTCCTTAGGGATATTCACCCAATCCAGACTATCATCAACACACCTTGCTTGAGCTTGGCTAGATATAAAATGGAACTTTGGTTTGCGTCTTGTTTATATATTGATCGAAAGGATTACTGGTTTAAGGTCATTCTCCGAGGAAGAAGTGCATTCCCCAGATAGGCATTTCTAAAAAATTATAAAGGTGTTTAATCTAATAGATTGTGCAAGTGCACCCATAAATCAAGACACAAGGTTAATCACTTAAACCCCAAAGTTGAAATGTGAACTAAGCTAAACCACCATACAAGCACAAGTGTTCAGTTTTAAGCCCAAAAGTAGGTGTTGATTGCTTGTTCAGTTTTAATGCCCAAATTTGAAATGTTTGTTTTCCTTTATTCAATTCTTAACCTCCACATCAATTTTAAAGCACCAATGTGTAAATGTGAGGTTCAAGATGACTGCATACAATTTTCTTTTTAAGCACCAAATTGACAAGTGAATTGGTTTTAGGTTTTCTTTGTTTAGATAAGTTAGCACCACAAAAAATATTTTCAAATGAGAGTATGTGAAACTTTGAAAAAATATTTTGAAATGATTGATACTCACAAAGACCTACCCTTCTCTATTCCCGGTGTTGTGTCCACTCCTGCATAGAAAACAAGAAAATGTCAGATTAAAAATGAATTGAGAGAGGTTTTGGATTGGATAAGCAATCTTTCTGGAAATTATGGTAAAGAACTAGCAATTGCAGCATAGAAAAATCAGTTGCAGTGAGATGTTGGCAATTTTGGAAAAGTACTTCTAATTGCGGTAAAGCACCACCGATTGTGGCACAGATTGGTCAATTGCGGAAATATATGTGCGATTGTGGTAAACTGATGGCGGTTGCAGCACCGATCGGTCGATTGCGACACAAAGAAAGAAAACAGATTTGTGAATAGAGACAAAAATCTTTTGCGAAACCCTTTCAATAATTACGGTAATAAACTAGACAATTGCGGCAAAATTTGGTCAATTGCGGTAAAGCACCAGCGATTGTGAAATTACATCGAGAAAAACCATATAAAAGAATTTTGAAACCGTACGACCTTGGATAAAAAAGTTTGTTTGTTTTTTGCAAGGGATAATCGGGCTCTTTGATTCACCCCGGGTTTAGAAAAATGTACGCGGTTGATCGTGGTTCCTTCACTTTCCAATGACAAGGGTTAGTAGCACCGATTTGTAAAGGGGAAATCAATACAAAAACTACTAATAACAAACACTTAATGTATCAAAAAAATGTACAAGCAAATAAAAGGAAGACAGATGAATGCAAACCCAATTGCTTGAAGCTTCTATTGTCTCTCTCTACTCCTTTCGAAACACTATTTTGTATGCTCAGTATTGGTGTGGGAAGCGTCTATGAATTCGAAGCGTCGAGAATATGCTATTGAAATGTGTGCGATCACAAGATGGCTTGAATTCTAGAACCAATCTGACAGAGTAATGGCGCATGTGAGCTTGAAATCTTGGATCCTTCAAATGGTTATGAAGGGTTTGTTATATAGGAATTGAGAATGAGATGAACAGTTGAGATCAATCCCAGAGATAGGAAGATGAACGGTTGAGATCAAACAGAACTGGAGAAGCCATTAGTAAACTCTACCTCTTCAACTGGGAGAGAGGAGATAGAGTTTGGTTAACTGAAGAGCTGATTTTGAGTTACCTTTTAGAAATGAAGAGGTGGGTGGAGTTACCCATGTGAACTGGAGAGATGGGTGGAGTAACCCATGTGGTCTAATCAAAGTTATCTCTTTGAAAATAAATGAATATTTAATTCATTTTGTTAGGGGTTTTTCTTGTATGAACCACAATGCTTGAAATGTCTGTTTAAATATTGATTCAGAGACAAGAAAAGCCTAATT
Organism: Thuja plicata; assembly: GCA_018584345.1. Classification (NCBI taxonomy): domain Eukaryota; kingdom Viridiplantae; phylum Streptophyta; class Pinopsida; order Cupressales; family Cupressaceae; genus Thuja; species Thuja plicata. The sequence goes on from MU224552.1 coordinate 11,154, forward strand.
GCTAAGGACTGGATAAGGTCCTTCTTCATTTTTGAGCTCCACAAATACTCAGGCAGGTTTTACCTCTTAGAATGATTGTTTACACAGTATTTGTTGATGTGGACACTGATTAGCTATGTATCTTTATTAAACCAACTTATGAATTATCTTGCAAATAACCAAGCATAACCAGATGCAAGATATAACCATACAAACCATAGTTATAAGCATAACAACAATCAGTGATACAAGGATTCTCATCCTTCTTCCTTTTCTTTATAGGAGGGACAACCTAACGGATTCACTCTTCAAGGAATCAATAATATGGACAGTGTCCTGCTGACAGAGGTCCTTAACAAGTTCAGTTTGTCTGTTCTTAGTAACGAAGTATTTTAATTGATTTGGTTTTGATATATTGGAATATCTTAAACAAAGATGGATTATCAGATTATTTTCTGAACCAGTGCCTATCCTTTGGGCTATAGAGTCAAATATAAGCTAAGATATCATATAAATAAAACACAGTAAACTGCCTTACAGTTCACATGCAACTCAGATAAATTGCCTTAAAGGTTATCCTGTCACCTCAAATCTATTGTATCAAATCCTTAATCAAAGCAGTATGCTCCTTAAAATTACTTACAAAACTTAGTTCTTTCCTTAAAAGAAACTTGTAAGTAATCAAATGGTTACCTTATA
>MU224552.1:15268-35516 GCA_018584345.1 Thuja plicata
AATATGGATAGGGCTCAACCATAGGACCTAAGTAATTTTTCAATTCTTTTAACATATGCTTCTGCAACAAGCCTTTTGCAATACCAGGCTTAGAACTATATCTCTTTTCCTGCCTTGTCATGTCAATCTTGGTAGACATGGTGCTGATTAGGCCGAAGGCTTGTATGAATGAGTTTCTGTTCAAAATTAGCAAGGCAGTGCCATCATCCCTTTTGATGGTCTTTGTGAGGGCATCATAGTGATTTGCTAGGTCAAGAAAAAGGTCTACATCTAAGAAAATATCAGGAACAAGCAACCTAGCCAGACCACATGTCCAAGGGTTTGAAATTGGGATGGGCTTATCAGAATTCTTATAGAAATATGTGAAAAGAGAGTAACCTATTGTGCCCGGGGTCACATCATCCCGAATATTTTTGTACTCATCCAGGAGGACACTAGCATCGGCCTTCTTATTTTGTGTTGAACCTGGCAGAAGATGGAGAAACTCATCAGAGTAACTCGGCTTTCCTTTCTGTTCCTCTCCACTGCCTCCACTTGTTGAAGCGACGCTCACAGCTCTGCTCATATCTGCAACACCCTGAATTTCTTTTTTCTTACCGATATTGAAACAAATCTAATCTCCAATATCAGTCGTTTGTTCTGTGCACAATCTTTTGCAATTTTAGAAATCTCTGATCACTTTGGATACACTGCAAACTGCTCAAAATATCACTTTCCTAAAAATTAGCAACTTGGCTCTGAAAACTTGAAATCACAGTGAATAAGAATCAATGCACTATCAACTCCTTATAGCCGTCATTCAGAGTACACAGCTCATAATTCAGAAACATCTATTCTGCCATTAATTTTCCATGCCGTGAACTTTGAAAAACCTAGCCGTAGTTGTTGAAGTTGACAGGAAATCAAATTTTTAAATATGAATCCTCGGAGCAATCATAAAATGTTTAAGAGAGCTGACATGTCACCTTCTGATTCGTTGTCTGTCATACATCTCAGCTACCCTTTTTGCACTATAACCAAAATACGCGCTCGTGATTGGTTGCCAAGCGATTTACTCTGTCACATCAAGAAACTGTCACCATTTTTTAGATCTAGTAATCAGGCGACCCCGCGACTTTATTAAGTCTCTTTGTCGCGGGCCTTTGTCTTTAACCATGGTTCCGTCTCAAGACTTGGCGACGATGTGCTTTTATAACCTTGGCTGACCCAGGTTACAATCTGGCAATCAGGCGACAAAACTAAAATCAAAGTCGCGTGGAGTTAACCTTAACTCATCTTTCTTTTCGAGACCTCGCGACTAGCCGTTACTACTAACCTTTACGGTTGTCTCCCTGTCGCTGAATGCTTACATTTTGTTTGAAGACTATGCAACAACTTTTAGTCACCCAGTCGGGAGATTTTCAACTTTACCTTAATAGGTTATATGCACCTTTTCTTTTCTTTTGACGACCTTGCGACATACCCTAATCGCCAAGTCGGAAGGACTCTTTCCCTGGGGTACTTTTCTTTCCAGACATCGCGACCACCATTGGATCTTCTTCCTCTTTCATCTGACGGCTTGCGCTTAATCGCTATATGTTCCTTACATACCCTTAAGTTATTTCCAGACACCGCGACTAAAGGCAAAGCATCTTAGTCTCAAAGTCGCAGAATCCATTTCTTCTTTCTAGCGGTCATGCGATTACCCACTTACTTTATGACAGATGTCACCCAATCGTTGGTTCTCCTATGGCATACTGGAAAAATGAAACATTTATCCTATTCTGGCGACATCCCGACCACACTTTGATATAAACCATAGACGGTTAGTCGCGTAGTCTGAGCTGAAATCTCTTAACCGCCACTTTATTCTGAGACCACGTGACTAAATAAAATCTTAACTGCTAGCCCTGGCATGATCAGGTGACAACGCTACATGAAGTAATCACGAAGTCTGAAAACCTTTTCATAACTGCTTGACTTCTCCCGTGATCACCCGACTAACAGTGGGTCCCATTTTACAAAGCTTATAACATGATTATCTTGTGACTACCCGACTGAAATAAATCACTGAGTCTCGTAACACTGAAGGAATATTCTAATTCTGAATGAGACTACGCGACACAAGGAAAAAGCAAAGTCAGGAAGAGCTTTGGAATATTCACTGGGGGTAACGCGACGAGGTGACCTAACTTAAAACACATGCCTTAAGTGAATGAAAAAGGTAACGGTGAAACATAAGGCATGGCCTAGGGTTTAAAATTCATCGTTTAACACTTGGATAACTAGGGCTTTTTCAGGGTTTTTGCAATTTGGACAAGGTTTAGACATGAAAACCTGAAATTTGACAGAGGGCAAGACAAGGAACCAGGAGAACCAGCAAAAACAGGAAATACAACCAACACATTTCTTAATTTAAAGTTTTCAACATGTGAGATAATTGAATTCTTTTTAATTTAGAATTGCATTATTGAATAAAATTAAATTAATTTAATTGCAATTAATTTAATTAGTAAGTTTAAATCTTTCAATTTAAACTATAGGAAATTGATTTTAATTAATTAATTAATGATAATTAATCAATTAAGGTTAATTAATTAAATAAAATTAATTATTTAATTAATTTTGGGAATTTGATTAGATGATTTGGGGAATGAATTTAGAAGAAAAATAGATGATTAATTAATGATTATAAAACTATTAATTAATAGATGAAAATTAGTGTTTTTAATGTCAAGTCATAAGTCTGTCCATTTTAGGGTGTCTACATATTGGTCTAACCCCTTCTTGTTATAGTAAAATCCCCATGTAGCCTTAGAAAGCCCCATCTTTAGCACTCAAAAAAATAAACATTCCCTTCCAGTCATGAAAAACCCAAGTTTAGATAACCCACATAACTGATTCTGCATTTTTCCCTTCCAGTATTTAAGCTGTGGCTCACACTTTCAAACTGCAAAAAAATAAGAAACAACTATCCCAAAAGTTGCAAGACCTGTCATTGTGGCCTTTTCCCTTGGTTATAGAAAGTTAAATGTAACACTCAAAGGGTTGAGCTGTAAGGGAATGATTTTCTAGAAATGGAATGATTTTTAGATTAAAAAATGCAACATTCCATCAGTGATGATGTCACTTCTCAAATTATTCCTACCACCACTTCTTTCTTTAATATATTATCAAATATTTTTGAGTAATCCACATAAAATGTCACAAGGTGGTGACTTACCGAGCCTAGGTTATCAATTTATTTCATCACAAGCTCTCAACCTTTTTCCTTAACTTCAATTTATGCCTGCGAGGACGTGATAACTTAACCCATTTATAAATGAACGTGCATAATTCATTGGTTAAGAGGTTGTGGTTCCCACACAATGGTGCAACGTAATGTTTCTTATCTCCATGCATTACCGATTTGCATTATTTGATGATTAACTAATATGGGTTATCAATTCATTTTATCGCAAGATTGTAACCATTTTCCTTAACTGCAATTTAGGCCTACAAGGACGCGACAACTTAACCCATTTATAAATGCATGTGCATAGTTTGTTGGTTAAGAGGTTGTGGGTCCCACGTGGTGACGCGATGTAATGTTTCTCTTGTCTCCCCGCATTATCGAGTTGCGTTATTAGTTGATTAATTAATATGGGTTAAATTCATTTCATCACAAGCTTGCAACCATTTTCCTTAATTACAATTTAGGCCTGCAAGGACATGACAATACTTTTATCACCGTCAATAGACTGCCACACAACCTCAAAACCGCTAGCTGTCATCTATCTTAACCTCCACGAGGGTGCCATAAACACTTTAAGCACAACTTAAAGCACGTGCAAAATAAACAATAAAGTGTTAGGCTAGGACATAAGAGAAAGAAAGAAAGAAATTATTTTTAATGACTGCTAGGCTACAAATAGCCTATGGGACGTCTACGCAATACCCAAAATGTACCATTTATTATATTTATTTATTTATTAATTAAAAATTTAAATTAATTAATTAAAAATGTTATAATTGTTTAATTAATTATAGTTTAAGACACAATTTGAGACCATTGTCTATGAAGCACCCAAAACGGCTAATTTAGTGTAATTGAAAAATAATTTAAAAAATGTCATGTTCATTGTATTTTAATTTTTAATTAATTAATTTTAATTTTGAAGTAATTAATAATTACAATAAATAGGGGTTGTGGGTCCTACATAGACGTTGTCATCAAATATGACAGGCCAACAAATGAAAAATTTAACCTTGCGCCTAATTTTGTGCCTACTCATCCAAGTGGCATTCATTTGGGAACCAACGTAGGTGCCACTATTGGCACATATACATGCATTGCATTGTGCCCACCCTTGCGCCAATATCTCCAGCTAGGTGCAAAGAATGCCATGACTCATATTCACCTGATGAATAGCGTCGTATTTAAAAAAAATAGGGGATAAATACATTGAAAGAGTGTGTGGAAGCAAAATGCGGAGCCAAAAAGGGAGATAATGACAGGGAACTATTGTAGTGTCAGATTTCTTCCATTCCTCTATGCTATAATTAAAAGTTTTCTTCGAATCTCCTTTGGTTTGCTTCCAATCTTCCAACTTCTATTTGAATTCTTCTTCGGTCCTCTTCCAACCTTCCTTTAATGTTTTCATTCCATCTCTCATTAATTCCTTAGAATTTTTATTGTCATTGAACATCTTCTCAAATTATGTCACCTTTTCTTTTGATTCCTTCAATTCCCGACTTACTACCTTATGCCTTTCTTTGAACTTCTGGATCTTCTCTCTCAGCTTCTTGATACATGCATTCACTTCCTTCAAGTTTTCTTTCAACTCATTCTCTAATTTGATACTCTCAATTTATCTCATCATGATCTGCCAATCCTCATCATTATAGTATCCTCCTTCCATCTATTCAAACATCCAAGGTCTCCCTCAAACGATTAAGATCTATCTACAAGGGAGCAATCTCTAATACCAATTGTTGTACATGATGAATAACTAGCAGGGGGGGGGGTGAATCAGTTATTTTAAAACACTCATTAAAATTTTTACTAAACCGGTAAGCACTTAAACAATTCAGAAACTTATAACAGATTTAAAAATGAAAGCACAAAACTATGAACAAAAAAAACCAGAATTTATGTGGAAACCCAAACTGGGAAAAACCAAAAAGAAACTAATTCTGATGAAATAAACATCAGTTAAGGTGACACCAGTTAAGGTGATTTTTATAAGGGCTCACTATCAATTTTCTCTTTGTGGGTTGGCTCACTGTCGGTTGGGCTCACTACCCTAAAATATGAATATGGCTAGCTGCCAATACAATTAGGCTCGCTGCCAATATAAAATATATTTAGATATAGAAGATGAACTGATAGAATTGTATCTAACTATGCATGAAAAACTTCCAATTAATAACATGTAGATCACTGATAGCAGATATCTGATATAGATCCTCTACCAACATTCACCAACTTCTGCAACATAGTATATGAGGCCTTCCTTCTATATTACTCAACTTCTTTCACACCACTGCCTAATATACCAAATTAGACTCGCAATATATCACCTTTGGTTCTCTATCTCACATACATGCCATAATATTCCACACATACACACTCACACTCGTTCATAAAAAATATCTCTATTTATATATGTATCAATAGGGTAGACATAAAACATGTTGCCTACACTACAAATATATTACAATTACATTTAACATGCTACCACTGATCCTAAATTTGGGACATACATAAGAAATATTTACAAAACATTACCATAGGACCTAAATATAGGTCACACTTAAGATACACATGCCTTATATTACATTTATCGAGAATTCTGGAACCATTAGAATACAACAACCAGGGCCATGTCCACCATAACAACACTTCTGAAGTAATCGATTAATGAGAATTGATAAAACCTATCCAAAAAAAAGATATAATCACTTTAACAAAACTTCTTATGAACTGCAAGAATGACTAGGAGGCATGAACACCTGGAAGAACTCTATAAGTATAATGGTCAATAGGATACCAAAAAAAACTCCAAGCAACTCCAAACACTGAAAGTATACAAGTATACAAAACCATGTAATCCATAAGTAGAATCAAGTACACTTGTCACCGAGCACCAAAATTGTCCATACAAAACTTGTTCTATATAAAACTTAAACAACTGATACTTGACTGACAACATACCATTAACCACAACTGTCCAACCGACACTACTAACAACCAACTAATACCACTAGGTAGTCGGTATGAAGGTTTTGACATCAATGATAACAATGCCAACAACAACACAATATGTCTAACATGACCTCATAAAAATATCCTAGCATGAAACTTATGTCTAACATGACCTCTTACAAAATATCCTAGCATGAAACTTTGAATATTTCATGCTCAAACTGAAAAATATCAAGTTGGAAGATGGTAAACTTATTCTAGGATTAAATTTAACCATGACAGTTTAGGGGTCAAAACTATAGTTGTGGTTGTAAACCAAGTTCAAACTTACACCTACAAGTTTGAACCATTTTATGGAATTGTAAACTAAATTTCAAGTATAGGCCATTGGGATGTATAGATTAGTGTTTATTCAAGTCTCTATTCAATTATTTAATTTTATGTAGGAACATGTCACTTGTAGTCTAGCCTTTATATATGGGACAAAAAATCAAAGTGAGTATAAAATAGAGGGACAAAGTGCTAGTTTAAAATTAACTCTTGTATTTGAATGTGATTAGTTTCTTGCTCTAATTTTTTAGGAAGTTTTTTTTTGGTACTAATGAAAGTTAGTATGGCTATAATTGGACCTCATTCATATTCTCTAAGGGAATCAACTACAACACATAAGGTACCTAAATTTGGAAACTTGTCATTACACTATAACTATATATTTAATAATTATATTTTGTAATGAAATAAATGTGTCACATCTATAAATTAATATATCTAAGATAAGTAAATAAATCACATTAACAAGCATAGATTATTTCAAAGTAATTAGAGTTGGTTCTATAAATTAATAGTAATTAATGTGATAATAAAATGAGAGAAAATAGGGTTCTTAGCTTTAAAATTGACAATAGAAAGATGACGTTCAAGACACACAAAATTGATTCATGACTATTTTAATATTTATGCCTAAAATGGATGGGGATTAGGTGTTCACTAGAAAACATTCAAATTAGAAATTATTTCCAAAACTACATGATGGGATAATAATCGATTAGGTCCAACTTTAGTCCCTTGCGAGAGTTGGGCATAGATGATTAATTACTCTCTTTTGATATTGATATGATTAAATTGAGGATGTAATAACTAGGTAAAAGATGTAGTAAATCAATAATGATCAGTATAACTTAACAGATATTGTAGCATAGTAAATTGTATCCCTATGCAATTTCTTTCTCACCTAGGCCCTATTTTAGCATCTATTGCCTTGCATACCCGATTATGGAATCTTGGATCAATTTTGTACTATATTATTACATCTCCTTGGAATTTTGGATCTTGGGTCCAAATTTGAGCCCGCATTGGTTGGAGAAAGTATCGTTGGGAAACCTACTCCTAGGATTGAGTCACCTCGAGCGACCAACACTCGCCAATCAGGGCCAAAATTTAAAAAGTTAATGTTAGCTTGTTTGAGAAGAAATTTTAAACCTATGTTGGATTGCTCTTAAATTAACATCTTAAAATTATAGGGAGAGTTATAAAATAAAGTTGTCCTACCTCATTTGATAATCAATCAATCAATAAAGCACTTAGCTCTCAAGCATTCAAGCTTAAAGCATTCAAGGCCTTCTTCTTCACATACAACTTTGTGACAAGCTTCAACAACCCTCATGCAAGCATGTGTTAAATATTTTCTTCTTAGGTTTTATGGAGTCATGTTATCGCATCAACATTTTTTATCACATTCAAAGAGCATTGCTTCAACAAGGTATACGACATCTCAATTCTCAAATCTAGCCTCCACTACATATCAACATGCCTATATTTCCATTTATTTCAATTTCATGGTCAATTATAAAATGGGGTTTACCTAGGCAAACCCTTTCTACATAAAATTTTCCTTCCTTTCTCTTCGCAAGAATAGGTGGTGGACTCATGGGAGAAGATACAAATTGAGCATTTAGAGATCTATAGTTTATAAGTTGTTTCATCAGAAACACCTTCTCTTGGCTGACCCAGTCCTTGGAGAAGGTCACCTCAACCGACTGAGTCCCCTTAATTTCACATGAAATTTGAATTGTAGGTCAATCTTTTTATGAACATCCTAGATCTTCTATTAGAATATGTTAGTTTATTTTTTTATTTTTCTATGCATGCCAAAAAGTCATCTTTTCACTATATTTCACTCTAGATCTTGCATTCTATTTTCAAAATTCCATAGTCATTTTCAACTCATCATAAAGAACCACTAAATTCACCTTGTGCCTAAGGATCAGTCTCCTTCCAATGTACATGGGAAACAGATCTAGATTTCCATTTTTTCCATTCAATCCAACGAACTCTATTTTCATACATTATAGTAAAAAACTAAAAGTCAACTTAGAAGTACAAATCTTGAAGTGGTGTGTAGAGAGAAATCCATATATGAATTCTAGGCCTAAAATAGTTAGGCTATGGAGCTAGGTGCCATATTCCAAATAGATGTTTTGGTGCAAAAATATGTCAAATCTAATAACAAGAACATACAAACTATGATCTCTACACAATTCAAGTTGAATTGGTAGGACTGTGATACTAATTGACATAGTCTAGGGGTTTCTACCTATCCAAAATCTGGAACTATGTGTCTTAAATTTGCATTTTGCAACTCCATAACTATTAGTTGTTAGATATATAACCTTAACATAGAAAAGAGAATTTTTTTTGTGTTTAATATGGTATTTCCTAAGTCAATTCTTGAGTAAGGATTAATGTCCACTACATTCATGATTGATTAGAAAAATGAGCATACCTCTAGTAGGATAAAGGTTAAATCTAAAGGGAATTATTGAATCGACAAGATTATAACTTTAGATTGATAACGATGGTGATGTAATTATCTTTAGATAAATCCTCCAAGTGTTTATGCAATAACATGATAAATAAAAAAATAAAATTATAACAAAAACATTCTTGAAGATAACTTGTTATAGCTTGTTGCTCCTACTCAAATCTGAATAAATTCACTCAATAATGCTTTCTCTAAGATCAGTGTGATGTGAAATATGTTCAAATTAATTAGGAATGATTCCGTTATATAGGGTTATCAAGATATTTTTGCATTTAGGCTAACTACTAAAGGTCATATTAAAATATTGAGATTCAATCATGAATGGTGAGAACTGACACGCCGACATGTTCAAATTTGGGCTTGTTTTTGGGGGACTATGGTAATAGACACCATGTTCCACCCAAAATAGGGAAAACTAAAGGTGGTTCCAGAGTGCACTTTGCTTAATAAATTGGACCAGATTACTTCATGAGAAAATGATGATAGTTTGGATGAGAAAAGACAAGACTAGAGCTCAAAAAGATCTAGAAGGTAGACACACTAAACTAAGGGCCCAAAAGTGAGTGTGAAACTGTAAGGGGTTACAATTTATGACACTACATTTAGTTATTTCTTTAGAGGGACAATGAACTTATGCTCATACTCATGGTAAAAGTAGAAATGAAGAGATATAGCAACTGAGAGAAAGACAAGCTAGGGATAGGATGACACTAAGTTTGAGGGATGTGCAATCCCCAGTCATCATATCGTATCAATCGATGCAAAAAAACTTCAAATATAGACAAATAAAAAAATTCTAGTACTAAATAAAAAAGGTTGTAATTCAATTGACTGGTCTCTACTATGTGCAATAGATTGGTACATACAACTCAATGCACACACTTGATGGGGAAACTAATCCCAAATTAAGTAACATAGTGGCCTCGAGAGGCTCATTTAATTATCAACTAGGGATGTATATGCTTAGATGATGTCAAAATTGTATGTATAGATAAGGAATCTCTAAGACACCTATCAACTGCATAAAAGGAAACTAACTAAGTTGAATAGTAGATTGAAATAAAAATAATGTTGAAATATGAAACCTATCTACATTATACGCACAATAGTGGTTGTGGGTAACTAACAAGTTAGCTCAATAGTGGGCGCGGGTAGATCAAAGTAATGAATATATCACAATTAACTTATAATATAACTATGTTATTAAGCCCATTTACTCTCTGCACACTTTCTAGGTTGTTTGGGGATTGTTTTGGGATTGTTGGCTCTGTGGAGTGTTGGATGTTTTTCGTTTCTTTCCAATTGTAGAATTTGGTGTTTGGTGTCATGGGGGAGGGATAGTCAAATTTTTAAACATGTGAATTGTTATGCTTGGAGGACAAATGTGATCATTTGGTACCAGTTGCAGAAGGGGAAGGTTACCCCTTATTTGGAGAAACTTCATGGGTATGACACCAAATTCACAAAGATATTTGTGAAGGATTGGAAAGAGGAAAAGTTTGAATATTTTTTGTATGAAGGTGATTGTGGATGAGAGCCTTTTTGCGGAGGTTACTAGCCTTCCTCTAGATGGTATTAAATTTTACAGGGATAGGAATATTTCAGAGGATTCTTCCAAGAAGTTTTCAAGGACTAAGGAGGAGAAGGTGACACCTGTGAAGGTTAATAAGTCTAATTTTGATTGTAATAAGATTAAGATCCTTTGGAGGGAGCTTCTCAAATACATAATGGATTTATTTATGCTTTATGGCCACTTTATGAGGGTTTATGGAAATCATTTTGTGATGCTTAACCATTTTAGAAATAAGGTAAGGATTTCCTTTCCTTATTACTTTCTCTCTTCCTTAGTGCTAGTATAGTTGATCATAGAGAGAATCCCCATAGAAAACCCATTCTTCATCGAGGGCTAATCTTTCTCATCTTTGGACTCTTCAAGGATAGGTTTTTTGATACTCCTTCTAGGGCTCTCTCTGTCTTCATGTTGGTGAGGGGGATAGTAGTAATTTGGGCATGAGGATTGGCATACTGAGGGGGATGAGGAGGAAGCTTCCCCTCCCCCTCCTAAAAAGCCTAGAAAGGTGGTAAATAATTTGTTCAATCCCTCACCTGTGGGTAATAGTAAAGGGAAGGCGTCTCCTTTGGTGGTGGGAAGTAAACCTCTGCAGAAGGACCAAGGTAAAGGGAAAGATGTTTCCCTTGATTTTTATGAGAGTGATGAGCCAATTTCTCCGGTTGATTCTATGCACCCTCTCTCCCCTCCTCATGGAAAGGATGTTAATTCCCATTTTTTTTTCAACTTGAGCCTTCAAGATTTCCATCCTCAGAAGGATATGGTGCTTGGTGTTCTAGAGACTGCAAAATATATCTCTGTTTATTTTTAGGCTTATAAGGTGGGATTTTCATGAAATTAAAAGACTCCATATGAAGTAGAGAGTCTTGTCTTCCAAGATTGAAAAATTAAAGTCTAAGGAGGGTGTTAGTTTTTATACTCATGCTACAACTGATTCTCATCCTACTAAGATCCCCAATGAGCCCCATCTTGTGGTCCCTGATAAAGGTAATGCCCAAGTTTCTATTGCCAGTGCTCATTGATCCAAAGAGGAAGAACATGTTGTTGTGAAATGTTTATCTAGAGACGTGGGAGCCATTGAAAAGATGAAGGCATGTTATGATTAAAAAATTGAGGATGCTGACCATAAGTTTGGAAATTTTGAGGATACCCTAAGGAAAATAATGGATCAAAACCACAAAGTGATCAAGTTTTCTACTACGAATATGAAGACCTTAGTATCCAAGCTATAGAATCTATAATAGGAAAATAATCTTGTTAAATTAGAGTAAGGAAAGGATATATGTATTGAGGAGACTTTGGGTTTGAGTAAAAGAAAAAGGGCTAGCACGAAGAAGAAGGCTATCAGGATACCCCAAGATATTACTGATCTAAAAAATGTAGCCCTGAAGATGAACTGATTGGAGGCTGAAGTGACGAAGACTTTAAAGAATCTAGGATAGTTTTGTTTCTTTTGTTGGTGTTGTTTTTTATTTATGTTGGCAATTTGATGACTTTTTACTTATGCTTGGTTGGGTTCTCTTCCATTTTTTTTCTCTTTTCTAGTTTGTGTGTGCTTGGTATGTTACTTCTTGTTTAGGTGGACTTTCATGATATATCTTATGTAATCTTTCTATATAGGGTTTCAGGTCCCTTCAAAACCTATTCTTTCTTTAATCAAAAACTTATAATCTAACTACTAACTTCATTAAAATAGATTATATCAAATTAAGAAGTATAAGCATAATAATTACTCTATGGAAAACAATGAAGAATCTAAATAATAATTAAATAAATGAAACTAACTACAAGAGGCACTACCTCAAGTGGCCCTTACGTGAGGAGATGTAACCACATATTCATAAGTAACCTTAACCCAACACATCATCAAATCATTCACTTTATTCCTATGAAATAGTACATAATAGACAATAGTAGTAACTTAATTAGCTGATCATAAATCAAGATAGAGTCTTCATATCACATATGTATGGTTAAACCCCCAACTATGGAAAAACTAGACTTTTCTACATAGTCCAAGAGAGTGCGCTTAATTAAATCTTAAATTTTTCTAAAAATACATGTCACACTTCCCAAAAACTAAGGGTGACTTATTCCACCATGAAATTGAAAAAATAATAATGAATAGAAGTATCAGTCATGTTTGAAATCATATTTAATCAACATGCATGCATATCAAAAAGTTTATAAATCACTACACATGAGTTGATGGATCACAAAATTAACATTCACAAGCTACTCCAAATCCTCTGCATATTATTTTTTGTAAGAAAAAGTTAGCAAGGCTTCCAATATTTATGTTTTATCAGAGTCTTCTAGCTTCTTATATGTGGGTTATAGGGGCACCTTCTACTTTGGCCATGGGAAATCCATTAGTCTTTAAGTTGTGGGTTATTATTATCAAACAAGCATACATAAACATTACACCATTCATAAGCCCTAACAAGGTATTAGTCATCCATGGAGATTCATTCTCTATGCTTCTATCAGTTATTTAACTTTAGATGGTAGATTTTCTAGAGCCTATGGGCACCATTTTTTTAATCCCTAACAATATTAGCCATATGTGGATATTCTTTCTCTATTCTTCTATTAATTATTTAACTTTAGATGGCAGATTTTCTAGAGCCTATGGGCACCATTTTGTTATCTTAAACCATTTTAGGCATGATGAGAAGATAAGTATACCATTTTATCTTATGAGTTCTCTGAATCAAACAATGAAAAAGACTCAGACTGACCCTCTTGGTGATCATGGGTTACATCAAGGGTTAATGGTGTTGATTTACAAAAATCCTAAAATGAAAAAGGTTGAAAGACCGATTCTCGAAGGTAATACTCCTGGTGATGAGGATACTGAGGAATATGACTCAGGAGACAAGTTCAATGTTGATACTAAAGATGAGATGAAGAATACTCCTAAAAAGAAATGGAATGTGAAAGGGATTTCTTCCAGCAAGAACCCTAAAAATAATCAGAGGTGGGATAGCTCGGATGAGGAGTTTGAACTTGAAGAAACTAAGACTGAGGATGAAGAAATCACTCTGAAAAGTGGTAAAAGAAAATTTCCTTTTATCAGGAAGAAAATCTTTTTTGTCAAAAAAGAGAAGGATAATGCCAAAAATAAGGGTATTGTGGAGTCTTCGGACGAGGAGGATTTAAATGAAAGTCCGGTGATTATAAAGAGGAAGAAGACTAAAAATGATGACAAAAAAGGGGATACTCTGGATAACAATGGCAGGGAAGAGGACATAAATATTGTTTGGGTGGACACTCAAGATCATAAGATGAAGGTACAGATAAAATTGAGATCAATAATGACAAAAGAAGAAAGAAGGAAAGGTTGAACATTGATCAGGAAAATAAATATTGCATCCTTTCTTTTGGTAAATTTATGGCTACTTTAGCCCAGGATTGTGTATCCATGAAATCAAAAATTAAAGAGAAAGGTAAAATGGTGAATATGATTAAGGAGGCTACATTTGGTGAGAAACCTATGGCCTTGCCTAGAAGAAAGGATGGAAGCTGTGCAAAAAGGGGAAGCTTTTAGGGAGATGGGAGGAATGGTGTTGGCAATGAAAGATAAATTAAATAACATGAGTAAAGAAGTTGAGGAAAACAAACATGAAGCTAAAATTTTTATTTCGGAGGATAAAGTTGAAAAATTGGAGAATACCTTGAAAAAGATAAGTGATCAAAGATTTAACATTCTTAAAGCTTTTTCCGATCATAGTAAAAATATCATTGAGAAAATGGAGACTAACAGAGGGGAAGACAGTAAAGATTCTAAAGAGGGTGCGAGAACCCATGCTAGCCTAAAGAAAAAAGATGCAAAACTTGAAGAACTGAAGATCTCGGTTGGCAACATGGAACTTCTGGCAGAGTAGGTGAAAGATCTGAGGGATAATTGCTAGTTGTCTCTTTCTTTCGGGCTATCTTTTCTGCTGTCTTTTTTTGTTGTGCTGCCTTTTTCTGTGCTTTTCTATGTGTGTAGCTCGTTGTAAGGCCGAAGGCCCCTATTTATTTTTTGTTTGATTCTCCTTTAAGAGTGATCAACTTTGTATATCTTCTGATCTTTTGTACAAGGTTCCAGGACCTTTCAAATCCTTCTTTTACTTAATCAGAACATTACACCATTCATAAATTTATGATATTATAATAGCATTCACATAACATAATAATTCACCATATACCACATATATGTTATAATTAAGTCAATACTTAGTTTGGAATATAGTCTTAAAGCATATAAAAATTCTAATGAAAGTAAGGATAAAGTAGCTAGAATAGTGTGAATTATAGGACTCATCAATCTCCCCAACTACACTTTTTCTTGTCCTTAAGAAAAATAGGGCAGAAGATTACAATATAACACATCACATCTATAATATATGTATTCACTAACACCTATGCCCTGTTTCATGTAGAAACCTTCCTTTTTTCCATGTGATATCCTCCCATAATTCTCTATTCTTGGCCATATCCAGTGTATTACTTCTTGATCGGTGCTAAATTAGATACAAGAGGAGTGGGGGATGAAACATGAGTGGGATTCATGCAAACTCATTGTCTGGTGAATCCTTAATGTATCAATTTTCTCAAGATTCTAATGCAACGCAATTGTAGATTGAGTAGTGAAGCTCACTTGAATAGTTTTGATAGTGTTCCTTTATATTCTTACCTTTCTTGGCCACCAATTCTCTAGACTTGTAATAGTCCTTTTCTTTGTGCTGGAAAATTTTCTCAACCACTTCTCCTCTATTAATTATATCAACCCATTCATCTAAAATATTTTGTGGCTCATATAATTCTACTCTAATATTCAAAGGGTGTGAATTCTCCCTTTCCTGGTATGTGTGAAGTGGATCTCCCCTTTATTTCTCATCCCTAAGGTAAGATGTGAGAACCTTGAGTTGTACACCATCTACATATATTAGGGGGTTCCATTTGACATTGTAAGGGGCTTACCAAATTGTGGAGATATAACTCACACATTTGGTTATGCATTTATTTTGCGGCTCTAGAGTAGGTAACTAATAATGGCTGAGGAGTAATTATTACAATAGGAAAATTACTAATGAGTTGAATAATTTGAAAACATAAAAAACCTTTCCTACAAATATAGGGCATACACCAGGGTGTCTGGCTTATAAATTCTCTTTTTTTTTTCTAGATCAATCATTTTTTCTAGATTGACTATTAACATCTTAACCTCCAAGTCCCTTTCTTTTAGCTCTACCATATAATTAGCCCTATCTATTTTTTTGTTTTTCCCATTGCCTCTTTTGCCATTCAAACTTAAAATGTCCACACCATAGAGAAATTTCAAGAGTCAGTGTTATGAGTGATGAGGGAACCATAAGATAATTTGTTTCATTAGCAAGAGGTGGTTTTTTTTTTGTGGTTCTACCATAACTAGAGTTGCTAGCTTATCCAAACCCACACCTTGCTAATAGAGTGTCAACTATGTTTCCAACTTCTTGACTCTCTCTCTCTCTCTCTCTCTCTCTCTCTCTCTCTCTCTCTCTCTCTCTCTCTCTCTCTNCTTCTTGTCTCTCTCTCTCTCTCTCTCTCTCTCTCTCTCTCTCTCTCTCTCTCTCTCTCTCTCTCAATATTTGATTTTGTTAAGAGCTTCCTATAGCTTACTATCTTCCTCATACCCATGAGAACATTTTCTGGTCCTATGAAAATTTTAGGTTAAATTTCCATCCCAACCTCATTATCAGAACCCATAGGAGAGATCATATATTTATATCTTGAGTAGGGGATGTGCTAGGAATTTTTATTGGTTGTGATAGGATCTTCATTATTAGTTTCATGCTAATGATATAAAATATAGATGTATCTTCATCTATGGTTTCTTCTCTTTGAAAATTCTCACCTTGGTTTTAGTTCTTGTATACCCAAACATGCATTCTCTCTTAAAATCAGTGTCAAGATTGAAAATACTATCCTAATTTTGACATCATGTTATAAACAATACAAATAAACAAAGGTAAAGTGGATCCTTAGGAAGGATAGAAAGTTCAAAAAGTATTCTTGGTGAAGGATTACACAGTTTCAACACTAAGGAAAGGGTCCTAATCAAGGATACAAATGTCTACAATAAGGAAAAGATCCTCATCAGGGATACTTATTCCAATAAGAGAGATGAGATTCTCAAGAGGGATATACACATCCAGTATATAGAAGGGATCCTTATAAATACACAAATTCAACAAAGAGATAATAGATCCTTAAGAAAGAAGTAAGGAGTGATTGAACAAACTATTCTTACCCCCAGCATAGAGACAAGAATAACTAGGCTATTATGTTGCTACCTAAGTATGATTGCTTCTAAAATTGTACCATTATGAAAGACAATTATCCCCTAATAGGTGAGATACTAATCTCACATCTAGCGAGGACAAACATAATATAGACCAATGTTATTTAGTTATATGAGAAATTGGATGAAGTTGAATACCACATGTTTTAAGAATGGTGTCGTTTATTGACTTATCTCTTAAAGGCTCTACAATCAATCATATTATAAGCACAAAAGAAGAAATTTGAGTGGTCACTTTGTGAAGGTAAAAGAGTGATTAAATGGTCCATTAGAAGTATGAACAAGATTTTGTCTTCTCTAGAGAAAGGATAGCGATTAGGCACTATTCTCATGTCATGTGAGGTAGTGTATGTAGACATAGGAGACATAGGAGAACTTGTGCTAGGTCAATAATAAGATATACAATCTATAGGGACATTAATTAATTTCTCCATGAATTGAAGATCATTTCCACTACATACTTGTTTAGAAAAATATCAAAACTGACATTGCAATGCATATGAAACTCTAATGGGGAAATAGTTTCATTATAAATCACATTGAAATTAGTAGTGTAAAAATATTATGAATCATCAAAGGGATGAATATATGAATAAGGATTGGTCATTTTAGTAAGATGCACATCTTTACTAACATTACTTATATCCATTTGGGAGGTAAAGGAGTCCTTTTGCATTAGGTTTTTCTTATGAATCTTTCCATTGTTTTCATCTTCATCTTTGATCAATATAATGTTGGGAGAAATGTCTTGAAGAAAATGAGTATCATGTTTTTGCATTGAAATGTATCGATAAGAAAAGTAGTCTCTAGGAGAGGAATATGCCTATATTCCATCAAAGTATTGAGATTTAGACTATCAATATCTCATGCTCCTCTCGCACCAAAGTATTCTCATGGGGGAGGTTACTTTGAGGAGAAGAGTCAACAATTTTAAATATCTCATCTTCAAGAAAGAGATAATTTAGGAAGTGATAATGACATATTCTTCTTGTGA
The DNA here is from genome assembly GCA_018584345.1 of Thuja plicata. NCBI lineage: Eukaryota > Viridiplantae > Streptophyta > Pinopsida > Cupressales > Cupressaceae > Thuja > Thuja plicata. The sequence goes on from MU224552.1 coordinate 33,148, forward strand.
AAAATCTTCCTCGTGAATAAGAGAAGCTTTAGGAAAGGGACAAACATGTTTCATTATGGAATTGTCTCTAGAAGGGAGGGTATTGGAATTATTAGAAGGTAAAGCCTACTAAAGGGGATTGTTAATCATCACAATATCCTTATAGGTGGGATAAATTTTGAGTGATGTAGAGGATGAATTAATTGAGATGAAGTCATAAAGGGCTTCATCTAACATATCAAATTCATCACTACTAAATTCCTTTTTCGACAAAGAGATCCAATATAGTTGGATAAGCTTTCTTTCTTCAAGATAGGGGATTTGTTTTTGTTTTTATTTTTATTTTCTAATCTATGAAAATAAATTCTTAAACTAACTATTGCAATGAAATAAAACTATCTAATGTAAAAAAGTATGTAAGATATAGATGTAATATAAACCCACACAATGTAATGCATGAAAAAGAAGATTTTTTATTTTTATTTTCTTAGAAATAATATGAAATGGCAATGCAAGTGATGAAGCAATGGAGTGATTAATTAAGAAATACAAATACATAAGCAATGAATGAATGAATGCATCTAAATTTGAAAATGTCATGCAAAAACCATATCTAAAATTGAAAATCAGAAGTAGTGCAAGCTAGAAGAGTCGGGTTCACCAAAATGTAATCGTAGAAAATGAGTTCACTAGTTTATGCATGCAAAATAGAAACTAGACCTGTTTCCCTTGATTACATTAAGGAGAGTGGATCCACTTATCTCAAAGGATTGAGCACAACGTGAATTCAACACACCTTGTTTGAGTTAAAATTTGACTATGTAAGAGGTGTGAGTAGGATTCTATATCTAGGCTGAAATCTTAGAAATTGAGGGTTTTTAACATGCACAACAAACCATAGAATGTATATGTATACTAGGGTTATAGATCTAGAAAGAAGACATAAAGGAAAATGCATCCAAAATCTAGGGTAAAATTAGGAGGTCAATGGTGCTTGGGGTGCCCTTGACCCAAGAATGTTAGATGTAGATGAAAGTTGTGTTTCCGGGATTAGAATGCTACTCAAAACTGGTGCAGGAGCACCCAAACTAAATAAAATGTTTCTATGGAACATAGGAGTTCGTTCAAGGTCCTAAGAGGCCTTTAAAATGTTAAGACACTAGGGTTAGACATTGGATCACCATGTAAGGCTATATTACCAAGATTGGCACAATATGAGCCCTTGGGTCACTATGAGTCATTTATGATCCCAAACCCTAGAAATAGGTTGTTTTTGAGTTTTTAGTGTTAGGATCCACTATGGATCACCTAAATAACATCTTGACCAAATTTGGTCATTAGATTAGCAAAATTGCAAAAAATGTAAAAGTTGCTCAAAAGTTGTCAAGCAACTTTTGAGAAAACTTAACAACTTTTCCAAAACTAACTCTCAAACGGTCAAGTCAGTTAAAAATTGTCATGTAACCATTGGGAGTGCCTAAAATATCCCTTTCAAGTGGGTGTTAGGCTGATGATGTAAGTTGATATTTGAAAATTAATAAAAGTAACCATTTTCTTGCATTCTGAAGGAGACAGTCATGGTGTACGGACAGAGGGGCATGTGAGTCTGACACCAAGAGTGGGGTATGAGTCTACTTCTATTTGGTTTTGGTCTCATGTACTGATCGATCTTGGTTTGAAAGTTATCCAATTTTCAAACTCATTGCCTGAATTGTAGGTCCTAATTCAGGGTTTCTTAGGAAATTAAGTTTATCTTCACTTTCCACCATGAGAAATTAATGACCCTTGGTGGAAAGCTTGTTCTTATGATGCTTTTCAATATTCTGCAAGATAGGTTCTTCAAGTTGTAGGGAAATGGGAATGGAGTGATTCCCTAGGTGTATATTCATATGTATGCACCTATCCTGATTTAGGACAGCAGTCATAATTTTTGTTTGGTGATTGACCAGAAGCCCTAAGTCAGAGGAAGAGTCATTTGTGCACACCCTCACATGATCCAATAGTCAGTTTGGGTATTGGATGTATCTAGAAGATACTTGTAGTGTAAATGAAGGCCTAATTAGGGCTAATCGGTGGAGCAATTTGGTGTGTCTTTCTGTCTTCCTCTCAATCCCAAGTTCCAAGGCTTAAGTCCTAAGTCCTTGGCCATAAAGAGTATCTGAAACCCCAACCAGTTCATAAGGTTATGTGGGATAATCTCAAGTGAGATCAAATTTCCTTCTGAAAAAGGATACAAGCATAACCTTGGTTTGTGAAGCAACCGTGGTATATGGATTGCATTTGAGTGAAAGAACCATTGGAACTAAGAGATAGGGACCTAAATAGACCACATCCACAAGAATAGGTCACCCCTGGTCCTATATGTCATTTTGGGGTTATTATTGTGAATC
>MU224552.1:35566-53691 GCA_018584345.1 Thuja plicata
TTTTAGGGTTGTGATAACCTTACTAAGTCTTCCTTACACACTTGTGATAAGTGTCAAGCATTTTGGCTTCCTAGTTTGGTGATCTAGGGTACATTGCCCTATTTGGGTCACATTAAGGCTTCCAGTTTCCCACTTTACATCAAGTGGTATCAGATATATGTTTTCTCCTAAGGATGAAGATATCCCTTCAAGGGTTAGAAACATTGAATGGGAAAAGATGGTAAGAGAACAAAGGGCATAAAATGTAGCCTTGACAAGGAGGTTGCAAGAGTTGGAAAGCAAGGTAGAGAGGGGCAAAGGAGTTGCTTCTGGTGATGAAGAAGGGAGTGAGTCAGAGAGTGACACCCCTAACCAGGATGGGAACATTCCTGCAGACATGTACCCCTTATAGATGCCTTGAAATCTATGGGGAGAAGAACCATGGAGGAAAATTTGGATTTGTCAACTTTCAATGGGAAGATGAATGTAGACTTGGCCTTGGATTGGATAGAGGTGCTAATAATTTTTTTTGAATGTGAGGACATCCTTGAGAAGCAGAGGGTGAAAATAGAAAGATCCAAGTTGAAGGGAGCAGCCCTAACTTGGTGGAACTTCATCCAAACAAAGAGGGTGAAGAATAGGAAGAGCATGATCTCTTCATGGAATAGAATGATTGCATTGGTCAAGGAGACCTATGTGCCTAAAGACTATGGGGTACAACTCCATAGGAAGAAGCAAAGCCTAAAGCAAAAAGACATGGATGTGGGCTCATACACCGAGGAGTTCCTAAAGTTGTGTATGAAGACAAATGTGGCAGAAGATGAAGAAAAAAAGTTGGCAAGATATTTGAATGGTCTGAAAGTATCCATTAAAGAGGAACTCAGCCTACATTGCCCTACCTCAGTGAACAAGTGCTATCAAATGGCACTCAAGGTAGAGGAAAAGTGGAAGAGAAAGCAAGAGTTTGGAAAGGGAAAGACTAATGACAGTGGGAAGAACTTCAGGGGAAGAGGAACCTCTTGGAATAGAGGGCAATACAGTGGTAATAGCAGCAGGACCCTTGACCAAGGAGGCAAAGAGAACAATGATACAAAATCCAGAGGTAATTATAGAGGGAGGATACCCTTCAATAGGGGAAGGACAAACAGTGGTAGAGGAAATGGACCATTGAGATGTTACTATTGCAATCAATTGGGACATCATGCAGGAAAGTGCCCTGAAAAGAGGAACATTAACAATCAAGGGGAAAGGAGAGCACAACTCATTGAAGAGGACAAGAAAGAGGACAATGCAAGGGACTTAGAACCAGAGGAAGGACAGTGTTTGATGATGAGGAAAGTCTTCCTTCAAGTTCCACAAATCCAAGAACCTCCTCAAAGAAAGAACCTCTTTAGAACAAAGATCAAATGCAATGGGAAGGTATGTCATTTACTTATTGATTGTGGCTCAACTAAAAATTTAGTATCTTGTGAAATGGTACAAAAGTTAAACCTCCCTAAGATTCCTCATCCTTTTCCTTACCATGTGTCTTGGTAACAAAGGGTCAGCAAACTTTAGTCACTGAACAAGCATGGATAGAGTTTTCCATCTCTGATTTTAAAGATAGAGTTCTTTGTGATGTTGTGGAGATGGATGCCTCCCACATTCTTTTAGGCAGACCTTGGCAGTATGATGTAGATGCCACACACCACTGTAGAAAAATACCTACTCTATTACCAAGCATGGGAAAACACTCACCATGAAGCCCCTGCCTGATAACAAGACTGAGAAAGAACCAACTGTCATAACAATGGGGGAGAAAGAAATGTTAAAAGTTTTGAAACAATCTAAAACTGAAGCATATGTCTTAATATCCAAACCTAAGGGTAATGTCAGATCTGATAAGGGTGATCCTATACCAAATGAAGCTAAGGGATTTCTTAGAAAATATAGAGATGTCACTACTAGTGACCTTCCCACAACCCTCCCTCCCTTTAGAGATATCAGTCACCAAATTGACTTGATACCTGGTTCATCCTTGCCTAACAAGGCCCCATACAAGATGACATCATTGCAGCATGCAGAGATTGCAAAATAGGTAAGTGAACTGTTGGAAAATGGACTCATTCAAAAAAGTCTCAGTCCATGTGCTGTCCCATCAGTTTTGGCACCTAAAAAGGATGGCAAGTGGAGGTTGTGTACTGACAGTAGAGCCCTAAACAAGATCACTATAAGATATAGATTTCCCATACCCAGAATTGAGGATCTATTGGATCAAGTAGGAGGTGCTTTCTACTTCACCAAAATAGACTTGAAGTCTGGATACCATCAGATCAAGATCAAACTAGGAGATGAATGGAAGACAACATTAAAAACTACTGAAGGTTTGTTCGAATGGTTAGTAATGCCCTTTGGGCTAAGCAATGACCCTAGCACTTTTATGAGGCTTATGAATGAGATATTATTTGATTTCATTGGAAAATTTGTTGTTATTTATCTTAATGACATACTAATATTCAGTCATAGCAAGGAGGAGCATCTTAATCATGTGGAACAAGTTCTAAGGAGACTTCATCAGCACAAGTTGGTGATCAACTTGGAAAAGTGCATGTTTATGAAGAAGGAACTTGTGTTCCTAGGATTTGTGATCTCACAAGGTACCCTCAAGATGGACCCAAAGAAGGTTGAAGCAATCATAAATTGGCCTCCACCAAAGAACCAAGGTGATGTAAGAAGCTTCCATGGACTCGCCACCTTCTATAGGAAGTTTATCAAAAATTTCAATCATTTGTGTTCACCAATGCTTGACACCATTAAAGGAGGTAGAAAGAATAAGTTTGCTTGGACAAAGGAAGAAAATGATGCATTTCAATACTTGAAAAATAGAGTTTCTCAATACCCTATCTTGGTTCTACCTGATTTCAACAAGGTCTTCACTTTGGAGACAGATGCAAGTAATTTGGCCATAGGTGCAGTCCTAAGCCAGGAAGGTAAGCCAATTTCCTTCTTCTCTGAGACATTAAACAAGGCCAAAGGGAAGTAATCAACCTATGACTTGGAACTCTATGCCATGGTCTAAGCCCTCAATAAATGGAGGCACTATCTAATCTCTAAGGAATTTGTGGTATATACTGACAACCATGCATTAAGTTTTCTCAATTCACAGGAAAATCTCTTTGTCAGACATCTTAAATGGGTGGAACAGTTGCAGGCCTACACCTTCAACATCAAGCACAAGAAGGGTGTAGAAAACAAGGTTGCTAATTCCCTTAGCCGAAGAGTGGGTCTGGTTGAAGAGATACAACTTCAAAGTGTGGGAATTAATTCCCTCAAACACCTATACCCTGATGATCCTGATTTTGTAGAGATTTTTCAAGTTTGCACAACAATGGTTGGAACATACCATACTAATTTTTCTGAATACCTAATTCAGAATGGGCTCCTATTCAAAGGAGCTCAACTATGCATTCCCAAATGTTCAATGATGACAAATATAATAAGGGAGAAACACTGTAGTGGCCTAGGAGGACACTTTGGCATCGACAAGACTACAAACATGGTGAAAAGAAGCTATTTTTGGCCAAAGATGAACAATGATGTTAAAAATTTCATAGAGACTTGCACCATCTGTCATCAAGCTAAAGGTGTGTCAACAAATCAAGGGTTATATCAATCTTTACCAATTCGCTCTAGACCATGGGAATCAATCTCAATGGATTTTGTAATGGGGTTGCCTAGAACAAAACAAGGTTTTGATAGTGTTTTTGTGATAGTGGATAGATTTAGTAAAATGGTCCATTTTTTACCATGTAAAAGCACAAATGATGCTTCTCATATTGCACATCTTTTCTTTAAAGAGGTAGTTAGGATCCATGGTTTGACTCAAACAATTGTATCTGACAGGGATGTGAATTTTCAAGGCCACTTTTGGAGGACACTTTTTAAGAAACTTGGAACTAATCTAACCTCCAGCTCTGCCTATCACCCACAAATGGATGGACAGACTGAGGTGGTAAATAGATCCTTAGGCAATCTCCTAAGATGCCTAACCAAACAGTATGCTCAGAGTTGGGATCTACTCTTTCCCCAAGTAGAGTTTACATTTAATGACTCCATGAACAGGTCAATAGGAAAGACCCCATTCCAAGCAGTGTATGGCCTTCATCCCAAAGGACCATTGGATCTAGTAGAACTCCCATCTAATTTCAAAATCAGTGCTCAAGGACAAGAACTGGAAGAACTTATAAAAAAGGTGCAGCATGAGATAAAAGAAACACTACAAAGATCCACTTTGAAATACAAGAAACATGCAGAGAAAAGAAGAAGGGAAATCCACTTCAAAGTTGGAGACAAGGTATGGGCATTCTTGAGGAAAGAGATACTACCTAAGGGTAGATATTCCAAACTTCACATAAAAAAAGTAGGACCGTGCAATATCCTCAACAAAATGGGTGAGAATGCCTGTGAGATCTCTCTTCCCCCTACTTTGCAAATTTCTCCAACTTTCAATGTTGCAGACCTCACTCCCTACAAAGGTATAACAGGTCTAACAAATGAACAAGGTGAGGAGGAAGATATGAATGATGAAGACTATGTAACAGATCTCCCACGAAGCAAGCAAGTGGAAATAGACACCATTTTGGAAACCAAAGTCTTGAAGCAGACAAGAAAGAAAAAGTACATGCTGTACTTAGTCAAATGGAAAGGACTCCCTTCAATAGATGCTACCTGGATGACAGAGGACCAGATCAAACAACATGGCACCACTGTTGACCAGCTATCCTCAAGTGGAAACTTGAGTTCAAATCTCATGGGGAGTATGGTGCAAGAGCACCCAAACTAAATAAAATGTTTCTATGGACCATAGGGGTTCCTTCAAGGTCCTAAGAGGCCTTTACAAGTGTTAAGACACTAGGGTTAGACATTGGATCACCATGTAAGGCCATAGTACCAAGATTGGCACAATATGAGCCCTTGGGTCACTATGAGTCATTTATGATCCCAAACCCTAGAAATAGGTTGTTTTTGAGTTTTTATTGTTAGGATCCATTATGGATTACCTAAATAACATCTTGACCAAATTTGGTCATTAGATTAGCAAAATTGCAAAAAATGTAAAAGTTGCTCAAAAGTTGTCAAGCAACTTTTGAGCAAACTTAACAAATTTTCAAAAAATAACTCCCAAACGGTCAAGTTGGTTCAAACTTGTCATGTAACCATTGGGAGTGCCTACAATATCCCTTTCAGGTGGGTGGTAGGTTGATGATGTAAGTTGATATTTGAAAATCAATAAAAGTAACCATTTTATTGCATTCTGAAGGAGACAGTCACCGTGTACGGTCGGGTACAGGCAGAGGGGAATGTGAGTCTGACACCACAAGTGAGGGGTAAAAATATACTTCCATTTGGTTTTGGTCTCATGTGCTGATCGATCTTGGTTTGAAAGTTATCCAATTTTCAAACTCATTGCCTGAATTGTAGGCCCTAATTCAGGGTTTCTTAGGAAATTAAGTTTATCTTCACTTTCCACCATGGGAAATTAATGACCCTTGGTGGAAAGATTTTTCTTATGATTCTTTTCAATATTCTGCAAGATAGGTTCTTCAAGTTGCAGGGAAATGGGAATGGAGTGATGCCCTAGGTGTATATTCATATGTATGCACCTATCTTGATTTAGGACAGCAGTCATAATTTCTGTTTGGGGATTGACCAGAAGCCTTAAGTTGGAGGAAGAGTCATTTGTGCACACCCTCACATGATCCAATAGTCATTTTGGGCATTGGATGTATCTAGAAGACACTTGTAGTGTAAATGGAGGCCTAATTAGGGCTAATCAGTGGAGCAATTTGGTGTGTCTTTCTATCTTCCTCTCAATCCCAAGTTCCAAGGCTTAAGTCCTAAGTCCTTGGCCATAAAGGGTATCTGAAACCCCAACCAATTCATAAGGTTATGTGGGAGAATCTGAAGTGAGATCAAATTTCCTTCTGAAAAAAGGCTACAAGCATAACCTTGGGTTTGTGAAGCAACCATGGTATATGGATTGCATTTGAGTGAAAGAACTATTGGAACTAAGAGATAGGGACATAAATAGACCACATCCACAAGTGTAGGTCACCCCTGGTCCCATATGTCATTTTGGGGTTATTATTGTGAATCAGGGTCATTTGCTTGAAGGGCCAACCTAGGTAGTTGGTCTTGAAGGATTGGTGAAACCTAGTGATTAGGTTACCCTTGGGGTTTTTAGGGTTGTGATAACCTTACTAAGTCTTCCTTACACACTTGTGATAAGTTTCAAGCATTTTGGCTTCCTAGTTTGGTGATCTAGGGTACATTGCCCTATTTGGGTCACATTAAGGCTTCTAGTTGCCCACTTTGCATCAAAAATCTTCTTCAAAAGTTTTGTCAAAAAGGTGTCAGCCAATGGTGCTTGGGGCACCCTTGACCCTACTTTTTTAGATCTATGAAAGCTTAGTCTATAAGGCTCTATCTACTTTATTTGATTCTAAATCAATGTCTCCCAATCCTATTGCTACACATGCAAAGAAGATAAAATGTTGGGTTGATGAGGGTTTGACCAAGTCAAACCATAATTTTTGATTAACCTTGAACATGAATTAAAATGTAATTGAAATAGAAGCTTTGGAGAAGAAATGTTAATCTTATAGCTCAAATTTGTTGATGCAATAACATGACATGACATAGAGGAGATGAATCATAAAGAAATGCTTGCAAGAAGATTGCTGTAACTTCAAAACCAATTTTCGCCTTAATAAATTTTTTTCCACAATGCTTAGATCTGAAGAATGCTTGAAGGATATGGTGAGATAAAATGTCACCATGAATGCTTGAAATTGAATGCTTATACTTGATGTGGAGTGATGAGATTAATTATAAAAATGAAGAAAGAATGTTCTTATATAGGGATCTCAAGGTATTTCATGAATTAAGCCTGCTTGTAATGGTCATATTGAGACATCGGGATCGAGGAACAACTTGCGAGAACTCGACACTGACATTTGAAATTGGGCTCAAATTGGTAGGTAAAGGGAACCCCATGCATCATTGACTTGCCAAAATAGAGAAATCAAACAATAAATTAGGTGCACTGGGTCTGAGGTAGAGCTTCTTATCACCATACGAGGATATGACATCAATTTTTTAGTATTTCAGCTAGAAATAGTGTTGGATAAGAGCTTAGACACCACACACTAATGCAAGGTTAAAATTTATGATGTTACAATGAGGAAGGAGAGTCCTCTGAGTGTTAATAACTTTTCTGCATGAGGTGGTAGTTGTGTCAACTTGATTATTGACTTCATAAGGAAGAAGTGTTTGATGTAGATGATTGTTTTGAGGCATGGAGTTGTATGGTTGGAATGTCTAGGTTTGATCTAAAAAACCATTGAAGAGGTGTTGTTATGATGATTCAAGTATGCGTTCAAGTGCATCTTTAGTGCAGATTAATTTTAGCTCTTGATGAATGTTAACAAGAAAGTTTTTAAGATGACAGTTTTTATCTCAATCAATTCTTAAAGGAGGGATAGTTTGTTTGCCCATTTCATATTATTTTTTTCTTAGATATCTTGCAAGATAATAGCTTGCTCTTGAAAGTTTTCAAGGTCTAAGGCTTCTTGATTTAGTTGAATGGTTTCAAGGTTCGTGCTTATTTAAAACAGACCTTACCAACCCCTTGATTCTAGGACATGACCCTTGGTAGGAGAGAGAAGCATGACCTGTATGTGTTTTCTTTAGATGTTTGTTACATATTATTCTTGATTTTTTTTGACGATTCACTTATTTTCTTAATAAGTTGATTGTTGATTGTCTCGTTTGACCATTTTGTTGACAATCTTATTTGATTATTTTGTTGATTATCTTGGACTTGTTAGCAAGGGCTTTGATTGCTTGATATTTTCTAGAGTGAAAATGAATCGACTGAATTCTTTAACATAAATGAAAAAAAAAAAACTATTCTATATTTTTGTATTTTTTTAGCAAGAATGAGGATATACACAAAAGGTGAAAAGACATTGAGGCCAAGACAAAGAGAAGGGAGAGTTCTCAAGATTGAGAAGATGCTCCATCAAGGCTAGAAAGGCTAAGAAAGATTTTTATTTATACTACATGATTTGCGATTTGAACTATTAGATTCTTATCAAACTCTTATTTATGGCAATGCAAATTTAAGCATTTATAACTACATGTTTATCTATCTTTGATTGCTTCATTTTAAGCCATAAAATTTATCTTTTAAGATTCTGATCAAGAAGAACATGACCCTCATAATCAAGTAAATTCCCCAAAAGTATTTGAGAACATCATTTGTCCTTAATAGACATCATAAATTGAAGCGAAGGAATTTTGAAAGGCCACATTTTTGTAGATCATATCTAAAAGCATTAGTTTAAATTAATGTACAAGTTGAAATCTACACACATAATTGAACTTGAAGGAGGAAAAATCAATTGGAAAATGAAATATCTGTGTCAACCATAAAAATCTAGTGTTTGATGAATTGGTGCCTGATATTTAGTGGATCACTTTTCTATCCACGAAGACTTGACAACTTCCTCCTCGTGAAAGTTCAAGTGTAATTTCATACAGGGAATGATATCTCCACCAGAATCCAGAATCTTCCCTAATAGATTTCTCCTTTTCGGAGCTGGCTCTGTCTCTATCAAACTTATAGGAGTGTAATTGAGGCTTTCCTTATTCAGACTGATCATATTGCTAACCGAGTCCTCAAAATTATACCCAATAATGTTTCTACATATAGTGTTTAATCATTACCCTCCTCTTTAAAAAAAAAAAAGAAAAGGGTGTCATAATAATACGACTGTTAAGGACGTTGATAGCAGACATGGTGCCACAATATCATTGCTTAAAACTTCAAGAATAAAGTTGCAGTCTTTGTTATTTATTAGTTTGGCCTTAACAATGAAAAGATGTGCAGTGACAGATGGGAAGGGCCCATCTATATACGTTGTAGCATCTCCTGCAATCTTCCACATTTTTTCTGATTAAAGTCACAATTTGAAGGTCTATGAAAGTCACATTGTAACTATCCTAACCTAATAGGTGTCAATAGGAGGTGAAAAGTAATGTCAGCTCCTAGTCCCAGACAAGACTGTATTTATGTTACAATATCTTTCATGCTTGTTAGTATTGAATAATACAAAGCTCCTTTAACTTCTTCCACACACTTCTTCCACCTGTCTCTCTTTTTGTATGTCAGTGTCAGGTTTAAATAAACAATATAATTTAAATTTTGATTTGTTTCCACGACTCATTTGAAATCTTTTTCTATTAAAAAAAACTAGTGTGATCTCAAATAAACCACTTAAATAGGGAATAGCTGACCAGTAGTCGCTATAACTAACTTAGTGCAACCACTAATTCTAAATTATACATTAGATTCTGACAATTTTTTTGATTGTCTTGTACGCAACTTAATTACTTATAGCTATTGTTTTAGCTTCTTCCTAGTAATGACACACATTGGAATGGTCAGAAAGTGGCCTTTCAAAGCCTTGTCTAAAACATGGTCTCATTTACATCATCTTAGACAACCAAAAAGTTTGTGCACAATTGATCCAATACTTCTGCACAAATACTCCAATAATCATGCAACTTTGTACAATTCTCCCAATAATCATGTACCGGTACTAATAAACTAGCACAATTAATCTAATTACTAACTAATTTTTTCAAAAATTATACAGCTATTAACTCATATATGATTTTCTTATAGACTTTTAATTTAGAAATCTTGTGTATAATAATTAGACACTCCTTCCCTACATAAATACTAACAACATATTGTCTAAAATATCCTCAAAACCCATGATTCACACTTACAGGGACACCCATGATTCACACTTACCAAGGGATAAAAAACCCTATATAAAGGAGCTTGGGAAACCCTATACAAAGCAGGTTGGGTATACAAGAGAGGCAGGAGATTGAGGTAAAACCCCTGCAAAAATATCATAGAAAAAGTATATGAAAAAGGATTTGAGAATGGGAGGCAAAGGGAAGACAGTAGTGGTGGGCGTGGATGGGTCTGAACAAAGCATGAGGGCTTTGTTATGGGCTTGCAAATATCTTTTAGCAGGACTTGAGAAGCCCTATCACTGCATCATTTATCACGTCCAGCCAGATGATTTCTTTGCTGCAGGCCCCGGTAGTATACACAAGTTTTTTTTAACCTAGTATATGGATGGTATGTTATGTTCAGCACAATTAGCCTTCCGTTTAGGTTTTCTGATAATATTAACCTATAACTGTACTTGTTGGTTGCATGGTGTAACATTGCAGCTTATATGCTCAGTTCAGATGCTGTAAATCTTGTGGAGATGGACGCTCGTAGGACTACACAAAAGATTTTCAGGCGGGCTCTTGCTATTTGCAAGGACAACAATGTGGGTATTATGTTTTGTTCAGTTTCTTGTTAAAAATCTCATTTTGGGATTATATTATTAACAAGTCTGTTTTGTTATTCAATAATAAAGAATGAATCTACAAGATATCTTTGACTGAGCTTGTACTGACATCTCTTCTATTCTTTGTTAAAATATCTACAAGGTATTTCGCTTATACTTGCATCTCTTTTTTTCTTTACTAAAACTAAGATATTTCTGACTGACCTTATCTCTTTTATTCTTTGTTTAAAATCTTTTTCTTTTGAAAAGATTTTATTTTTTTTCTTTCTATAAAAGATTTTATATCATTTACAAGATTGTTTTGCTATTGGACAATGAATCTATACTGATACCTCTTCGGATACCTCTTTGACTGAATTTACTAACATGTCTTCCATTTCTTGTTAAAGACCTTTTCTTTCTAAAAGATTATGTACAAATATGTTTTATTATTAATATGAAAGAACGACTCTATACTGAGATCTCTTCCATAAAGTCCGTTTTGTCATTCAATATGAAAGAATAAATATACCTTGATATCTCTTCTATCTCTTCAGTTGAACTTATATTAATAAGTTTTCTATTTCATGTCAAAATCTTTTCCTTTGTAAGCCTGTTTTGTCAACTGAACTTATATTGATATCTCTTCGACTGAAAATATGCTGATACCTCTAGCATTTGTTATGTTCTACAATGATGGGAATCTGTGGGCTTTGAAGTTCAGGTGGAAGCAGAAACAGAGGTAATTGCTGGTGAAGCGAAGGAGAGGTTGTGTCAAGCTGCAGATAAGCTTGGGGCTGATTTTCTGGTTTTGGGTGGTCATGGTCATGGGTTTTTCAAGAGGTAAACAATTGTTTTCAAGCTGGAACTTTTGCAGTATGCATGGTGCATTTAAGTATGAATTGTGTTTTTTTTAATAATAAATTGATCAAGAGAAATCAGAAAAGCTTGTGATTGATTGCAACATAAGTGAGATGCAGGTTGTTTCTGGGAAGCGTGACTGACTACTGTACTCAGAATGCAGACTGCCCTGTTATTGTGGTGAACAACAAGGTCTGCAATGACATTTTGTGAATGGAAAATGACATGAAAACAGAGGATTCCGTGTTCAGAGAACATATGTGCAAAGCTAATGAAATGCACACTTGCAACTGGCCAGGAGGAGAGCTTGAGTTCATGGCAATCAGAGCAGTCTCTGTACTTTCATACTTTGTGATGGGATGGCTTATAGAGACTTTGCATCTACTCCCCTGTTTTCTTCCAAGTACCCACAGAGTGTATAGTTTGTAAAAATTAAAACAGAGTTATATAATTATAGTTTGTAAAAGTTAAAATTTAAATGTATCATGGATTTTGTAAAATTAAAATATTATTATATATGAGTCTTTGGTATGTTTGAACTTGTTATAACAATTAACTCATAAACTTTACATTCTGCAACTGCAACTTTCTCACCCGTTTGAAATTTTGAATGTTGGCTTTGGCCTCCGCTCTGCCGGAGAATCCGGGGAGCTCGGACGTTCTCTACCCCGACCTGTTCCTGGTGCTGTCCCGCAGAGATGGCAGCGACTGTTGTTCTGTCCCCAATGTCGTGGATTCCTTGTTTACCTCTGTGTTGGTTTCCGCTCACTCGCAGAGTAGTCCCAGATGGTGTGGTTGAAGGCATTTCTGCCTCTCTACAACTTGCTCTGGTGGGGAGGTTTGTCGCTTTTAGGCCCACCATAGATATGGTGCGCAGGTGGTGTACTGCCAGATGGAAAGTTAAGGGGTCATTATCTGTATCGGCTATGTCGGGGGGGCTGTTCCTTTTTAGATTTAATGTTGTGGAGGACTATACTCTTGTCTCCACTGGGAGCTGGTGCTCTGGAAAGCATGCGCTTCTAATGGCCAAATGGAAGCCAGGTTCCAACCTGGAGGTCGAGCTACAAAAAGCTCCGCCTGTGTGGGTCCGCCTCCCTGGACTTCCCCTGGAATTCTGGGATGAAAAGGTGTTCCAATGGATTGGGAACTCATTTGGAAATTATGTGGCGGCGGATACGGTTACTATTCAAAAAACTAGGCTAGTGTTCACAAGATTCTGTGTGAATGTGACTATGAATAATCCCCTCCCTAACTTTGTGATGCTTAAATCCAAATGGGGGAATTGGAACTAGGCCATTGTGTATGAGAATGCCACTCTACATTGCCAGAAATGCGGTAAAAATGGGCATGTGGTGACAGACTATAAGGGTACCCCTAGGATTGAAGATCAAGCCACTGGGCGTTCTGCGTCAGTGTCTCTAAGTGAGAAGGGTGGTGAGCGGGACCAGGTAGACGGGAATGAGGTAAATACAGAGGCCCTTATCCCCCTGGAAGGGAGTACCTCTCTTGCATTAGGGGAGGAGGAGAAAGGAAACAAGGAAAAAGAGGTAGAGAAGGTAGCAGACCTAGAAGAAGGAGAGTTTGTTGAGGATCTAAAGGACTTTTCCAACTCTTATAGAGGAAGCCCAAACGAGAAGGGAAACAAAGAAGACAATAATGGGGAGAAGGCACAAGAGTCTGAAAGCAAGATGATTGAAAAGGAAGCTGGTGAAGAGTGCAGTTTAAACAATGGGGGGGAAATTTTCTCCCTAATCCATAATGGGAAGGGACATGTAATGGAAAAGCCATTACAGACCCATTCGTCGCCATCGACTAGTGCATTTGAATGGTCGGAACCTAAAAGGAAAACCAGATAGAAGAAGGTGGATGAAAGTTTGGAAACCAAAAAAAAGGCAGACGTGGGGAATGAAGCCAAAGTGGGTCGACCGACGACGAGAGCGGTAAGAGCAAAAGAAGCAGCAAGGGCTATAGCCAGTGGGCGACAGTTAACCCTAGAAGACTCCCAAAAAAGTAAAAGAAGTTCCTATCATGGAACATGTGGGGCATGAACAACATGCAGAAACAATTCGCTCTCAAGAAGTATATACTTGAGTTCAAGTTCGATGTGGTTCTTATTCAGGAGGTTAAAAGGAAGTATCAAAACTTTGCTCTGCCATGGATAAAATATGGCCGGGTGCGGCCTTTCTATATAGTGAAGCTGAAGGGGCGTTTGGTGGTGTGGCTACTCTCTGGAACCCTTGTAAGTTATCCGGAAATGTTGTGGCCTTTTCTCATAACTTCCTTGCTATGTTATTTACTTGGAATAATGTCTCCTGGTACTTGTATAATATTTATGCTCTTAACATTGGAAGTGAACGTGGTAGAATCTAGGGGGAAATCTCTAACCTCATTGAAGCTAATCATTGTCATCCCACTATGTGTGCGGGGGATTTTAATACGCCGCTTTTCCCGTCTGAGAAAATTGGAGGCACCCAAGATTACTCAGAAAGTATGCAGGCGCTGACGGACTTTATGAGGTACAATGATATGGTGGATATTGATATGCAGGGAATGGGTTTTACCTGGTCCAACAACAGAATAGGGAGACACCTGATTCAGGTTAGACTGGATAGATGGATGTTATTGGGAGGATGGGATGTTATTCCCTTGATAAGCCTCTCTCTCCTTTCGAGAACGGTTTCTGACCACTCCCCCTTGATCCTTGATTAGGAGGAAAGGAAACGAAATGGGCCTCATCCCTTTCGTTATGAAATCATGTGGCACTCCCACACTGAATTTGAAGATTGCATTAAAAGATGGTGGAATACGCCGGTGAGGGGAACGACAATGTACAAAATTGCTGAAAAACTGAAAGTTATCAAACGGGAGGCCCAAAGGTGGAGTAAAGCCAAGTTCGGGGACATTTTCCAATGCAAAAAAGATATTGAGGAGAAACTCAAACACCTCCAGAAGGATATGGCCTTGGGTGTTTCCACCTGGGACGATCATTGTGAGGAGGGTGGAGAAGAAAATGGAAAGAAAATCTCAAAAGGGAGGAAATATTCTGGAAGCAAAGGTCTCGTGTCCAATGGCTGAAAGAGGGCGATTGGAACTCGGCTTTCTTCCACAGATCGGCCTCTATACATAAAAGAAGGAACACCATTAAATCTATGGACGCTAATGGGAGCTAGCTATTGGAGGAAGAAGAAATTGGCAACCATGCTGCGGATTTCTTCCATGACACTTTCAGAAGCTTGGCTCGGAATGGGATGGATACTGATATTGACTTTCTTCTGGAGGTCACCCCGACTGTTATTACTAAGGGTGATAATGAAGCCCTTTTGTCCCAAGTTTCTGAGGAGGAAGTTAAAATTGCAGTATTCTCTATGGGAACCTTTAAATCGCCTGGACTGGATGGGTTTCCCCCGGCCTTCTTCCAGCACTTCTGGGAAGTTATCAAATATGATCTTATCCATGCAGCTCGTGATTTTGTGAGGACTGGCAACATTTTGAAAAGAATTAATAAAACCTATATTGTCATTGTGCCTAAAGTGCAGGATCCTAAATGCATGAGTGACTTTCGCCCATAAGCCTCTGTAACACTGCCTATAAAATCCTATCCAAAATCATCACCAATAGGATCAAACCCCTTCTCAGGAAAATTATTAATCCCAACCAGAAGGGGTTTGTGTCGGGAAGATAAATTCTTGATGCAGTTATCACAACTCATGAAATCATACATTCTATGGATAGAGGGAAGAATGTTGGTATGACATTAAAATTGGACATCTCCAAGACTTACAATAAGGTGCTTTGGAAATTTTTGTATGGGGTACTTAGGAAATTTGGTTTCCATGATAATTTCATTAAAATTATAAAGGTGGCAGTGGAAACTATTGACTTTGTTGTTCTGGTCAATGGCACACCCTAGGGGTCCTTTACTCCGGAGAGGGGGTTACGTCAAGGGGACCCACTCTCCCCATATCTATTCCTTCTGGTCGTTGAGGTGTGGTGGAACCCATTTCAACAAAGTGATTTGTATCCGTTCTTATTCAGGGAAGTACCTATCTACACCTGCCTACTTGTCTTTTACAGTTTCTTTTTTCATCTTTGTCTTATCAAAGTGTTATCATGTATTTTTCACTTTCATATATCTTAATGTTTAAAATTTTAAGATTCACATGGTCTTAGAATCATTTTCTTAAAGTTTCCTTTTCACTAAGGGAAATCTAGGAATCTAATCTTGTGACTTCATCCTTAAGGACATAATGAAATTGCATATGCTTTTGACTAAGTTCAAAGTCCTATGTGATGTTTTCATATAAACCCTGATACAATTAAGGAGAATTCTACACATCTTATCATAGCATTATGAATATCTAAAATCTATATTGGTGATAAAAGAAAAGAGGTAATATTTTATGAAAAGAATTATAACTTTGATTTAATGATGCCCTTAAATGTTCCAACTAGTAGTCTATCGATATTTTGGAAAGGTTAAAATTGGTTTAATTAAACTTCCAATGAATTTGAATGATTATTACATTCCTGAGATAAAATGATATTATTATCCATGATCATGATTTGAAAAATTACAATGCGTTATGATAATGATAATAATAAATAGTATTTCTTTTCCATATATTCGATACAATATGTTATGTTTATGAGTACGAAGAGGGATTTGAATAATCAATGTTATGAAAATGTTGTTTATAGAAAGTTAAAGATTATATTGAAACTATGTTAATATTGAAAACGTTCATAATGTCATATATAATCTATAATATTTAGATTCTTATTCTTCTTATATGATATTAGTATATGTTTTTAATCTTGAACGAAAGTTATATTGATAATGCGCCTACTTAATATATAGTTTTCGTACCATTTGTTATTTAAAGAAAGACAAAGTTAAATGGTATGATTTATATTATTGTTATTATTATTATTATTATCATCATCATTATTATTGTTCTTATTAAATCAAAACAATGTTTTTTTTTTTAAAGAAAAACTAACTAATTAAGTTATTAAGCTTTGTATAATGTAATGAATAAAATATTATATTAGTTAAGTTCAATTTCTTTAAGATTGATTATTATTATAATTTGAAATGTCATCTTGATTATTAATATCAAATACTTTGCTCACTGTTTTTAAACGTTTGCAGACCAACATAAATATGCGGAATCAAATGTATTACAGTTAAGATCATATGCAAGCGTAATTGAAGAAGCAGTCGACTTCATGACTGGGGTCGAGTTAGAAAGATAGTTTCATTTGAAAAGGTCACACAACCATCTTCAAAACAAACTAAATGTTTACCCATTCACTTAGGATGCCGCAAGAAAGGAGTTAATGGATCAACGTTGCATTTGGCGTGGGAAGTAGACCACTGGAGCAGATGCCAAATTAGAGATGGGAGTGTTGCGCAGAAGACTAATTAAAACACCATTCAAATGTCTTCAAAGATCAGCGACACAATCCATATTACAGAATGAGTTGATCAGAAAAATACAGACTAAGATGGTGATATGGAGTCAACTATGTTATCTTGTGAGATCTTCTGAGCTTCAACAGCAAAACGCCATGCCATTGCCCACATAGTGGATCGACTTCCAACCCCAGTGGACTATAAATAATGCCAGTCTCATTTTCATCCAATAGCAATCACCATAGAGACGCGATGATCAGATTTCATAGCAAGACATAACACGTAACCTTGTGGCGGGCTATATTTGTGATTAGTTTTCACGCCAGGCTTGTATTGATGATTGGGAGAGAAGGGAATTGCCACGTTCTGCAGTCCTCCATATGTTTCATTGATATGCTAAAGAGAGGAACCAAATCAATTGCCATCTAGAGATTTGTTTGTTGCGGCAAGCCCAAAAAGACATACATGAATGTGACTGGTATCCTCCCACATAAGCAACAAATGGACAATAGCAGTTTGTGGTTATATCCAAAACACCTTTTGCAATCTTCAAACGTACCAGCCATCAACTCAAACATTCTGCAGGGATTACCAATACAACTATGGAGACGTTTATATACAGATTTGCTTTGAAATTGGGTAGATTTAGGTGCAACCGAATCGGTTGGTAGTTGTAGTTAATAAAGAGTAGAGATTTGTATCTCAAGACAAAATAATTGATAAAATAGTTAGTTCTAGGTTAGTTTATAGTGAAAGAGTGTGATGATCCAATGCACCCTTTCGTTTTTATATTTATATTCATTCATAAATCAGCAAAAAAGACGGAATAATAACATTGAATATTGGAGCAAGAGGCAATGATTGATATGTTGAAATGATGGATGTGATGAAATGAAAGATAGTTCGAATTTGAAATCAGATTGCAAAAGATCCAATTCACCATTTCTTGTCAACTAGAGATAAGTCGGTATTTTATTTATTATGCAATAATTGTCTCGTTATTTCTTTACAATCAAGTCCTTTAGATAAACAAATTTGAAATTCTTTAAAGTGATAGTTTCGATTTGCATATAATTCATTTTAAGTTTACATTCTGTATATTCAATTATTTCTTTCTCATTTTCGTATGGTTAAAACCTTATTGATTAAAATATTAATCAATTAGTCCGTCATTTGAGAAATAGTATTAAATTGAAGTATTGTTTAAACTTTTAATTATATGCGCATTTCATAACGCCTTTAAGGTGATAGGCTTTTGTTTCATAGTTGTCTCTGAAGTTGAACGTAAGGTTGAAAGTATATCGACTCTGTTTGCCCATTATTGGAATAAAGCACTGGTCTTTCTCGTTATTTGAATTTGGTATTGGGTTTCATTGTTTCAAGTTTTTGAATTACTCTTTTATTTCATCTAATTCAGTTTCATATTTCAATCATATCAAGCAATATTAAAATACATTACATTTCATTAA
>MU224552.1:64954-75248 GCA_018584345.1 Thuja plicata
TCAAGAGAAATCAGAAAAGCTTGTGATTGATTGCAACATAAGTGAGATGCAGGTTGTTTCTGGGAAGCGTGACTGACTACTGTACTCAGAATGCAGACTGCCCTGTTATTGTGGTGAACAACAAGGTGTGCAATGACATTTTGTGAAAGGAAAATGGCATGAAAACAGAGGATTCCGTGTTCAGAGAACATATGTTCGAAGCTAATGAAAAGCACACTTACAACTGGCGAGGAGGAGAGCTTGAGTTCATGGCAATTGGAGCAGTCTCTCTACTTTCATACTTTGCGATGGGATGGCTTTTAGAGACTTTGCATCTACTCCGCTGTTTTCTTGCAAGTACCCACAGAGTGTATAGTTTGGAAATAATTAAAACAGAGAGTTATATAATTATAGTTTGTAAAAGTTAAAATTTAAATGTATCATCAATTTTGTAAAATTAAAATATAGTTATATATAAGTCTTTGGTATGTTTGAACAAGTCAAGTGTGGGGAATGATGGTTTCTAAAGTGGGCTCCAAGGAAGAGATCATTTCTAAGTAGTCTCAAGTAACAATTGAAAGGTATTCATTATGTTAAAGTTGTTCAAGACATGATGAGTTGCAGCTATTAGGATGTTGAGAACAAGGCTTGATTTCTACGAGTTTATCGAAAATTATTCAACAATAGCAATAGGGGAGAGGACCTAGTAGCTGTCCAGGCTAACTTCATGCACCTAGAACTCCTAAACCGTAAAACGGATTTCCTCAATTTTTTTGGTGTGTCTCTGTAGGTGAGTCGAGAGCTTAAAGCTAAGGTTTCGGCTTTTGGGTATTCGTGGATCTCTCTGTAGAGATCGTCGAGCACAAAGTGGTCAAAAAGTGCCATTTCAAAAGTGGCGCCCGGTACCCGCCCCCAAACCCCCCCCAATAGGCGACAATAAAATATTCAAAAGATAATCACTTTAGACCCAATAACCGATCGCTACTGCACCCATGACCAGATTTGCACTTTATTATGATATATTGATATTGTTAGAGAAATCCATTGTTTTTGTTTGTGTTTCTAAATGTAAGCAAACAATTTTTAAATTTTAATAATGATGTAACCGTTTTGGTGCAAGTTGATGTGTAATAAAAACAAATTTGTACCAATAACCGTGCACCGGTAGTGTTTAGTTAATAGTGTCGTGGTGCACAGCTATTGGATGTGTTACTTATTTGGGTTTTTATGTGTGTAGGAAATGACCATTTTGAAGTTGGTTATTGGGGGGTCTCTATGATGAAACCCTATCACGGTTATTGGGTCGCTATCATGGTTATTGGGTCTTCTCCCCTAGTCCAAAAACTCTTTAACATATCTAATATATATTTTTTTATAATTTAATTAAATAAAATAAACTTTATTATTATTGTCTGTTTTTAATATTTTATAAAATAATTAAAATTTTAAATTATGAATCTAACCATACAAACATAGTACATGTTTTTATATAATAAGATAAAAATACAAAATAAGATCAATATCAATAAATCTAATGTATTTTACAACTATTGTTCTAGTTGTTTCAATTTGTAAGTAACAATTAATTTATGTAAAAGTTTTAAAATTTTAAATAATTTTTTTATTTAAAAGTATTTTTAAATTTATTTGTTGATTAGATGCCAAAAAAAAAAAAAAGGAATAATATTTTAGAGTTTCCATAGAACTTTTAAAAAAGAAGGGCATCACCCCTAAGGTAGATGAAACTATAATGGGAGGGCTTATGCAAGGTTTCTATCCTACAAATCACCCTCAATAGTATTGTGGTGCCTCAGACACTTGAGATGGGGAACTCAATGGCTCTTCTCATTTACAAAGAACACAAAAACATGACAAACCTTTTCCATGTTTGTGGCAAAATTCATAGAAGACATATTTTTAAGGTCACCCTAAATATTTCCCTTTTACCAATGGATATAAGTTTGGTTGCAAGCCCTAAGTATCCTTTTGTCCTGTCCTTGCCCTACCAAGCTCCTTCATTCTCCTTGGGCAACACACCAATCATTTTTGTTGTCAAGCTTATCAAATTTCATGTTCCTAATGATTATGTTCAGACAATATTAGACAATATCAAAAGTTAGTTTTAAAGATCTTGTGACATGGACTAAAAGTACCAGGACTTATATGGCAACCCCTTCACTGAAGATATTATAATATGACCTTTTCTTCTTTAGTTTAGCTCTATTTGGATTGCCTTGGTTGTTTATGGATCTATAGTAACCCTTTTTTTTATTATAAAGAAGTGTTCACTATTACCAAAGTTTTTGATTAGGTTGCATTTGTACATCCTACCTCCAATTACAAGGGATACTAAACTAATTAAATTAAGAGGGTTATTTTATTAAATTGGACCATAAGCAAGCAAATTCAAGGCACAAGATTATTAGGGTTTGCACCATGATAGATATTTCCAAGCCTATAATTCATACCATCAATCTATTTGTTTTTCATAAGGCACTTGAATATACTTTTAAATTCTCAAGGTTGTCTTTGAAGTGCTTTCAATATAATATGATTGGTCACAAGATCTTGGAGGTTGTTCAAAAAATTATTTGGGACTCCAATCTACCAGTCTTTAAGAAATGGATGAGGAAATTGGGCTCACTTGATAAAGATTTTACCTGCCACAACTACAAGAGTTTTTTTTATCAGACTCAACTTCCATTCTCTTAGCCTCAAGGTACAAATAGAGGGATTGATGAATCACTGCATCTTTTCCTTGTTCCTTCTATAACCATTCTTTTGGTGCATCCTCCTAATTTCATAGTCCTTTTCATGAAAAGTAAGATGGCATCCTTTGTTGCACTTCTAACTAACACTGAGAAGATTATGTTTCAATCCCTTTACATAAAGAACATCTCCTTTTTTGTGCTTTCCATCAATTGTGATAGTGCCCTTTCCACATATTTGAGTCGCCTCCTCCCCACTAAATGTAACTAATCCACCATTCCACGTTTTAAGGATAATAAACTTTCTCCTTTCACCGGTGTGTGATGGTAACAACTACTGTCAATTACCCAAGCATTTGGTTCCTCATTTGCATGGAAGGTAATCCACATAATCATTTATTTCTCATTATTCTTCTTGGTTTTCATAATTCAAGACTTCTTACATTTAGTTTCATTGCCATCAATATTCAAAGCCAAAAAGAGTACTTCATCATGGTCAAGTTCCTCATCATCCAAGGAATAACTATGCTCCTTGGAGTAGAGGCTCATTTTCTCTTTCTTATTTCTATCTTCTACTTTCCTATCATTATCTTCTTTAAAGGGACATTTAGAGGTAAAATGAATCTCTTCCACAAGCAAAACATTTGAAAGGTAACTTATCTTTGTACTTGTTGGTTCCCTTCTTTAGTCTTCTTACAAAGTTTGCTTCAATTTCATCATTAAACTAATCAACATCTTCTTCGTCTATGATTTTACTGGCTTTGAATGCAACTTTCTTCTTAGGATTATCTAAGTCAAATTCTCTCATCTCAAAGGTAGTGAAATCACCATATAAATGATTCATTGTATATTTATCCAAATCCTTGCTCTCCTCAACAACATAAACATTAGAACTATAAGATTTGGGAAGAGATCTAACTACATTCTTTACTACTTCATCTTCATCTAGATTTCCATCAATACCTTTGATTCCATTTATAACTTCAATTACTTAAAGTATGTAGTTGTTATCAATGAGATTTGCACCCTAGTTGAATCTCAGGTTCAATAATCTATTGAAATATTGGAACACTTCTTGATTGTGGGTAGCCAAAACATAAGTGAACCTCCAGAGAAGGCCGACTTCTTGGGTACTTCACCTAAACTAAATATTTTCAGAGGGAAAGGTTTAGAAGGAAACATGAATTAAAATCTATCCTAAGGTGATGCACCAAATGACTTGTCTAAACCTGCATAGCATGACCTTGCACACAATTTGAACTACAAGGCTCTCTTATCCACAACTCAGACATCACATGCTTCTACATCAACACTTTATAAGAAGGCTACGACGTTCTCAATCCTAGAAGGAAATAAAAACAATTTTCACAACTAGAGTTTGTTTAAATCGTCTACACAACCTATAACCTACAACATATGAGTTTCTACATAGATGTGTTTCTCAGTGAGACACAATAACAAGAAAGAAGGAAAAGCTTCATAGGGAAACTGCATCAACCATTTAACACACAACATACCAAATTTTGAGAAGGCATCGCCAACTTTATTTCCTTCAAAAAGATGAATCACTGCTATACATGTCAGTAAAATGAGTTACAAGACTCCATTAACCTTTGTCAAGAACTCTGTAAGTTACAAAACAATAGACCAAGTTGTAAGAACTCCGCAAAAAATGAAGACTTTGTCCATATTTATCCTCCTCCAAGGATATCGTCACATAAATGCCAACCATAAATTCTGGATGGGATGTAGTAAATAAGGCCACTTTTAAGCCCCTCAAACAACTCCATAAAGACATAAAGGTGACTTAGAAGTTGCGCCTCATCAATTCCACCATAAAGAACCCTCATAAATGCACTCTTATCACCTCAAAAAGCTCATAAAGAGCTCATGAACAACAATAATTCTTTCTAACTTTAGCGAAACCATTGTTATGACTTTAGTATTTGATCATAAATACTACAATAATATCCCTTTGACTTTTAAAAGTGAAAATAAATATCTAATTTTGCACTTTAATAATTATTAAATGATTTATAATTCATTTACTTAATAAGTATAAGAAATATTAATTAAGTGATGAATTATAAAGTATTTAATTAATAACAACAATTATTATGAAATTTATAGTTTGTCACTTCAACCAATATTAATTATATGAATAATATTAATTAAGCGATAATTAAATCACTTCATAATATTATTGATATAATAATGTTTGTTAAAGAAATAAATTATTACTATTAACAACCTATTTCCATATTATCTATTATTACTATTAACAACCTATTTCCATATTATCTTTATTAAACAATATTAATAGAATGATTTATAATTTTATCATCTATTTAAATTGTTTAATAATTTATAACTATATTAATAAAATGATATAAGAATTATAATTTTAATAATAATATTTTTTTACATATACACTAATGGAAACATAAATAGATTTAAATGATAAGTCACACATATCCATGGGGGTATTTAGATGGAAGAAAATTAACAAAAAGAAGGCAAAAAAATGCCTCTCCAAAGTCATTTTAGGGTGAACGAGAACCCTAAAATTCATTTTCATCACTTTCATTTTGATGTTTCATTTTTTACTGTCGCCTGGGAGCCGGCCATGCCGCCATGAGGTTTGGAGGGTTTTCTATGGAGAGCTCTTTGCTGATCTTGTATAAGTTTCATCTATTACCAAGCAAGCTCTCATTTAAAAATCAAGGAAAATAGCTTCATATTTTAGTTTATAGCGCTTGATTTGGGCTCTTTGACTGCAACTTTTTGAGCATTACTCCCTTACATTTTATTATGTTGGAGCTCTTCAAGGCTTTATCTGTGAGAAATAATGATGGAAAAATGTGTGGTCTTCATAGTGTCACTTGGCTGTGTCTTTATTGCTTGAAACCATCTTTGATATCCTTATGTATCAACCACTTTTTCCATTTACCCCTACTGTTAGGCATGATTATTTGTCGTGCTCATATTATAGTGATGGTATTTTTGTTTTGAGCATAAAATAAAGGAAAAAAAAAAAAAAAGTGAATTTCTAATTCCTTGCAAACTGTGGTTCAATGCTCGAAATCCTTAGCTCATATTGTAGAGCACTGCTAAAAACCCTTTACCTCTGTTCAAAATACAAATTTATCTGTTGTTTACATGAATTATGGGATGCTCTTTGTTCAAAATTTGGTGATTATTTCATTGATTTTGCTGCTTTAATTTGTTTGATATATCTGACAATTATGTTCATAAACTTAAAAAATTCTTTCAAACTTATTTAAATCCTGAAAACACTATACCAATTATTATTTTTATGCCTACATCAGATAAGTTTGGGAAAATCTGTATAATTCAGTTGTAAATCTTGAAGCATAGTTTCAAACTTCATCCCTTTTCTCATGAACTCTATTTTACTGCAACATCTATCTTTATTATGCTGCTACTCATGCTTTAGACTGTGACATCTTTTACATGATAATAATAAAATTACTTGACATAACAAATTTGATTACTTGTCATAGACCATCGTGAACTGATTTGCGATTGGATATCAAATATTTCTTTATGTTGGGATAACAACAAAACCTTGGTGAATATATTTGATAAATGTTGTTGTTTACACTTTCCCAAATACCATAGCTGAAAGTTACCAATTCATAACTATTTCCATTTTCAATGCTATCTATGATCATCTCGTAGTGTTTCTCCTTATAAAAAGTGTTTAATGTATTTTATGTGTACAATAGTGACAATGTTCACTAATTTTTATTTATAACTGTCCTTTAATAACTATTGCTAGGAATTAAAAGTTCTTGATTTGTCATTAACACTTGGGTACAAATGACAATAGCTCTGTTCTTTTTTTGTAAGATGTATACTATGTTAATTCCTTATTTGAGATCAATGCATTTTATGTACCAGATTCTTGTCCTAAACAAAAAAGTATCCCATAGAAAATCTGATTTAACTTGGTTCAAAGTAACAGTGATTATACTTGAACCACTCATTTGTAATGTACAATGTTGATTGTCTTTTACATGCTTTTCAATGCATTATGATTGCTCTTTATTTCTTTGTATTTGTAAAAGGGTTGTATCAAACCTTCTCGTGACAACATTGTAATTGGATTATGTCCTTTTGTTATTCCGTTCATGAAAATCACTTCTTAATAGTCACTGTTCTCATGCCATTTTGGGACTGTACATGGCACTTGACATCTGTCTTACATTTCTTTGAATCGTAGCACTCCTTAGCTTATTATCTGATATTTCATTCATATGTTGTGGATTTGGATCCTATGGAATTTGATTCCATTATTTTGTACTTCATACCAACTTGATGTGATTGTCCCATTATAATTAATTTGCTATCCTATAGCACATTGGGCTCAACCCTTGTGGGAGCCCATCTGACCCCACGTGTTATAGGATAAACACCTATATTTGCACATGAAACAAACTCTCTTAAATAAAAAAACAAGCATCTGAATCTTGCTTTGATAATTCTTTTTTTCTTAGACATCCATGGTAGGCTAGTGGTTATGATGCACATGAGTTCAAATTGTATGTTTATAGATGCATGTACATGTAGTGTATGATGACCTAGCATTTCCTAAATCATTGGTCTACCAACATTTTATCTTTCAAATAGAGACATTTAAGGTAGGAGCAGCAAGGATGCAACAACTAGGTTCAAGGAAAGCGAGAAGACTAGAGACAAGATAAAGAAACACATGTCAGACTCGTCATCCAGGCAATGCCGAGTCACCCTTCACTACTTGTGCATTTAATTTTCATAGAACCTATGAATGTATGATGTTTTATTCCTGTGCATTATAATGGTTAGTCTTACGGCTTGTGTGAGACATTATTCATTTACATTATCAATAAAGACAACTTTTTCTCAAAAAAATTTGTACTCTCTCCTAATCGTATGCATCTGCATAATGCAATGTAACATTGCAATCTTCTGCTCTTTTCTTCATGCACATGAATGTCATACAACAAAGTTAAAATTCACCTTCATTTAAAATTCGTAAAAGCTATACCTAATTGATCTTAGTGGAAAAAAATGGTAATATTTTTGGTGACATCTTATATATATTTTCCTACTAACATCTTGACCAGTTGCCTAAGCCTATACATGTCCATTGAGCATAGAGTCACCTATATGAAAAAACTTCTAAAAAACACATTCCCTTTCATTGCTGAAACTCACTTCCAATTAACAACCTCTTCTAATCCATTTGGTACATGTGCATGGTTTATGATAATGAACTAACAGACTAACTATCATGAATGATATATGTTAAATTGATGCATTAAAAGAGGAAAAAACAAAAGCACACCTTTTTAGAAAAAATGTTGTAGCTAATTAGAGTTCTATGAGGGGGGATGTATGATGTGCAAAAGTGAATACTTGTATTCACTATTTCATATGATGAATTCCTACCTCATGTAATTGTAGTTCATTATAATAGTTACATATCCTTTTCAACTCTACCAAACTCAGGAACAACTAACTAAATGTGCAACCAAAACTTAGGGAAATGAAGACTGCAACTAAAATATTGTATGACAACATTTATTTAACTTGAAACCTACCCTACCCTAAACTAACCATAAGTGAGACATATTTAAACAAATCGATTTAATGGTTCTATAAAGTAATTACGTTTCCTTCTCAAATTATAATGAATTACATGTTCATGAGAAACTACATAAAGATGAAGAAAAAAAACACTTAACCAGTAGCTGCAATGATTTTTGAAGAACAAAAACAACCTCACTTACTTCATCATGCAGATTGAATATACCATCAAGTTCAAGGGCGGATGAATGAGTTTAAATTTCTCCCTCTTAGCTGCAAATTCACCTTTAGCCTCTTCTATAGATGAAAGTTCATGCTTGGCTACAAGCACAACTGACTCATCTTTGTTGGTCTTCATTCATATTGAATGCTTGATAGGGTATCCTCTTGAAAGAGAAAACCTAGAGCTCCCTTTGGTAGCCTCTGACTTTTAGAATGTTATTTCATCTTCATACTGGTTGGATGCACTTGACTCATGCTTATGAGATAGCTCCTTGGCATCACTTTTATGTTTATGAATTTCCAATTTGGGAAATTCTCGCTTGCTATCAAGTTCTGAACAGAAATCTTCCAGCCCATCCCAGAAAAGATCTTCCTCCAAGTCTTCCTCACTTCTTTGCATGAGAAGTATATTCTGAGAAGAAGGATAGTTCTCTTTAATATTTGAGGAGGCAACACGTTCTTTCCTTTGATCAAAAATCTCCTTTCCTTGAGCTAATATTGGGCACACCATATCTTCCTCATCTTTGACAAAGAATGGAAGCTCTTTGTAAAAATCAATCAACACTTCATAACAAGTATCACTTTCATGATCCCTAACTCATTTCTCCAGACCCACTATTGGTGTGATCCTAACCATATTATCTTCATTATATTCGACGAAAGAAAGGATATTACCAAAAGAAACTATTGCATCATCCTTCTCACCAGTCTCTCCATGATCTTCATACTTCTACCCCAACTCTCTTGTTGATATCTGCATAGGATCTTCATCCTCATCATTATAACTAGGTAGCTCAGAAAAAAATCCAATAACCATCTCATCATTCCACTCAACAAAGTTGAGAATCTCATCAAACATATTTGTTAGGGCTGCCTTCTAAACACCTTCTTCTAACTTACAAGCCTGTTGCTCTAAATTATCATGCTTACCATTATCTTGCAATAAGTCTGATTTCTCTTCAAATGAAGTCTTGTCTTTTTTGAAGCTTATTATATTGAAGTTAGGATTCCCTTCTCCGAAGAATGGATTTGGGAAGGAAATTGTTGACTGAGCTTCTTTAAGGCAATAGGGCTCTTGAAGAAGCTTCTCTTGAGAAGTGGTGGACTATTTTTGTATAGGTTCTACATTATTTTGCATTGAATGAACTCTCCTAAAAATAGGAATCTCAATTTTAAAAGGCTTAATAGAGGATTCAAGAGGTTGATTGTGCTTAAAACTCATAAATTTATGCTTGGGAACTTCCACCTTCACAGGCTAGTTCGATGCTTCAAATGATATTGGACTGGAACTAGAAACACAAGAAATTAATTGAGCTTCTAAAACCTGAGCCCGAATAAGTAATAGCATTACCTACTCCTCTTTTTTAGAAAAGTCTCTCACAAGAGACTCTTCATACTTCCTGTAGACACCCTAAAATGGACAGGCTTGCGACTTTACATTAAAAACACTAATTTTCATCTATTAATTAATGGTTTTTTAATCATTAATTAATCATCTTTTTTCCTCTAAATTCATTCCCCAAATCATCTAATCAAATTCCCAAAATTAATTAAATAATTAATTTTATTTAATTAAATAGCTTTAATTGATTAATTATCATTATTTAATCAATTAAACTCAATTTCCTATAGTTTAAATTCAAATATTTAAACTTACTAATTAAACTCTTCCAATTAAATTAATTTAATTTCATCAAATAAAGCAATTCTTAATTAAAAAGAATTCAATTATCTCACATGTTGAAAATAATTATTAAATAAATGAATTAAATACTCATTTATCTTCAAAGAGA
>MU224552.1:93914-134594 GCA_018584345.1 Thuja plicata
AGATCATATCAATCCACAAAATGCAAAAAAAAAAAAAAAAAAAACTTTTCTATCATTACATTCCATCAGATCGATCTCAGAGTCCATCTATCCAAAACTAACTTCTCTCTAATTAACACATGCATTACTCAAACATTTTGTGCATGATAGATTGCATTCATTTATTGCATAAGAAAAATCCTAAACATGTGCATAGTAGATCATATAATCAATGCATCCATCATTAATAACATCATAACTAACATAGGAATACATTCATCATCATCATATAGTGATTTAATTTTTTAACAAATTAATGCTCATTTGACGCATTTTCTATGCTTAATTTGTTGAGGGGGCATATAGTCCACTTGCTATCATTGGGGCAAGCTGGGGCAGGATCAAATCTGAAAAATCTTTGACACACTGTGACAAGTCACATCGCATCAAAGAGGGGCAAATGTAGACACCCTAAAATGGACAGGCTTACGACTGTACAATAAAAACACTAATTTCCATCTATTAATTAATGGTTTTTTAATCATTAATTAATCATCTTTTTCCTCTAAATTCATTCCCCAAATCATCTAATCAAATTCCCAAAATTAATTAAATAGCTTTAATTGATTAATTAAACTCAATTTCCTATAGTTTAAATTCAAATATTTAAACTTACTAATTAAACTCTTCCAATTAAATTAATTTAATTTCATCAAATAAAGTAATTCTTAATCAAAAAGAATTCAATTATCTCACATGTTGAAAATAATTATTAAATAAATGAATTAAATATTCATTTATCTTCAAAGAGATAACTCCAATCAGATCACATGGGTTACTCCACCCATCTCTCCAGTCCACATGGGTAACTTCACCCACCTCTTCAGTTCAAAAAGGTAACTCATAATTAGCTCTTCAGTTAACCAAAATCTATCTCCTCTTCACCAAACAAAGAGGTGGAGTTTACTGAGGACCTCTTCTATTCCTTTTAATCTCAACCATTCATCTCCCCATCTCTGGGATTGATCTCAACCGTT
Source organism: Thuja plicata (assembly GCA_018584345.1). Classification (NCBI taxonomy): domain Eukaryota; kingdom Viridiplantae; phylum Streptophyta; class Pinopsida; order Cupressales; family Cupressaceae; genus Thuja; species Thuja plicata. The sequence goes on from MU224552.1 coordinate 94,931, forward strand.
CATTTCATCACCAATTCCTATATAATAAACCCTTCATAACCATTTGAAGGATCCAGGATTTCAAGCTCTCTTGCACCATTACTCCATCAATTTGGTTCTAGCATTCAATCCATCTTGTGATCACACACACACACACACACATTTCAATTATCAAATTCTCGACGCTTCTCAAGTCATAGACGCTGCCCTGCCAATATTGAGCATCAAGAACAGCATTTCGAAAGGAGTAGAGAGAGACAATAGAAGCTTCAAGCATCGTGGGGTTTGCATTTATTTGTCTTCCTTTCTCTTGTTTGTATATTTTATTGCTCACGTTTCTGTTATTCATTTAGTAGTCATTGTATACTTGATTTGCATTCATTTGTGAAACCTTTGCTACTAACCCTCGCCTTTGGAAAGCTGTGGGAACCGGAGAGAGAGGCGTACACTTCCCTCTTTGCAACTTCATCTCCTATCGGTAAGCCCACTCATCTTGCTGCAACTTACACCTCCGCTACTCATCAACACACTTCACCTGCTCTTGAAATCTAAAAATATGTCCTTTATGCTCATGTTATCAGCATGGTGAGGATGATTATGAGAACTACAATGATGGCTTGGAATATAATGGCTTCCTTTAGACTATTGGTGTGCATAGGAAGGTTCCAAGAAGGTTGAGGAGGAGTGGGAGGGTGGAAAACATATGGAACTTGTTGATTATTTGTTGTAATAGGGTCATTTTGAATGAAACTAGAAGTATAGCTATTTGTATATGGTGGATAAGATGATACATGAGGAGAAAATTAATGGAAAGGAGGATGGTAAGACACACTTCTATGAAAAATTATTCTGATGAAACATTCATATAAGCTGGAAAATTAGTAAAATCATTGAAAATTAGAAAAAATAAACTTGTTTTTTCCACATACTAACACTTCATCTCCTTGAAACTAGTAGATGTTCCTTCAGTTTTTGGCATGCACGATGGGACAAGAGGATAGATTTGAACCCTAGTTGAACCCGAGTTCAACAATCTATTGAAACACTTATTGGTTGTGAGTAGCCAAAACAAAAGTGAACCTCTGAAGAAGGCTAGCTTCCAAGGTACTTCACCTAAACTAAATCTTTTTAGAGGGAAAGGGTTAGAAGGAAACATGAATTGAAACCTATCCTAAGGTGATGCACCAAATGAATTGACTAAACCTGTATAGCATGAAATTGTACATAATTTGAACTACAACAAGGCTCTCTTATCCACAACTCATACACTCACATGCTTCTACATCAACACTTTATAATAAGGCTATGGCGTCCTCAATCTTAGAAGAAAAAAAACACAATTTTTACAACTAGAGACTGTTTAAATCATCCACACAACCTATAACCTGCAGCATATGATTTTTTTCATAAAGGTGTTTCTTAGTGAGACACAATAAAGAGGAATAAGGAAAAACTTCACAAGAAAACTGCATCAACCATTTAACACACAAGATATCAAAATTTGAGAAGGCACCACCACCTTTATTAGCTTCAAAAAGGTGAATCACTGTTATACATGTCAGTAAAATGAGTTACAAAACTTTGTTAACCTCTTTCAAGAACTCTAAAAGGTACAAAACAATAGTCCATAAGGTAAGAACTTTGCAAAAAATGAAGACTTTTCCCATATTTATCCTCCTCCAAGGATATTTGTCACATAAATGCCAACCATAAATTAAGGGTCAAATGTAGTAAATAAGGCCCTTTTTGAATCCCTTAAACAACTCTAAAAAGGCATAAAGGTGACCCATAAGTCATGCCTCATAAATTCCACCATAAATTAACCTCATAAATGCACTCTAATCACCCCAAAAATCTCATAAAGAGCTCTTATTCATTATGATTATGTTAAGACTATTAGACAACACCGAAAGTTATTTTTAAAGATCTTGTGGCATGAGCTAAAAGTACCTGGAATTATATGGAAACCCCTTCAATGAAGACATTATAATATAAAATTTTCTTATAACATTATAATTGGACCATAAGAAAGAAAATTCAAGGTACAATATTTTTAGGGTTTGCACCATGATAGATATTTACAAGCCTATAATTCACACCATCAATCTATTTGTTTTTCATAAGGCATTTGAATCTACTTTTTAAATTCTCAACATTGTCTTTGAAGTGCTTTCAATATAATATGATTGGTCACAAAATCTTGAGGTTGTTCAAAAAATTCTTTGGGACTCCAATCTACCAGTCTTTAAGAAATGGATGAGGAAATTGGGCTCACCTGATAAAGATTTCACCTGGCACAGCTACAAGAATTTTTTTTATCAGCCTCAATTTCCATTCTCATAGCCTCAAGGTAAAAATAGAGGGATTGATGAAACACCGCATCTTTTCCTTATTCCTTCTACAACCATTATTTTGGTATCTTCTCCTAATTTCATAGTCCTTTTCATGAAAAGTAAGATGACATCCTTTGCTTCACTTCCAACTAATATTGAGAAGATTATATTTAAATCCCTTTACATAAAGAACATCTCCTTTTTTTGTGCTTTCCATCAATTGTGGTAGTGCCCTTTCCACATATTTGAGTTGATTCCTCCCCTCTAAGTGTAACTAATCCACCATTCCACTTTTTAAGGATAATTAAATTTCTCCTTTCACCGGTCATGTGATGGGGACAACCACTATCAATTAACCAAGAATTTGGTTCCTCCTTTCCATAGAAGGTATTCCACACAATCATTTATTGCTTATTATTCTTCTCAATTTTCATAATTCAAGACTCCTTACATTTACTTTCATTGCCATCACTATTCAAAGCCATAAAGAGTACTTCATCATGGTCAAGTTCTTCATCATCCAAGGAATAACTATGCTCCTTGGAGTAGAGGCTCATTTTCTCTTTCTTATTTCTATCTTCTAATTTCCTATAATTATCTTCTTTAAAGGGAAATTTAGAGGCAAAATGAATCACTTCCATAAGAAAAACATTTGAAAGGTAACTTACCTTTGTACTTGTTGGTTCCCTTCTTTAGTTTTCTTACAAAGTTTGCTTCAATTTCATCATTAAACTAATAAACGTCTCCTTCGTCTATCATTTTACTACCTTTGAATGAAAATTTCTTCTTAGGATTATCTAAGTCAAATTCTCTCATCTCAAAGGTAGTGAAATCACCATATAAATGATTCATTGTATATTTACCCAAATACTTTCTCTCCTCAACAACATAAACTTTAGAACTATAAGATTTGGGAAGAGATCTAAGTACATTCTTTACTACATCTTCATCCATATTTCCATTAAAACCTATGATTCTATTTATAACTTCAATTAATCAAAGAATGTAGTTTTTATCAATGATATTTGCACCCTAGTTGAACCCCATATTCAATGATCTATTGAAACATTAGAACACTTCTTGCATGTGGCTAGCAAAAACATAAGTGAACCTCTAGAGAAGGTTGAATTCTTGGATACTTCAACTAAACTAAATATTTTCAGAGGGAAAGGTTTAGAAGGAAGCATGAATTGAAACCTATCCTAAGGTGATGCACCAAACGACTTGACTAAACCTACATAACATGACCTTGTACACAATTTGAACTACAACAAGGTTCTCTTATCCAAAACTCAGACATTCACATACTTCTACATCAACACTTTATAAAAAGGATATGATGTCCTCAATCATAGAAGGAAAAATATTTTTTTTCACAACTAGAGTTTGTTTAAATCGTCTACACAACCTATAACCTGTGACATATGAGTTTTTGCATAAAGGTGTTCCTTAGTGAGACACAATAATAAGGAAGAAGGAAAAACTTCACAGGGAAAATGCATCAACCATTTAACACACAACAGGCCAAAATATGAGAAGGCATCACCAACTTTATTTCCTTCAAAAAGATGAATCACTACTATACATGTCAGTAAAATGAGTTACAAAACTCCATTAATCTCTGTTGAGAACTCTGCAAGTTACAAAACAATAGACCAAAGTGTAAGATCTCCGCAAAAAATGAATTTTTTTCCCATATTTATCCTCCTCCAAGGATATCTGTCACATAAATGCCAACCATAAATTCTCAGTCAGATGTAGTAAATAAGGCCTTTTTTGAGCCCCTCAAATAACTCTAGAAAGGCATAAAGGTGACTCATAAGTCGTGCCTCATCAATTCCACCATAAAGAACCCTCATAAATGCACTCTTACCACCTCAAAAAGCTCATAAAAAGATCATGAACAACAATAACTCTTCCTGACTTTAGAAAACCTCTCCTTATGACTTTATTATTTGGCCATAAATAATGCAATAATATCCCTCTTACTTTTAAAAGTAAAAATAAATATCTAATTTTGCACTTTAATAATTATTAAATGATTTATAATTCATTTAGTTAATAAATATCAGAAATATTATTAATAAAAAGAAGGTAAAAAAATGCCTCTCGAAATTCATTTTAGGGTGAATGAGAATGCCAAAATTTATTTCATCACTTTCATTTTTTTACTACTGCTTGGGCGCCGACCATGCAACCATGCGAGTTGGAGGGTTTTCTATGGAGATTTTTTTTCTAATCTTGCACGGGTTTCATCTATTACTAGGTAAGATCCTATTTACAATGCCCTGCGAGCTCTACGCTTTGTGAAAAATCAAGGAAAATAGCTTCATCTTTTATTTATAGCACTTGATTTGAGCTCTTTGACTGCAATCTTTTGAGCATTACTCCCTTACATTTTATCATGTTGGTGCTCTTAAAGGCTTTATCTGTAGTAAAGAATGATGGAAAAATATATGGTTTGCACAGTGTCACTTGATTGTGGCTTTATTTCTTGAAACCATCTTCGAGATCCTTATGTATCAGCTACTTTTTTGTTTTACCCCTTCTGTATGGAATGATTTGTTGTCGTGCTCCAGTTATAATGATGGAAAAGAAAAAAGTGAACTTATAATTCCTTGAAAACTTTGGTTCAATGCTTGAAATCCTTATCTTATATAATAGATCTCTGCTAAAAACCCTTTACCTTTGTTCAAGCTAAAAATTTATCTATTGTTTACATGAATTCTGGGCTATTCTTTTTTCAAATTTTGGTGATTACTTCATTGATTCTGTTGCTGAATTTGTTTGATATATCTTGAAATTATGTTCATGAACTTAAAAAATCTTTTCAAACTTATTTAAATTCTGAGAAAACTTTATTGGTTTTTATATTTATGCCTACATCAGGTAAATTTGGGAAAAGCTGTATAACTCAGCTATAACTCTTGATGCATAGTTTCAAACTTCATCCCTTTTCTCATGAACTCCCCTTTACTGCAACATCTATCTTTATTATGTTGCTACTCATGCTTTAGACCATGGCATCTTTTACATAATAATAGTGGATTTACTTGACATAGTAGATTTGATTACCTATCATAGACCATCATGAACTAGTTTGTGATTGGATATTGAATATTTATGTATGTTGGGATAACAAAAAAACTGTGGTGAATATATTTGATAAATGTTGTTGTTTACCCTTTCGCAAATACCATGTTAATAGTTTGTGATTCTCTTTGCTAGTTTCACAACTGAAAGTTACCAACTCGTAACTATTTTCCATTTTCAATGTTACTATGATCATCTCACAGTGTTTCTTCTTATCAACAATGTTCAATGTCTTTTATGTCTACAACAGTGACAATGTTCACTAATTTTGATTGATAACTATCCTTTTATCAATTTTGTAATACATTAAAAGTTCTTGATTTGCAATCAACAATTGGGTACAAATGACAATAGATATGTTATTTTTTGTAAGACATATAATCTTTAATTCCTTATTTGAAATAAATGCATTTTATGTACCAGATTCCTGTCCCAAACAACAAAGTCTTCCACATAAAATCTGACTTAACTTGTTTCAATGTAATGATGATTATACTTGAATCACCATTTGTACTGTACAGTGCTTATTGTCTTTTACATGGTTTTCAATACATTATGATTTATCTTTAGTTCTTTGTATCTATAAAATGGTTGTATCAAACCTTCTTTTGACAACATTGTAACTAGATCATGTCCTTTTTCTATTTCATTCATGAAAATCACTACTTAATAGTCATTTCTGTCATGCCATCTTGGCACTGTACATGGCACTTTGACATTTGTCTTACATAGCTCAAAATATTTTCACTCCTTAGAATATTATTTGATATTGCATTAATATGTTGTTGATTTGGCTCCTATGGCATTTGATTCTATTATTTTGTACTGCATACCAACTTGATACTATTGTCCCATTATAGTTCATTTTCTATCCTGTAGCACGGTGGGCTCAACCCTTGTGGGAACCCATTTGACCCCACATGCTACAGGATAAACACTTGTATCTACACATAAAATTAACTATATTAAATTAAAATGAGCATATTAATCTTTATTTGATAATTCTTGTTTTCTCAGACATCCATGGTAGGCTAGTGGTTATGATGCACATGATTTCAGATTGTATGTTTATAGATGTGCATACATGTAGTGTATGATGACCTTAAATTTCTTAGATCATTGGTATAACAACATTTTATCTCTCAAATGTAGGAATTTTAGGTAGGAGTAGAAAGGATGCAACAAAGGGATGCAAGGCAAGTGAGTATACTAGAGCCAAGACAAAGAAACACAAGTCAAAGTCGTCATCTAGGAAATGATGAGTCACCCTTCACTACCTATGCATTTAATTTTCATAGCACCTATGATTGTATGATGTTTTCTTCATGTGCATTAGAATGGTTAGTCTCACGGATTGCGTGAGACTTTATTCAGTTACATTATCAATAAAGATTACTTTTCTCAAAACATTTTGCACTCTCTCCTATGTCACATGCATCTGCATAATGCAATGTAGCATATTGTTCTTCCACTCTTTTCTTAATGCACAAGAATGTCATACAATAGAGTTAAAATATACCTTCATTTAAAATTCATAAAATCTCTACCTAATTGAGCTTAGTGGTGAAAATCAGTAACAATAGCTAGCAATGTCTTCATTTTATTACATTTGCAAGTTTTCAAATTTGCATTTGAGGTTTTGCATCTTGATTTATCTTATCTTCTCATCCTCTTCATAGATTCTAGTAAGATTCTCCTAAACATCTTTAGCTATTTTGTAGATCATCACCTTCACAAATTCTGAGTCTGTTATTCCACTTATGATTGCATTCCTTTCTTTTCCATTGTTCTCAACCAACCCAATTTCATCTCCAGTAGTTGGAAGATGGAGGAAGAGTATAACCTTATTTGATTGAATTTTAAATTCCAAACCCCAAAGAGTTTAAATGTGATTGTATCCTTAGCTTCCAAAGGTGTAATTTGTTCGATCAAACTTGTTAAACAACCTCAGATAACTGAGAGGGGGTGGGGGGGGGGGGGGGGGGTGAATCAGTTNATTGTATCCTTAGCTTCCAAAGGTGTAATTTGTTCGATCAAACTTGTTAAACAACCTCAGATAACTGAGAGGGGGTGGGGGGGGGGGGTGGGGGTGAATCAGTTATCCCAAGACATTTTTAAAATTTAACAATACCAATAAAAATGTTAACTCAAACTGATAATCTAAACATCAGTAAACATAAATAGCTATCATAGCTGATGGTTAACTTCCAATACTAGAGGCTCACTACCTATAGATACTGGCCAACTACCAAAAATAATACTAGTAAGAATAAATCCATCATAGAAGTAATCAACACCTGTCTGCTTCCTTTAACAACACACTAAAAAAATGAGTAATATTTACCAAGTTATATTTTGTGTTTGCATGCTAGAATGTATGCATACCCATCAAACAAAATTATCTTCTATTTATATACTAATTCATAGAACATCCAATTTGACCTAACACAATTTGAAATAGGTCACACCAAAGAGTTACCACAATGGTAAGGAATGAAACATGGACCACACAATACGTCCTCACTCAGATCAACAAGCTTCATATTCTTCATGATATTTTGAGCTGATGAACAAGAAAGCATATGTTACAATGCAAATGGTCACTTTGAAACACTTCAACCAATAAACACATCAGTCTAGATCCAAAAGATTAAATTTTAACACATAACACCTTGAATAGAACCAAGATAACCAGGATAAAAGATAGATCATCATAGCACACCCTCTTGTGCACATTCCACTAAAATAGAAATGCTCATTAACTAGAATTACTGATATACCAAAAACTGAACCTCATCAACTAGGTACATATATGGACATCAATGATAACTATTAATGACAACAAGAATCACATTCGCATCAATCTCCCTCTAAGTCATTGATGAAAACATCCATCAACAACAAATAAAAAAAACTTAAGATGTGAGCTTCAAAATCCTCTGATTTTCTCCCCCTTTGACAAAAATAACAAAGGAAAAAACTCCTCCTAAGAAACTCACTTTTCTCCCCATGAGAGGAAGCTTCCAAGCATTGATCCATAAAAATAAGTATCTAATGCTCTATACCAATGCACACTTTGGTGCAATTAGTTTAGACTAGAAAGGGGAAAGACCCCAAACTTTTGCCTAAGATACTCAAATGTGTCTTTGCATAATGGTTTGGTAAAAATATATGCAATATTATCTCTTACTGGCACATATTCAAGCTTCACCTCATTATCCAACACCTCCCTCAAGAAGAGATATCTAATTGCTACATGTTTCATTCTGGAATGCTGAATTATATTCGTAGAGATGTTTATAGCACTGGTATTATCACACATAATTAAGATCAGATCATCAAATGATATGCAAATATTCTTCAACATTTTTTCATCTAAAGAACTTGTGTGAAGCAAGTAGATTCTACAATATATTTAGCCTCAATAGTGGATAAAGATACAAAATATATTTCTTAATTGACCATGCAACTAGTCAGGAGCCAAGGAAATAAACTCCATCACTTGTAATTCTTTTGTTACCAACATAAAAACCCTAATATACATCATTGTAAGTTGTCAGAGTAAACTTTTATTCCTTAGGATACCATAACCCAAGATCTTCTATTCCTTTCAAATATCTAAAAATCCATTTTAGTGAAACAACATGTGATTCCTTCAGTTTTTGCTGGAACTAGGCTACCAAAAAAACAACATACATAATGTCTCATGGAGTGGAAATCATATATATTAAGTCCTCCAATCATTGACCTGTATTTACTCACATCAAACTTCAGGGAATCATCTTCTTTTGTTAACTTGCATCCGATGACAATAGGTGTACAAGCTGATTTAGAATTCTCCAATCCAAACTTCTTCAATAATTCTTTGATATACTTGGATTGAGAAATAAAAATTCCCCTACCTTTCTGATACACTTGCAATCCAAGAAGGAAATTTAACTCTCCAATCATAGAAATTTCAAATTCTTTCTTCATTTCATTCACAAAACCTCTACACATATCTTCATTACCACCAAATATTATGTCATCAACATATACTATAACAATAAAGACCTGATTTGGGCCAAAGCTTGGTCCTGTGGCCTTATTCCCAAAATTAATGTTTTCTTCTAGATTTTGCTTCAGAACCGTATCCTTATTGTTGATAACCTTTTGAAGAGAGGCATCTCGATCCCCAATAGGTGTGTGGTTTGTAAGTGTCAAGCCAAATCAGTGGATCACCTATTCATTCATTGCCCTTTTGTTAGTTCTATTTGGCAGTCTCTCCTCTCTATTTTTGGGCAGCATTGGTGCTTTCCCTCCTCTATCTAGGACCTTTTATCCCAATAGACCCTGCCTTTCAAGCACACTACTCTTCCCAAAATATGGACTTGGGCCCTCCCTCACCTATGCTGGGGAGTTTGGAAAGAGTGTAACAATCATATCTTTAGGGATTTTTGTGCCCCTCCAATTTTTTTTTTTGAAAAGATTCACCATGCTCTTGTGGAAAATTATATTTCCTATTCTAGTACTAACCCTTGTTTAGGTAAAGACAACTATGTGACCTAAGAAGATCAACTAAAAAAAATAGAATTTCTCATGGAGTTATCCCCCGGAAAGATGGTTTAAGGCCAACTTTGATGGCACTACCAAGGGTAATCCGGGAAAGGCAGGAAGTGGTGGTGTGATAAGAAACTTCTTTGGAAAGGGTATTGCTGCTATCATCCTCCCACTTGGCACCCAAACTAATCACTTTGTGGAAGATAATGCAGCCCTCCAAGTTACCAAATTAGCCCATGATATTAGGATATAAAACCTTTGGCTAGAAGGTGACTCTAGCAAGATTATAAACTACCTTAACAATTTACATCCACCATCAAGGACTATTGACAATATGATTGAAGAAACCCACAATATCTTGAAAACATTTGAGAATATACACATATACCACGTGTACAGGGAAGCCAAAGAGGTTTCTGACTGGTGCGCCAACTTGGCTATGAAAAGTGACACTTAGATCAGATGGCTTCATGGAGGAGACCTCCCACGTGAGGTGAAGGATTTAGTTGAATATGACAAAATCCAGGGAAAGGTGGGAATTAAAATTATTACTCATGAAAGTTAATGCTGCATTTTGTAACAGCTTTCCCATAAATGGAAAGAATGGGATTGATAGGAAGGGTAATGAATCCAAGTCCCATTGGCACACTTTTTGGGTGGCGATTCACAAAGTTAAAAATTACCTTTTAAGGCATATCTGAATAATTATTTGGAACAATTCGACAAGAAACTGTTTGATAAGATGTAAGCTGAATCACCATAACGCGACTCTGAGCTATAATCTTGCAATGGGCGGCAAAAGACACAAAAGGGAGCCCTCTAATGATAGTGAGAATGGATGAGATGAACTAAGGTCTGGAATCATATACAACAAGGAGGTATCTATAGTTTTATTGAAAGGATTCATGGTGGGAAGTCGTCGGTGACCAAAATGTTTGTGAAAAGATGGGATGAGGGAAACATGGTGATTGATAGGAGAAAATTTATAGTCAATGAGGAGGTCATCTCCAATGTTATCAAAATCCCCATTGTGGGTAAGAAATTTTACAGGGGTCATAAAATTTTAGACTCTGTGATCAACGATTTTGTGAGGAACGAGGAAGAGAAAAAAGCTCTCATCAAAGTTGAGACTTATTACCTTCCAGAAGGCATCAAAATGCTATGGAGATTTGTTCTGAAGGCTATAATCTCTTATGTCACACTGGACACTAGGTTCAATAGGATCAGAACCTATCACTTCATTCTCATGAACCACTTTAGACATGGTATGCAGGTTTCTATCTTGATCTACTTATATGCTTCTATCAATGAAAATATTATTGGTTATAGGGATAAGGTTATTGCGAATCCTGTCGTGCATGAGGGGCTTTTACTTCTCATTTACGAGCACTTTAAAGCCCAAATTATGGGGAAGGAGATTGTTGATAAAGAGGAAAAAATGGATGTCTCTGGCTCTGATTATTTCCCCTCGGAGACTGAAGACAGTAAGGGTTTGCACTCTGAGGGCTAGGAAGATTGTGACATTAAGAAGAAGACTCTGGGCTCGTTCTCTAATAAGTGAGCTACCAGTACTCATATTATCAAGAAAGAGAAAGTTGTGACCCCTTCCAAGAAACATTCTACTACTACAATCTCTTCTAAGGAGAAGTATAATGATAATGAGGAAGGGATGAAAATTGATTATGAAGAAGAGATTTCCAGTGGAAAAGGAAAAAATAAAAGGGAGACCGCTATTGTGAAGTACCAAAATAAAAAGAGAAATAATAGGGAAGACTAGCTAGAAGAATCCCAAGGACCAGATTCACAGAAATACCCCTAGATCTTGTGACGAGGAAAAAGATAATCTCCAGGATGAGCATGACGGCACTAACTAGGATAATCCTTCTCCCCAGTTTTTTAGGGGCCCACATCTTGGTGAAAGAGAAGGGGCAGGACAACAATTTTTTTTGCTATGTGTCTGCGCAGGGGAGGAAGATGGTTTGGCGCAAATTTGATGTTAAGACTGCAAAAATGGGGATAACTAGGGAGGTCATTAATCCTAAATTTATCAAAGGTAAGGGTGGAAGGATAAAGCTGGAGGAGTTGATTGACCCGACTATGGTGGTTCTCAGTGATAATTCAAGGGAAATGGAGCTCAACCTTCTCAATAATGCCAGAAACAGTATGCTAGATAACTAAAGATAAATCAAGTGGTTACACCATGAAGTGGGGGAACTCAAGAACATAGCTAAAGAGATAGACAACATCAATAGTGATGGCAGTGCTGAAGATCATATGAGTCTAAACACTAGGGTTAGTAAGATGGAGGAAAAAATGATAAGGTTCGAGGTGACTCTTAAAAGCATTGTAGAGCAGAGCTTCCACATCCTGAAAGACTCCAACAAGAATATCAAGATTCTCATTGAAAAAATGGAAGAAAAACTTGAGGGAACTGATGTGGCCAAAACTAGTGTGGAACAAGAGCAGAAGCCTGAAGAGGAACCTGGAAAGAGGACTAGAGAAAGCTCTAAGAAGAAGAAAGAGAATGTCATTCTGACTGATCTCCAAAAGATAAAGGATTATGCTAAAAAGATGAATATACTCGAGTCCAAAGTGGCTAGCCTACTCAGGAACATCTCCTGATTGTGTCCCCTGGTTCTTTTGGTTGTCCTTGTGTTCTATTTTTAGTTGTTTAGTTTATTTTTTGCCACAGCCCTGGTGGTGGCCTATTTTATTTTTTGGAACTATTTTTTTTTGTTTTGGAAACCATTCTTGTAGTAATTGGGTTACAGGCACCCTGTAAAATCAATTTTACTTAATAAAAAACAATAAAGACCTGATTTGAAATTACCTTGTAGTAAAAATTACTATCAGTAGATCCCTTCCTCAAGCCTTTTATAATTAGGTACTTATCTAATCTACCATATAGGCTCTATGTGCCTTCTTCAATCCATACAATACCTTCTTTAATATGCAAATAAATATGCGTTACTCTTTGTCCTAAATCCCTTCGGTTGCTCACTATAGATTTCTTCCTTCAATTCTCCATTCAAGAATGTCGATTGCACATCCATTTGACACTCTTTTAAATCATTATAGGCCACAAAATAGAATAATATTTTTATGGCTTCCATTCAGACAAAAGGAGCATATATTTCTTCAAAATCAATTCCCTCAATCTGAGTATAACCTTTGCAAACTAATCTTTCTTTATTTATGATGGAGTCACAGTCTGAGTGTCCCCAATGGAGATTATCTAACCATGTAGAAAGATTCAACACAATGGAAACTCAACACAAGATTATTAAGAACTCAATAATGAACAATCAACATGCCTCGTAGGGCTTGATATTATAAGATAATCAAGTTTTACATCATACTTGCCTAGAAAAATCCCAACTTTCAATCTAAGGTGCACATGCCTAATTAAATATAGAAATGTAGATCCATGCTATATGATAACCTAGAAAATGAGATATTCTACCAAGATCCCACCCAATCTACCAAAATAAGGAACCAAGACTACAAATATTTTCAAGATCGCAAGCCACAAGTCAACCAAGGAGATCACATTCTCCAAAAATGAAGAAAAATGTATTACAACATATAGGTCAGGACCTAAACCATAAGAAATTATATGGATATGAATTAACTACCATGTGATCTCACAAGGAGGTCATCCATGAATATAGGATCATTGAACAATGTGCCATTAATCTTTGCCAATCATGAAATAGCTTCGCAAGATCAAAAAACCCAATCTGACCATTAGAACAGGAAGAACAATTAGGACCAGAGAAAAAATTAATAAATCTCCATTAGGAAGGAACGGATAAGGATGAAAACCCAAGAACAATTTTACCACGATGTAAAGAACATGCCATCAAGAAAACAACTCTCCCTTATACAAGTTTACAATAAGCAACTAGGTCAGCCAATTAAGACTTTCCTAATGCAAAAATAATTACATAACCCCTTGGTAAGGTACACATGGTACCTTGAACAAGTAAACATCAATTAAAATTCATCAATTATAATCCAAGATCTGTAATCCACGCTCACCATCCATAATACATGTTACATCTCCAAAGTCAGCCCCAAATAGGTCTTCTCCAGAACACATCCACAATTGAGATCACCAAGAGTATTGTGACCCAAGAATCTTAAAAAAAATTCCTCAACATGTCTCCTAACATTCTCCAAACTTTCATAACATGAATCGTGCTCGCATTCAAGTTATCCACAAAACTCAAAGCCTAACTTTATCACAATTCCCTTGTCACTATTTTGTAAACAGTCTTCACCAAAACCACTGTAACTCAACCAAACACAAACATAAATTCAAGCGACCTTAGATATAAGATCAAGGCTCATCCCTATACACATCCCCATATTCACATACTCAAAAATATCCATACAGTATCCATACACTTCTATCAGATATCCATGCGCCAGTGATAACCATTCTATATGTCTTCATCTGAAACATATGTTTACATCAATGACAAAACATGAATGCCAAAAATTCCAACAGAAGCCAATTCCAACAATCTCCCCTTTGGCATTGATGTAAACACATGAGAAAATCCATCAATCCAAAATTGCCACTCTCAAATCAATCTTCTCAATATCCTCTTCACATCTCTCCCCAAAATAATAGGGATTTTCCATTGACTCTCTTCAATTAATCTCTCCCCTTTGACATCAATGGAAAAGGGTTCCATATTTCTATCTCTAACCATATTTCCTCTACAAGGTGTATCTTTTTAAAATATTCATGCCTGCAACAACTAGGTGCTCAATCACCCAAATGTGTTTCATTGTGTTCCTGCGATCACTCCCCCTAAGGAGTGGATCCATACATCAAGTCTAGGAAATGATATAAATTTTAAATCCTCTGGACCAATGCATTCCTCCATCAATTAGTTCTTGCAAGGAGGGGATCTCACCCCAAGCATACCTCTGAGATACTCAAAGGCATCCTTTGGAAAAAGGTTTTATAAATATATCTGCTATTTGTTCCTTTGTGTTGATATAATCCAATTTAATCTCCTTCTTAGCAACCTTGTCTCTCAAGAAATGATACTTAATTGAAATATGTTTAGTTTTTGAATGCATAACTGGATTCTTTCACATATTCACTATGCTAGTGTTATCACAATGAATAACCAATGACTCTTCAAAAGTTATCCCAATGTCCTTCAACATATGCTGCATCCAAACAATCTGTGTGAAATTTATAGTAGAAACAACATAGTTTGATTCAGCAGTAGAATGAGCTATACAATCTTGTTTCTTACTTAACCAGGAAACTGACCTTTTCCCAAGAAAAAATGCACCACCACTTGTACTCTTTATGTCATCAACATTTCCTTCCCAATCAACAACAGTATAAGCATGCAAAACAAAATCATCACATTTTTCATACCATAAGCCATATTATAGTGTTCCTTTCAGATATCTAAATATTCTCTTTACTGCAGAAAGGTGAGTCTCTTTAGGATCTATTTGATATCTTGCCACAATTCTAACTATATTAGCAAAATCTGGTCTAGTGCAAGTTATATATTGTAAGCCTCCAATCATAGATCTGTACTTAGTCTGAAAACACTCAGAGATTCGTCAATAGTAGTAAGCTTACAACCAGTAACCATAGGTGTTCCAATAGGTTTACACTCTTCTATCCCAAAGTTTTTCAAAATTTCCTTTAGATACTTTTTTTGAGAAATAAAAATACCATTCTTGTTCTGATTAATTTTCAACCCAAGAAAAAATCTCATGTCACCAATCATTGAAATCTCAAATTCATTGTCCATTTCCTTCGATAATGTTTTAATCATTTCATCATTACCTCCAAAAATGACATCATCTACAAAAACTTCAACTTTTAAGATTCCATCTTCACTATTTCTTAAGTACAAATTACCGTTTGCATTACATTTTTTGAAACCAAGACAAAGTAAATACCTGTCCAATCTGGCATACCATGTTCTAGGTGCTTGTTTAAGTCCATACTAAGCCTTCTTTAATTTGTAAAACATTTCTTCATCATCTGCCAAAGGAAATCCATAAGGCTACTCAATATATAATTCCTCCTCTAGATCTCCATTCAGAAATGTAGTTTTCACATCCATTTGATATACTTTAACATCTTTGTGTGCAACATAAGAAATAAATAATATTACTGCCTCAAGCCTAGAAACATGAGAAAATGTTTCTTTAAAGTATATGCCTTCTTTTTGCAAGTATCCTTTACAAACTAGTCTTTCCTTATTCCTTATAACCATTCCTTCTTCATTCATTTTGTTTCTAAAAACCCATTTAGTCCCAATAACATTCTTATCCTTAGGTCTAGGAGCAAATTCACAAGTGTTATTTTTATTTATCTATTCCAATTCTTCCTTCATTTATTTAGTCCAAGATACATCTCTACATTCCTCATCAGTAGTTTTTGGTTTTACTTGAGAAATCAAACAAATCTCATTTCTTAATCTAGATCTTGTCATCATACCTCTTCTTGCATTGCTAATAATTTGATTTTCAGGATGGTTCTTCTTAACATACCTTGGTGTCTTTGGAATTTCAATAGAATAATTTGAGTCATTCAGACATACCTTGATCTCATGGTCAACCTCAAAAGGTTCTTCTTGATTTGCATTAACCTCCCTGTTAAATGAATTCTAGATATAGTTATATATTCTTTCCTGAATCTGAAACTTCCCATCAATCCTTAAATTAGAACTTTCAATTATCTTCCTCAATCTCAGACTGAAACATTTATAAGCCTTTCTCTTAGTGGAATAACCAAGGAAGATCACTTGATTACTTCTAGAATCAAACTTTCCTATCTCATCATCTCTTTTGATAAATCTATTACTACCAAATATTCTAAAATATTTCACAGTAGGGGCATGATTAAACCATAGTTCATAAGGAATCTTATTAGTACCTTCTTTGATCTAAATTTTTTCAAGGTCCAAACAACAGTACCAACAACTTCTCTCCAATTAACATGTGACACATTTCCTTCAAGAAACATAGTTATGGAAACATCTAATATATTTCTATTTCTTCGCTTTTCAATCCCATTCTTTTGTGGTGTCCTTGGAGGGGATTTTTGTCTATATATTCCATGCTCTTCGCAGTAGGTATTGAACATATATAAAGTAAAAACTCTACCTCTATCTGACCTTAAACATTTTATCTTCAAACCTGATTCATTCTCAACTTTTTCTTTGAATATCTTGAATTTATCAAAAGCCTCATATTTTTCTCTAAGATATTTAACCCACATCATCCTATAAAATTCATCAATAAAAATTATGAAATACCTTTCACCACAGTAAGATCTTGTTCTTGTAGGACCACACAGATCTATATGCACCAGATCCAACTTCCATTTCGCTAAATAATATTTTCTTTTAAAACTGGTTCTAGTTTTTTCCCCCATCACACATTCTGTACACATAGTGTTAGAAGGTTTCAAAATCTTTGGTAGATCTCTAACAAAATTTTTAATAATTTATTTCTCAATGTTATCAAAATTTATATGACATAACCAACTTTCATCAACCTTCACAAAAAAACAAGAAACTTATGTAGTGTTTAGCTCAAATACATTACCTCTTGACTTAGTACTAGATGTGATAAAATATCTTATTTGACTTATGATAGAACATTTCCTATCATTGAAATTAAAATAATATCCCTTGTCGACAAGCTGTCCAACACTCCAAAAGTTATGCTTAAGTCCATCAACAAGCAATACATCATCAGTATTAGTTTTACCATCAAGAGAAATCGATCCTACTCCAATGATAAACTTAGGAGTATTGTCACCAAATCTGACTATACCACCATCATATTTAGTTATCTGAATAAAATTGTTTCTATCTCTAGTCATATGATGTGAACCCACTGTCTATGATCCATTCAAATTTCTTTTCAACATGTAAAACTAGGGATTTCTCTTCATGAATAGGTTCATCATCTTTAATAGAAATAAATCCAATTTCAACATAATCCACAACATCATCATGAGACATACCTTCACTAGCATAGTAACATTCCTTCTCCTTGGACTAATTAGGTCTATGAAACTTATATTTATGTTTAGGAACCCTTGTAGGACATCTAGATGCAAAATGACCTATCTTATTGCATGAAAAACATTTTAGAGGGAAATTTACTTCAAACTTACCCTTACCTCTCTTTTCTATTCTTTTGATCTAGGAAACAATTTCATCTAACTTCCTTTCTTCTTCCCATATATTTTCCCAATCATTAGCATATTCACCAAGCTCTTCTCACAAGTCACTTATGCTGGTGCTCACAAGACCTGATAAAGTATTTTTGTTATTATGCACAGTCACCTTGAATGTTGATTCAAACTTTGGTAATGACTCTCCCATCTCTGTAGCCTCAAAGGTAGTTAATTTCAAAATCAAGATCTCTTTGTTCAAGTTCCCCATCAAAGGTATGGTCTCCTCTATATCTTGTGTTTAGTTTTGTAAACAGGTGTCAAAGATCTAAGAATATTTGTGATCACTACTTCTTCATTGTAGGTGCCTCTAGAGTTTCTAATACCTATTAAAACCTCAATAACCCTCTGTACATATGCTCTAAAATTCTCATCATCTTTAATTTTTAGGATTTCCGTATTTTTCTTCTGATGTAGGAGCATCTTGGGTTCTTGGCAATCCTGTATCAACCAAAAATATGTTTTTTTTAGCTCGGTATATTTTTGGAGACTTCTCAGTAACTTATTAGAGTGCTTGATTAAAGGTTGTGATTTCAGTTCACTGACTGAACTCGGTTACTGATTTTGGCTTTGTTTCACTGACCGGTCTCGGTGCTTGTTTCTGTCTTCTTGGTGGTTGTCACATCAAGTGGTTTTTTTTGGTTGCATCTTCTGACTAAAGTTTGCATTTAATTTTTATAGCATATTTAATATTGGGATCTTCCATTGGGGAACGTCGTGTGGACCTAAATCTAGGTCGTCATTGTTTCCTATGTTGGATCTTTAGGATCGTTTGGGGCCGACCTTTTCGGTAGCCTCTTGTATAAAATTAGTGTTTTGTTCTTAGATTAGGGTAGCAGTTAGATATAGCTTTGGATTGAGGGTTTGTGACCTCACATGTATGAGGACTATTTTCTGTAATAGATTTGAATGTATTTGGCCATAACCAGGAAGGTGTTACAACCTAACATGTATGAAGTTTGATGAATTAATATAAAGTATCTACATTCCTTCTCTCATTTCATATGTTTAGACCTTCTGAGTTATGTTTATAAAGCTGGTTTGGTTCTTGGGAGTGACTTTTTCCCTAAGTGATATCCCTCCTTGAATCAGGTGGTATCAAAGCGAAGATTAGATCTGAGGTTCCTTCTTGTAAATCCTAGTTGGTTGATTTATTATGGGGTAGAAGATTGTGATCTGACTTGCAACTGAAGAGGGTTTCTAGATGATTTGAGGGAGGTGAGATGCAGATCTAGGCTTAGTTGATATGCTAAGGAAAATTTATTCAAGATTAGAAGCTGTTGAGACAACCCACCGCTGAGGAAGACATCTTGAGTATGTTAGTAATGATGAATCCAAGGAAGTACAAGGAAAATTCATACCCACACCTATGTTAGATTAGGGAGAAAAAATATTCATACAAGCATTGACAAGTTTGAAGTACACTCCTTAGTTTAATCCTCCTGAGTACAGTGGAAAGTTGGATTCAGATGAGTTGATAGGCTGGATAACCGAGATGGAAAAATACTTTGAGTAGGAGAACATATCAGAGGAGAAAAAGATGAAGATTTCAAGAACAAAGTTGAAAGGTCATGCATCCTTTTGGTGGGAGCATCTAAAATTGGACTTAAAGAAGCAGGGTAAATACAAGATCAAGATATGGAATAAGATGATAAATAAGTTGAAGGGCAAGTTTCTACCTTGTGATTACTAGATTAACCTAGTTAGGAGAATAAAAATCTTGAAGCAAAAAGATAGCTTTGTGAAAGATTTCACAGAGGAATTTTATAGGCTAGGAATCAGATATGGACATGATGAAGATGAGGTGGAAAGAATTGCAAGATACCTGAATGGATTAAGGAGTTCTATTAAAGAAGAGATTAGTTTGGTAAAGATGGAGAGTATTGAAGAGGCTTATCAATTTTCCCTAAAAGCTGAGGAGAAATTGAATAAAAGACATGAGAAAAGATGAAGGGGAAGAGGTGGTATATTCCCCAGAGGAAGAGGTAGATCTTATGCTAAAAATATCATATATGATCTAGACAAGAAAGATCAATAAAAAGGCAAGACCGAGTGGAAAGGTGGAAGTTCATTCAGAGGAAGAGGTAATTACTCTCAAGGTGGATATAATAGAAGAGGGTTCCAAGGAACTTGTTACAATTATGGAGAAAAGGGACATAGATCATTTGAGTGTACACATGCAAGAAAGAAAGTAATTAGTAGAAGAAATGATTTTGTGCAAGAAGATTCACCGAATGAACCTGATAAGGAAGGAAACATGATGGTCAAAAGAAAATTGTGGAGTGAAAATAATAAGCAAGATCCAGTAAGGAAAAGTTTGTTCAAGACCAGACGGAGAGTTGTAGACCAAGTTTGGAAAGTAATTGTTGATAGTGGAAGCTCAAAGAATATGACATTAGAAGAAATGGTTACTAAGTTGCAGTTAGAAATATTGAAGCACCCAAAACCCTATAAAATTTCATGGGTCAAGGATGATCATACACAAATGGCAAGTGAACAATGTTTTGTGAATCTAAAAATTGGAAAGTATTATGACAAGGTGTTGTGTGATATTATTCCTATGGATTGTTGTCATATTTTTTTGGGAAGACCTTGGAAATATGATAGACATGATATACTTGATGGAAGATTAAACACATATACTATTTGGTTTGATGACAAGAAGAAAATATTGTTATCTTTGGTTGAAGAATTTTTTGGTGAGATATCTACATCTGTAAAATTTTGTTTGATGGAAGGTAGACACTTTTTTAAGAATCTGAAGAGAAATGATATTTAGTATGCTTTGATTCCTAACAAACCAAGTGCAAAAATAGAAGATAAAGTCCCTGAAGAAGTTGAGAAGTTTCTCACTTAGTACAAATAAATCAGTTTAGATAATGTACCTGATGGTTTGCCACCGATGAGAGATATTAGTCATTGTATGGATCTGATTCTTGGAGCTAGTTTTCCAAACAAGGCACCACACCGATTGACACTGATTGAGAATGAAGAGCTCAACCAAAAAGTTAACGATTTATTGTAGAAAGGTCTGATGAGAGAAATTTTGAGTCCATGTGTAGTACCAACTATGTTGGCACCTAAGAATAATGGATAATGGTGAATGTGTAATAATTCAAGAGCTATTAACAAGATAAAAACTAAGTATCGATTCCCTATATCAACAATGGATGAAAAATGGATTGTTTGAGTGGAGAAAAATATTTTACGAAGATTGATTTGAAGTGTGGATATCATCAGGTCAGAATCAGAGAAGGTGATAAATGGAAGAATGCTCAAGAAAAAATAAGGTTTGTATGAATGATTGGTTATGCCTTTTGGTTTAACTAATGCACCAAGTACTTTTATGAGGTTAATGAATTAGGTTTTGAAAAAATTATTGGGTAAAATTTCTATTGTGTACTTTGATGACATTCTGATATTCAGTAAGACCAGAGAAGAGAATTTGTTTCACATTAGACAAGTATTGCATAGATTGAAAGAGGAGAAGCTACTGATTAATTTGAAAAAGTGTTCCTTCATGAAAGAAGAACTTGTGTATTTATGGTTTGTGATTTCAGCTAATGGTTTGAAGATGGATCCTAATAAGGTTGAAGCTATACTTGATTGGCCTACACCTAAAAACATCAGTGAGGTAAGATCATTTCATGGGTTAATAAGTTTTTACCGAAAGTTCATAAAAATTTTTAGTTCTATTTATAATGCTATGACTGAGATAATGAGAGGAGACAAGAGAGAATACAAGTGGACACATGGAGCTGATAAGATTTTTGAGAATTTGAAACAAAAGGTTGCTGAATTTCCTATGTTAGCCTTACCTGGTTTCAATAAGGTATTCCAAGTGGAATGTGATGCAAGTGGAAATTTCTCAACTTCTTCAGGGAATTTATCTTTTTTTTTTCTCACTCGATTTGTTAGGAATAAAAGCATAACAAATATCATTTCTCTTCAGATCGTTAAAAAACTTTCTACCTTCCATCAAACAAAATTTCACAAATGTACATATCCCACCAACATATTCTTCAACCAAAGATAACAAGATTTTCTTCTTGCCATCTAACCAAATAGTATAGTTGTATAAGGGTTTTTAGAAATTTGTGAAGAGTTGTGGAGTTTGTCAAGTTGCAAAAGGAGTAATTCAGAATACCTGTAATATAATAAGTCATATAATATTTTTACTCGGTGAGTAACTTCTCAACTTCTCCAGGGACTTTATCTTTTGTTTTCTCACTCAATTTTTAGGAATCAAAGCATAACAAAAATCACTTCTCATCATATCCTTAACAAATTTTCTACCTTACATCAAACAAAATTTCACATATGTACAAATCTCACCAATAGATTCTTCAACCAAAGATAACAAGATTTTCTTCTTACCATCGAACAAAATAGTATAGTTGTATAAGGATGTTCAGAAATTTGTAAAGAGTTGTGGAGTTTGTCAAGTTGAAAAAGGAGTAAGTTAGAATACCCATAATATAATAAGTCATATTACCTTTGTACTTGGTGATAAACTTCTCAAATTATTCAGGGACTTTATCTTCTATTTTCTCACTCAGTTTGTTAGGAATTAAAGCATAACAAATACCGTTTCTCTTTAGATCAAGAGAAGTGGAGTTTGTCAAGTTGCAAAAGGAGTAATTCATATGATAATTCAATGAATAGGAGTACTGGTAAGACACCTTTTTATATTATTACTAGCATAAAACTGAGAGGTATATTAGACTTGATAGATATTGCTAGAGAAGAGAAGAGGAGTGTTGTAGGAGAAGAATTTGCTGAGTTTATGAAGTCATTGCATGAGGAAGTGAAACATAAGTTGGAGAAAAGTAATCAGAAATACAAGGATAGTGTCGATAGATCAAGAAGACATAAGAATTTTGAGGTTGGCGATGAAGTGATAGTTCATTTGAAGAAAGGTAGATTTCCTATTGGAATATATGGTAAATTGAAGATGAAGAAATTTGGTCCTTGCAAGATATTGAGAAAATTTGACAATGGAAATGCTTATGAAGTAGAGTTACCTGATGACATGGATATATAACCTATATTCAATATTTTAGATTTGTATGAGTATCATGAAAACTTATTAAGAAGTGACAGTATTGAGTGATTGACCTAAGAAATAGATAGAAGAAGTTGAACAGATTTTGGAACAAAGAATTGGTAAAAGAACAAGAGGAAATGATTACATGGAATATTTGGTAAAGTGGAAAAATAAACCAATTTAAGATTTTACATGGATTTCTCAATCTAAGTTGGATTCAAATTAGGGAACACCTAAATCATGATTAAGAGAATCATTTCTTTTAACCCGACGTGTCTGATGCATGAGCATATTGGGTTCTTGGTAATCTTGTATCAACCAAAAATATGTTTGGTTTAGCTCAATATCTTGTTGGAGATTACTCGGTAACTTCTTGGAGTGCTTGGTTGAAGGTTGTGATTTTATTTTATCGACCAAACTTGGTTATTGATTTTGGCTTTGTTTCACCGACCGGTCTCGGTGCTTGTTCATGTCTTCTTGGTGGTTGTCTCACCAAGTGGGTTTTTTTGGTTGGATCTTCTGGACAATGTTTGCATTTAATTTCTATAGCATAGTTAATGTTGGGATCTTCCATTGGGGAAGGTGTGGACCTAAATCTAAGTCATTTCTATTTCCTATGTTAGATATTTAGGATCTTTTAGGGCTGACATTTTTGGTATCCTCTTGTATAAAATTAGTGTTCTGTTCTTAGATTAGGGTAGCAGTTAGATAGTAGCTTTGGATTGAAGGTTTGTGACCTCACATTTGTGGGGACTATTCTGTAATAGATTTGAATGTATTTGGCCATGACCAGGAATGCTTTTCAGTCAAACATGTGTGAAGTTTGATGAATTAATATAAAGTATCTGCATTCCTTCTCTCATTTTATATGTTTAAAGCTTCTTAGTTGTGTTTAGCAATCTGATTTGGTGCTTGCGAGCACCTTTGGCCCTAAGTGTTATCCCTCCTTGTCTTCCATTTCTGTAACTTTGTCTTCTTTGTAAACTTGTCTCCTTCATATAGTGCCTCTAATCTTGACCAAATTTTATGTGCAGAATCCAAATCTTTAACCTCTGTGAATTCACCTTCAAAGAGCACACTAATCAATGCTTCTCTTACAACCATTTAAGACAAAAAACTTTTTTCATTATAAACAACTGTATCTAATTCATCTTCAGTATTTATATTATCATATTTATTTATAATAATCCAATAGCTAATTACCAAACACAAAAAATGAGCTCTCATCTTGTTCTTCTAACTGTCAAAGTTTTCAAGATCAAACTTCAGACTTTCTTTGCTATAGAATGCCATCTTCAAGATCACCTCAAGTTGTTAAGCTGTCTCTCAAAGGACCAAAAGATATGATACTAATTGTTAGCAATAATAGTCCACCAATAAAACTGAGATGGGGGGTGAATCAATTGTAATCCAAATACTTTAACTTTAAACTTTAACAATCAAAATATAAATGCAATTCTGAACACATTAACAACAACACCATAACACAATCATTTATTATCGAGGAAACCCTGTTAAGGAAAAACCCCAATGGGAATTAGTACCCATAAATAATGCACTAAAAGTATAGTAATCCTGTTAGAAAATCATCAATCAAAATCTCTTCTCTACATCCAACAAACTTATCAAATACAAGCTCGCAGCTTCCACACTTCACTGTCACACTCCTAATCAAGAAAACAACTTTTATTTATACAAGTTTACAATAAGAAATTAGGTCAGCCAATTAAGACTCCCTAGATGCACAAATAATTACATAACCCATTACTAAGATACAAACGATACCTTAAACAAGTAAACATCAATTACAATTCATCAAATATAATCCAATATCTATAATCCACGCTCTCCATCCATAATACATGCTAAATCTATGAAGTCATCCGCAAGTAGGTCTTCTCCAGAAGACACACCACAACTGATGTCACCAAGAGTATTGTGACCCAATAATATTAAAAAACATTACTCTACATGTCTCTTGACATTCCCCAAGCTCACGTAACTTGAATCATGCTCGCACTCAAGTTATCCACAAAACTCAAAGAATAACTCTATCACTGTTTTGAAAATAGTCTTCAACAAAATTGTTGTAACTCAACCAAAAAAAAACATAACTCAAGAAATCTTAGATATAAGATCAAGGCTCATCCCTGTACACATCCCCATCTTCGTATACTCTAAAACATCCATATAGTGTCTGTACACTTCTGTCAAACATCCATGTACCAGTGATAACTAATATTTCTATATTTATCTGAAACATATGTTGAGATCAATGAAAAAAACATGAATGCCAACAACTCTGAAAAAAAGACAATTCCAACACTTACTCTGTCATATCTCACATCAGCCTCAGAACTGTGAACATTTCATCCTTTTCTTTGAATAATTTATCTACCTTTGTTACAAATCTTCATTTGACTAGCAACCAAGGTCTTCTTCTTCTCCAGTCCACCCTTATTACAGTCTGATACCAACTTATCCTCATATCTACACTCAAGATACTTCTTGTGATCTATACCATCCTATATTTTCTTCTTTTTTGAGTGGTAACTCTTCACCATGCTCAGACTCCTTTCACTTCTTCCTTCTTTCTCCTTGAAAGGAACCAAAGTAAAGTTATGCCCATCCTTCACTATGGTGACCATGTTTCTTCTACAATCATTAAATAGATCCCTTATCAAATTGATAAAGGTCCACCTAATAGAATATGACAAGTACTCATGGATACCACGTCACATAACACATCATCACTATAAGGTCCACTGCTAAAGTTTACCAAACACTTCTCTTCCACCTCCAGGATGTGATCATTTGAAACCCAACTTATCCCATAGGGACAATGATGTTTAAGCCTCTTCAATTCAAGCTTCTGCACCATCTCTTATGAGGCCAAAGTATCAGTACTACCACATTCCATAACAACCTTACAACATTTACCTCCTGATTTACAAACATACCTAAACAAATTTCTCCTTTGTATAGGTTTACTTTCCTTCTTACTCAACATGAATCTGCTAAGAATAAGAAATTCTCCCATCTTTGGTTCTTCCATATTTTCCTCAAGTTCATCAATAGCTCTCTCCTCATGTGCCACCAGAGTCTTATTTTCCACATTCTTACTAGATCCTTTAGACCATTGAAAAAGATCTATGTCTTATGCCACCATATTTGAAACAAGAACCTTTGAATTCATTTCTACCATTCCCTCTCCTAAGTGTCTTATGATCAGGTTCTACATCAAGGGTTTTATTTTATCTACCATGGTTACTTACTTGCTTTTCCTTTCCTATAGGATTGCTTTATCTTCTCTTCAACTTATCTTCTGCCCTCAATGCATACTCATAAGAATCTTCTACTATAGTAATTATCAACATACTCAGCTCATCTTGAATATTAAATCCCATACCATTAATATACCTAGCCACCTTCTTCTTAGATACTTCCTTGTGTCTAGATCTGATTGTAATCTTTTAAAACTTTTTGGTGTATTCGTTCACACTCATGTCCTTCTGCTTTAAGTTCTGCAATTTCTTGAACAAGTCTAATTCATAATCTTTAGGAATGAAATTATCCTTTAACCTAGCAACCATTACCATCCATCTTGTGATTTTGATTTCACCATGTTCTCCTATATCTTTCTGCAACTCTTTCCATGATAAGGCAACATGACCCATCAACTTAGTATGTGCTAATTTAACCCTCTGTGGATATGTGATATCTTCAATTTAAAAGTAATCTTCTAATTATCTAATCCAATCTATCAAATCTTCACAATGGAAAGAAATAGAAAAATAGGAACATCCATTCTATAACTTGTTGGTTTAATGTGAGAGGGGAGGGGGGGTTAATCAGAAAACTATGATAACTTAAACCTTTAAACTTATCTATGTTGCAACTTGGTAGAACAAACTACAACAAAAATCAAATCACCAATAACTTAAGAGATTTGAAAATATCTTGAAAAATAAACATGCAACACATATAACACTAGATTTAATGAGGAAACCCAATTTGGGAAGAATCTTTGTGGGAATTGTCACCCACAAAATGAAGATACTCTTTTGAAATATGCTCGGTTAAAAGCCAATCCTATTAAAGATTACAATGCACATTGTTATATGTGACCCTGTTAGGGGATTTAATTTAGACTTGTTAAGATCTTCACCCTATTAGGAGTGTCCTAGTTAGAGGGCTTTGAACACTCTTTTAGAATGTCACATTTCACAAGGATTTTAAAATAAGACTGTTAAGTCCACTCGGTTAAGATATTTATCTACTACAAATGTAAATAAGAAACAATATAGATTTTGATCTGTTAAATTGCAACTACCTCTTTCTTGATCATATCCATTATGCACTCTTCGACTACTACCATTAATACTTCATATGTCTCTGCTCTAGACTTATATTTCTCCTTTTGTTCTTCACTGCATCACTTAGTAGCACAACCACACTTCAACTTGTGAGCCTCAACTTCATATGATATCATTCTTTATATAGACTCTATTTTTTCCTCTTAATCTCCTTGATTAGTTTTTTCTTCAATCACTCTCAGGCGTTAGATCAACTTTTTGAACTTATTTAATAAATTTGATACTCGATGAATCGATTCAACATCACCTTGGAACTTGCACTTTTCTTGGAAGTAAAACCATCCCTTTTGCTGCTTAATATATACCATAGATATTTACCTTGAATTTTCCTATGCATATATCTTGTAACTAACTTCTTCTTCATCCTTGGAATCTTCTAGATCATTGTGGCTCCCCATTAAATGTGTTCATATCCTTATTTATAACAACTGTTCCACTTGATAACTAACTTCTGAAATCGATGTCTTGGATCACTCAGTGGCTTGATGTCTTGGTGTCTCTTACCAACAAACACATCCCTTTTACCGATAGAATTCATCCTTCTTGGTAACTAAATAGTTTCATTTTACCAACTTGTCCAATGAGCTTACCGACTTGATATAAAGTAGAAACGAACTATATCAATATAAAATTATCATTGTCTAATCTGTATTAACTTCCCAATTAACTCATCTCTGAAAGATATGGCAATTCAATATGAACTATAAATCAATTTTTTGACATCAATGAAAAAATAACAACTGACCTAATCTTTTCTACAATCTTGTATACCTTTTATCTCGATCTTCATCATCATCACCATTAGTTGAGTAACAATCTCCCTCTTTGGCATTAATGAAAACATTGTCAATTGATGACGACATACTCTAACATCTCTATTTTATCTTCACTACCTCTAAGCCTTTTGATCTTGTTCTCCCTCTATGTTCATTTCTCATTCTCTCTTTAACATCAATCTCCCTTTAACATCTTTCACTCATACTCCCTTAATCTCTATATTCGTCAATTACTCATACTCCCTGTTTGACAACAATGCCAAAGGTGCATACTCCTGAAAAATTGTTCAGGCAGTGGATTATACCTTGTATGTACTGATATCTCATTTCATACATAATTACTTTTTACACAACTTTAGGCATCACCTAAAGTGTGATATTCACAAAATAGATATTTTGTTGAATCCTATAATTGATGCACCATGCATCTTGCTCTGGTGAATGTTTGATAGGGGTAGGAACCCTAATTTACCTATGAGATACTCAAAAGAATCCTTCATTAGTGGCTTGGTAAATATATCTGCTAACTACTCATTTTAATTCACATACTCTAACATCACATGCTTGTCTTTAACTTTTTCTCTCAAGTAATGATACTTGATAGAAATGTGCTTGGTCTTAGAATGCATCACCAAATTCTTTGATATGTTTATAGAACTAGTAATATCACAGAAAATAATAACTAAATCGGTAATATCCTCTTGCATACCTTTAAGTATTTGTTTGATCCATACAATGTTTACACAATTCATAGCTACAACAACATATTGAGCCTCGGTAGTAGACTGTGATATACAACTCTATTTCTTACTCAACCATGTCATAATATTTATTCTAAAATGAAATCTCCTCCACTTGTACTTTTTCTATCAGGAATGTTTTTGGCCCAATCAGTATCAGTGTAGACCTTCAACTCAAAATCTCCTCCTTTCTTGTATAGTAGACTAAAGTCTTCAGTTCCTTTCAGATACCTAAATATTCTTTTGACTGCAGACATGTGTGCTTCATTTGGATTGGAAAAAAATCTTGCAACAATACCAATTGCATGAGCAATATCAGGTCTACTATGTAAAAAATATTGTAATTTACCAATCATTCATTGGTAGAGTGTCTCATTCACTTCGTTTGACTCATCTTCTTTTGATAACTTGCAACAAGTAACCATTAGTGTTCCAACCGGTCTCGAGTCTTCCATACCAAAAGTCTTTAGTATCTCCTCAATGTACTTTGATTGTGTGATGTAGATCCCATCCTTGACTTGTTGAATATGTATTCCAAGAAATAATTTTATCTCCCCTATCGTGGACATATCAAATTTGTTTCTCATCTCTTCATAAAAAGATTTGCATAATGTGTTGTTTCCTCCAAAAATTATATCATCAACAAATATTTCAGCAATAAAATCCTTATTATTACTATAACATTTCAGATATACATTATTCTTGTCACTTGTTCTTTGAAGTCCAATCTTTATTAGATATGAATGTAACCTTTCATACCATGCTCGAGATGCTTGTTTCAAACCATATAGTGCCTTGTGTAGTTTTCATACCATGTCCTTGTTATTATTCTCAACAAAACCTTTAGGTTATTCTATATAGACTTCTTCTTCAAGAATACCATTAAGAAATGTAGAATTGATATCCATTTGATAAACTTTAAATCCTTTATAAGATTCCTATGCTAGTAAAATTATAATTCCTTCTAACCTAGAAACAAGTGCAAAGTCTCACCATTATCAATACCTTATTCTTGTGCATACCCCTTGCAAACCAGTCTTGATTTATTTTTTATTACATCTGCATGGTCATTCAGTTTATTTCTAAAAATCCAATTCGTACCAATAACATTTTTATCTTTAGGTCTCAGTACTAAAGTCCATGTGCTATTCTTTTCAATATGATCTATCTCTTCTTTCATAGCTTTAATCAAATCTTCATTCTCCAAGACATCTTTTAATATTCTTGGCTCTAATTTAGAAATTAAGCATGTATTATCTCTTACCTTTCTTCTTCTCATATTTCCAACATTCTTGTCTCCAATAATCTTTCTCGGTGAGTGGTGTCTCCTCACACAATTAGCTAGAATAGGCTCGGTAGGTGGTGGTAGTTCTCCATTTTTAGCATTCGGTGGTAGTTATATTTGTTCAAATTCCTCCTCAATTTGTGCTTTAGGTAATGTATCAAGAGTCTTAGGTTGAACATATGCACATATTTGGTAGTCTTAGGGTTCCTTCTTACTGCCCTCATCATTTTCTCTACAAATTCATCAATCCTTACATTTGCACTTTGCACAATTTTTTAGTAGACTTGTTCAAAATTTTTTAAAATTTTCTCATTGTATAATATCCTAAGAATATTCCTTCATCTTCTTTAGAATCAAACTTATCATCTCTATCATTTTTTAGAACATAACATATACTTCCAAATACTTTGAAATAACTTACATTCAATTTGTGATCATACCAAATCTCATACGGAGTCTTGTTTTTACCTTTCTTCAGTTGAACTCGGTTTAGTGTATAAGAAGTAGTGCTAACTTCTTCTCTCCAATATGTTTGAGAAATACCCTTCTCAATCATCAGTGTTCTTGCACAATACACAAAGGATCTATTTATTCTATCTTCTATATCATTTTTCTTTGGTGTCCTTGGTGGATACATTTGTCTCTTTATTCCATGTTCATTGCAGAAAAGTGTAAACTCACTAGAAGTAAACTCTCCTCCTCTGTCAGATCTCAGACACTTCAATTTTGTTCCAGTCTCCTTTTCAACTCTTTCCTTATACCACTTAAAAATTTGGAAAGCTTTAGATTTTTCTTTTAAAAACATGATAGAAATCATTCTTGTATAATCATCAACAAACAAAATGTAATGTCTATAACCATAGTAGATTTTTGTTCTCATAGGTCTACATAGGTAAGTGTGAACTAAGTCCAAAATTCCTTGAGTAATGTAAGACTTACTTGTAAAACTTGACTTTGTCATTTTACCAACTTGACATTCTTTGCACAAGACATTTTAAGGTTTCTCCAATCTCAGTAGACCTCTAAATCTATTCTTTTTGCCCACTTTAATTAAGTTGTCAAAATTCACATGAGATAAGCTCTTGTTCCATAACCACACATCCTCAAATTTAGCATATAGATAACTCTTAGTAGATGTATCAAGATAAAATAAGTTACCATTAGATTTTTCTCCAATGGCAATCAGGCTTCTATTATGATAAATTTTTTTTACCTTTCTATTATGAAATTCTAGTTGCTGTCTTGTATTATTTAGCTGTGCCACACTCAATAGAATATACTTTAGTCCTTCAACCCAATAGAAATCTTCACATATTGTATTATTCAATAGAATTATAGAACCTTTACCTTTCATAGGATATGGGCCATCATTACCAAATCTAAGATATCCTCCATTATGTTCTTCCATAATAATGAAATTAAGTGTGTCACCAATCATATGGTGTAAACAACCACTATCTATAATCAAGGTATCATTCTTCCTTACATGTGATATTGGGGTTTTTTTTCTTTATTTTCTTCATCAAAATTATCCTTGATAGCAACATACACAACTTCTTCGCCAACATCATCATCTATATCATCATCGATTAGTCCTTCATTAGCAATATGGCATGAATTCTTACCTTTGTTCTTGAAATACTGAAATCTTCTAAATATGTTTTCTATTTTTTTATCATCTCGGCTTTCTTTCTTCTCATCATTATCATTGTCAGGGTATCTAGTAGCAATGTGACCAATATTTTTACATTTAGAAAATTTCAAAGGTAGCTTACCTCGGTACTTTCCTTTACCTCTCTGTAGTGTTCTAGCTAGTAAAGCTTCAAACTCTTTTTCATTTGCTTCTGATGAACTATAACTGATTGAATGTTTGAAGATGATAAGTTGATGATCACCAAGTTACAAAAGTGAATGCAAGACATTAAATCAGTTAATGTATTTTATTTTCATTGATGTCAACTTCATATGGTTTGATTGTTCATACACATATTGTCATAAACTTGAAGATCTGAAGACACAAAGTTTATGTGGTCGGTAAAACATAAAAAGTCTATATACACCGAGTGACAGTGAACACCGAGTAGTTCATAGTGTATACCAAGCACATCATTAACCGAGAAAGTGTTACCGAGCAAGAGTTAATGATCGAGCATAATTGGATTTAATGACTGAGCATAATTAGAATTAATGACCGACCATAACTGAAGTTGTCAACCGAGCATAATTGGAGTTAAAGAATGACAAAATTGCTTAGCTGACAGAGCTAAAATTTAGGGATTGACTGATTTATTGTTTTTATTATCAATGATTAGTTAAGATAGAGCAAGGAAGGAGATTAAAAGCACGTTTTATTCACAGTTATCAAGGAGACATTTACAGAATAAAACTAAAAGAGAGATTTATGGGATAAAGCAAATCATGGTGATTTTTACGGATCAAGGAGAGATCTATGAAAAAAAAAGGAGATTGAGAGGCTAATCATGTCTATATAAAGAGACAAGGAATTCATTATCGAAGAGAGGAATACTGAGTATATTTTTTTGTGAAGATAGAACTCTTCATGTAGAACTGAACATATAGGTTAAAGAACAGAGCCAAGGAATTTCATAGACACCGAGCAAGAGAGGACATAGCATTCACTGAGTAGAATAAAGAAAGAAAGAAAAGGAACTGAAGTATGTATTGATCAAAGAGGTATTATTGGACTAACAATAGATCTGAATATTTGCAAATCAAAGTTTTATTTTGAATAGATAATTTACTGTGTCAGTTTAACCATTGATTCAGAAAATCTCTTAACTGAGTGGGTTTTAACAGTCCTTATTGTATTGAGATACTCAAGAGTATGAAAAGGCTTTCTTGTTGACATCATAGTGAGTGCTAGGTCAAAAGATAAACTTTTGGTTTTAAATTCTCTAACAAGGTTGCACTTAACAGTGTGTATTGTAACCTTTAACAGGGTTGGCTCTTCACCGAGCTCACTTTAGAAGAGTGAAAATATTTTGGATTACTGGTCCCAGGTGGTTTTTCCCATATTGGGTTTCCACGCTAAAATATATGTGTCAAATGTGTATATATTTCATTGCATTGATATTTGTTTTTACACATTATTGAAACTAGATTGGTCGGTTAACACTAAGTTTATTTTTTGCTACGCGGTAAAGTACAAAAAAGATAAACAGTATATCTTACCGAGAAGTTTATATTTGTTAAGGCCACTGATTCACCCCCTCTATGCTATTCTAACAGCTTCATGTTCAGGATACAATTCTTCTAACTCACTCTTGCAACTATAAAACCTTTCACTTGCACTACTTGCATAACCATAACTAGGTCTAGACTCTCTAAAAATTCCAATCTTTAAAGATGATTTAAATGTAGACTCAATCCTATTAGTTTCAAGTAAACTATTATAAAAGTCATTTAGCTCAAAAGAAATAAACTTACCTATTGTAGCATCTAGTGAAATAGTCATCTGAGGAATGGATCTCAGTTATTGTATTGCAAATACTCAGATGACATACATAGGTAAAAATGTCATCAATAGTTAGTTTGGTACATCTTCTTCCTCAATATGCACTCCAACACCTCTGATAGAATTCACAATTTCTGTCAATCTTGCACTATATTGTGTAATAGTTTCATCTTCTTTCATTCTCATACAATCGAATTTGCCTCTCAAACTTTCAGATTTCTCCTTATGAACATGTTGATCTCCACCATGTACCAATGCAATCTTATCCCACATCTCTTTTTCTATATCACATCCTTTAAGGTCATTGAACTCCAGGTCGGTGAGAGAAGATATATTTCAATCATAACTTGTGCATGATCTTTCCTTTATATTATTTTATGAAGTATCATAGGATGAAATCGTGGTAGTAAATACTCATTGTCAAGATAGTATAATGCATACTCTCAAATCCCAAATAAGTGCAGCCTCATTCTATTTTTCTATGTAGAGAAGTTATCCTTATTCAATTTTGTTGCCTCCCTCTTATACATCTTTGGATATTTAACTCCAGTATTTTAAGCTTATCTCTTAGAGTACTTAGCTCTGATACCAATTGTTGGTTTACTGAGAGGGGGGGGGGGGTTGAATTAGATAACTATGATAACTTAAACCTTAAAAATTAACTCTGATTTAACTTGGTATAAAAAACTACAATAGCAAGAAAATCACCAATAATGTAAGAGATTTGCAAATATCAGGAAAAATAAAATTTCAACACATATAACACCAGATTTAACGAGTAAATCCAATTTGGGAAAAACATCTATGGGAATTGTCACCCACAAAATGAAAATACTCTTCTAAAGTATGCTCAGTTAAAAGGAAATCTTGTTAAAGATTACAATGCACATTGTTATCTGTGACCATATTAGGGGATTTACTTTAGACCTGCTAAGATCTTCACCCTGTTAGGAGTGGCTTGGTTGGAGGGCTTTGAACACTCTTTTAGAATGTCATATTTGATAAAGATTTTATGATAAGACTGTTAAGTCCACTCGGTTAAGATATTTATTTGATACAAATGTAAATAAGCAACAATATAGAATTTGATCTTTTAAATTGAAACTACCACATGCTTGATCAGATCCCTTATGCTCTCTTTGAATATTGGCATCAATACTTCATCTTTCTCTACTTTAGATTCAGATTTCTCCATTTGTTCTTCACTGCTTCACTCGATAGCACATCCATAGTTCAAATTTCCAGCCTCAACTTCATACGATCTCATTATTTATATAGACTCTATTTTTTCCTCTTAATATCCTTGATTAGGTTTTCCATCAATCATTCTCAGCCGTTAGATCAACTTGTTGAACTTATTCAATGAATTTGATACTCGGGGAACCACTTCAACATCACCTCAAAACTTGTACTTTTCTTGGAAGTAGAACCATGATGTTTGCTGATTAATCTATACCATATATATTTACCTTTAATTTTCATGTTCATAGATATTTTAACTAACTTATTCTTCATCCTTAGAATCTTCCAAATCATTGGGTTTTCCATTAAATACATTCATATCCTTGTTTCTAACAATTGTTCCACTTGGTAACTAACTTTTGAACTTGGTGTCTTGGGTCGCTAGGTGGCTTGATGTCTCAGTGTCTCTTACCAAAAAATACATCCCTTTTACCAACAAACTTTATCCTTCTTGATAATGAAACAATTTCCTTTTATCGACTTTTCTAATCAGCTTACCAACTTGATATAAAGTAGAAAATAACTATATCAATATAAACTTATCATTGTTTGATCTATATTAACTGCAAAATTAAATCATCTCCAAAAGATATGAAAATTCAATATGAAACAAAAATAAATTTATTGACATCAATGAAAAAATAAAAATTGATCTAATCCTTTCTACAATCTTGTACACCTATGATCTCGGTCTTCATCCTTATCACCATCAATTGAGTAACATGAATCTTACCTGATTGTGTCATAGATCTCAATAATTTTTCCTCATCTATAGGGATCTCAGTGTCTACACTCTCAAGATCTTTAATAGCTTCCTCATATTCCTCTTTAGTCTTTGGATTCCTCTACAATCCAATCAATACAATTTTTTTTTTATCTCAGTCCTCATCCCATTCCAGAAGTCGTCCATCATGTTTTCCAGCCTCCTAGGGTTTATTCTTCTAGGCCGCATCTTTCCAATCCTTAGGTGCAACTACCTCAAATTTGGCTCTATGATTACAAGGTGTAAATTTCCTCTTACACGGTGGTCTATTGATGCTAGTAGTCATAAATTTCACAAGGGATCTGATCAAGCAAGAGGTAGTTTCCATTTTATAGATCATTTTATACACTGTTGCTTATTTGCATTTGTAATAGAGAAATCTCTTAACTGAGTGGACTTAAGAGTCTTATTGCAAAATCCTTGAGAAAGGTGACATTCTAAAAGAGTTTTCAAAGTCCTCTAACTAGGCCACTCCTAAATGGGTGAAGATCTTAACAATTCTAAGGTAAATCCCCTAACAGGGTCAAATATAACAATGTGTATTGTAATCTTTAATAGGATTGGATTCTAACCAAGCATACTTCAGAAGATTATTTTCTTTTGTGGGTGAAAATTCCCATAGAGGTTTTTCCCAAATTTTTTTTGCTCATTAAATATAGTTTTTATGTGTGTTGAATGATTTATGTGCATGATATTTACCATTTTTTCAAGTTTCTGTTTGAGTTATTGGTGATTCGGTTGGTATTGTTGTTTATCCTATCAAGTTGAATCAGAGTTAAGTTTTAAAGGTTTAAAGTATTATTGTTTTCTAATTAACCCCTCCCTCATAGTAAACCAACAAATGGTATAAGATCCTACTACTCTAAAGAGATAATTTTAAAATACTTGAGTTAAAGATCTGAATATTTATAAGAAGGAGGCAACAAAGTTGAATAAGGATAACTTATCAACATGGAAAAATAGAATGAGG
This sequence comes from Thuja plicata, assembly GCA_018584345.1. Lineage (NCBI taxonomy): Eukaryota > Viridiplantae > Streptophyta > Pinopsida > Cupressales > Cupressaceae > Thuja > Thuja plicata. The sequence goes on from MU224552.1 coordinate 131,788, forward strand.
TTGCACTTATCCAGGATTGTAGAGTATGCATTATACTATCTTGACAATGAGTATTCACCACCACAGTTTGGTCCTATGATACTTGAGAAAATAAGAGAAAGACAAGATCACACACAAGTTATGACTGAGATATCATCTACTCTAACAGACCCAGAGTTCAATGACATTAAAGGATGTGATGCAAAAAAACAAATGTGGGATAAGATTTTATTGGTACATGGTGGAGATCAGCATGTTTAGAAGGAAAAAGATGAAAGTTTGAGAGGCAAATTTGATTCTATGAGAATGAAAGAAGGTGAAAATGTTACACAATACATTGTAAGACTGGAGGAAGCAGTGAATGCTATCAGAGGTGTTGGAGAAAAAATAGATGATGAAGCTGTAACAATAAAACTATTGAAGACATTGTTACTTATGTATGCCATCCGAGTATCTACAATATAAGAATTGACATCCATTCCTCACATGACCATTTCACTAGTTGCTACTATTGGTAAGTTGATTGCTTTTGAGCTAAATGTTTTTAATAATAGTTTACTTGCCACTACTAGGATTGAGTCTCCATTTAAATTATCTTTGAAGATTGGAAGTTCTAGGGAGTCTAGACCTAGTGATGGTTATACAATTAGTGCAAGTGAAAGACTTTATAGTTGCAAGTGTGAGTTAGAAAAACTACATGATGAAGATGAAGCAAATGAAAAAGAGTTTTAAGCTCTACTAGCTAGAATACTATAGAAAGGTAAATACAAGTACTGAGGTAATCTACCTTTGAAGTGTTTTAAATGTAACAAGATTGTTCACGTTGCTGCTAGATGCCCTAACAATGACAATGATGAGAAGAAAGACAACCGAGATGATAAAAAGGAGAAAACAGATTTAGGCGATTCCAAGATTTCAAAAACAATGTTAAGAAGTCATGCCATATTGTTAATGAAGGACTAACTGATGATGATAAACATGATGATGATGGTGAAGAAGTTGTATATGTTTCTATTAAGGATAATTCTGATGAAGAAAAGAAAGAATGAAATTCCCTAACCTCACATGTAAGCACAAAGGATACCTAGATTATAAATAGTGGGTGTTCACACCATATGACTAGCGACACACTTAAGTTCATTAACATGGAAGAAAATGATGGATGATATGTTAGATTCGGTAATGATGCCCAATATCCTAAGAAAGGAAAAGGTTATATAATTCTGTTGAATAATACAAGATGTGAGGATGTATATTAGGTTGAAGGACAAAAGTATAATCTATTGAGTGTGGCACAACTAAACAATTTAGGACATCAACTAGAATTTTAGAATGAAAAGGTAAAATTATTTAATCAAAAAGGAAGTCTGATTGCCACTAGAGAAAAATCTAAAGGTAACTTATTTTACCTTAATACATCTACTAAAAGTTGTTTATATGCTAAATTTGAGGATGCATGGTTATGACACAAGAGGTTATGTCATGTGAATTTTGACAATTTAATTAAAGTGAGAAAAAAGAATAGAGTTAGATGTCTACTGAGATTGGAGAAACTTGAAAAATGTCATGTGCAAATTATGTCAAGTTGGTAAAATGACAAAGTCAAGTTTAAAAAGTAAGTTTTACATTACACAAGGAATTTTTGGCTTAGTGCACACTAAACTATGTGGACCCATGATAAAACAAAGCTACTATGGTGATAGATATTTCATTTTGTTTGTTGATGATTATTCTGGAATGATGTTTGTCATGTTTTTAAAAGAAAAATATAAATCTTTTCAAATGTTTAAGTAGTATAAGGAAATATTTGAAAAGGATTCTAGAAGAAAACTAAAGTGTCTGAGATCTGATAGAGGAGGATAGTTTACTTATAATGAGTTTACACTCTTCTACAATGAACATGGAATAAAAAAACAAATGTTTGCACCGAGGACACCACAACAGAATAGTATAGCTGAAAGAAGAAATAGATCCTTTGTGGATTGTGTAAGAACATTGATGATTGAGAAGGGTATTCATCAAAAATATTGGAGAGAAGAAGTCAACATTGCTATTTATACACTTAACTGAGTACAAATGAAGAAAGGTACAAATAAGATTGCATATGAGATTTGGTATGATCACAAACCAAATGTAAGTTATTTCAAAGTATTTTTAAGTAGATGCTACATTCAAAAATATTCTAGAGATGGTAAATTTTATTCTAAAGGAGATGAAGGAATATTCTTAGGATATTCTACAAAGAGAAAATATTACAAATGTTTGAACAAGTCTACTAAAAAAATTGTGGAAAGTTTAAATGTAAGAATTGATGAATTTGAAGAGAAAAATAATGAGGATAACAAGAAGGAACCTAAGGAATACCAAATATTTGTATATGTTCAACCTGATGTTCCCTATACCTTCCCGAAAGCACAAACTAAAGAGGAAGCTGAATAGAGAGAACTAGCACCGAATGATGGAAATGAAGAACCACCACCTATCGAGCCCTTCCTAGCCAAGTATGTGAGGAGACACTACTCACCGATCAATATTGAAGACAAGAATGATGGAATTATGACAAGAAGCAAGGTAAGAGACAATACATGCTTAATTTATGAATTAGAGACAAGAAGGGTAAAAGATGTATTGGATAATGAAGACTGGGTTAAAGCTATGAAAGAAGGGATAGATTAGATTGAAAATAATAACACATGGAATTTGTGAGGTCCTGCCCTGACCTGTCCTAGTTTGACTTTCATTTTGACACTTGACTCATCAGGATGATATTTTGAGTATTGACATTATGGTTTATGCATACCGTCTTTTGGACCTTATTAGTAGCTTGT
>MU224552.1:149419-168807 GCA_018584345.1 Thuja plicata
AAAAGTAAGATTTTATTTATAGAACTTTAAATCTTATTTCCTTAAGATTAATGTCTTCTCTTGAAATTAAATTATTAAATAAATTTAGTTCTACTGCTCACCTTAGTATTGTAAATTTAATTTTGTAAAGGAAATTCAAAAGTGGTCAGGGTCTAGTATTTATTTCTTCTGATGAAAAATTGTATTTTGAATAATCAGTGTAATGGGATTTAAATTATTTGATAAGTTATCTAGTTTCATTATTATTTTATTCTTCTTTGTTGTTAATTATTAAATTAAATTATTGTAATACTTAGAGATTTAATTAATTTAATGAGTTTTTATAGTCACATAGGATTATAGTCACTCCTTATTCGTCTCTTATTTTCTCATGCATTTACATTTCTAGAACACGCAATCTTATTATGTATTCGATTAATATTTATATATAGATTTTAAAAAGCTAAATCTATTGGTTTGGCGATGGTTAGATAATCTTTAGTGTCTAGGTGACCGTCCCAGCGAGTTTTCATTTTCAGGGCTTCGCATCATTGGGTTTGAGTCGAAAACTTATTAGTAATTTTATTTTGATGTCGTAATAGTGGTTTATAAAAAAAAAAAAATTTTGTTGTGTTTTTGCCTAGTAAATTTTGGGCATTACAGAATTTAGTACTAAGACCAAAAGATAAAATTTTTATTGGTACAAAGTGGATTTTTTGAAATAAATTGAATGAGCATGGAGATGTAATTAGAAATAAAGAAAGACTAGTTTGCAAGGGGTATGCACAAGAAGAAGGTATTGATTATGGTGAGACTTTTGCACCTATTTCTATATTAGAAGGAGATAGAATTTTACTAGCATATGCAGCTTATAAAGGATTTAAAGTCTATCAAATGGATGTCAAGTCTGCATTTCTTAATGGTATTCTTTAAGAAGTATATAGAACAGCCTAAAGGTTTTTTTTGAGAATACTAACAAGGACATGGTATGAAAATTGTAAAAGGCACTATAAGGTTTGAAAAAAGCTCATCGAGCTTGGTATGAAAGGTTACAGGCATATTTAATCAAGATTGGATTTCAAAGAACAAGTGACAATAGGAATGCGTATCCAAAATGTGATAGTAATAATAAGATTTTGATTGCTGAAATATTTTTTGATGATAGAAAAATTACAAGTGGAGGAGATTTCTTTTTAGGAGATAGATTAGTGACATGGCTGAGTAAGAAAAAAAGTTGCATATCACAGTCTACTGCCGAGGCTGAATATGTTTCCACAACTATAAATTGTTCAAACATTATATAGATCATACAACTACTTGAAGGTATGCAAGAGGAGATTACCTATCTAGTTACTATTTTCTGTGATAATACTAGTGCTATAAACATATCAAAGAATTTGGTGATGCATTCTAAGACCAAGCACATTTTTATCAAGTATCATTACTTGAGAGAACAAGCTCAAGACAAGCATGTGATGTTAGAATATGTGAATCTAAAGGAGAAACTAGCAGATATATTCACCAAGCCATTACCAAAGAATGATTTTGAGTATCTCATATGTAAATTAGGGGTCCTAATCATATCCAAAATTCACTAGAGTAAGGTGCATGCTACATCAATTATAGGGTTCAATAGAATATCTATTTTGTGATTTGATGCTAGTGTTCACACTTTAGGTGAGGCCTGAATTTGTGTGAAAAGTAATTATGTATGCAACAAGTTATCAGTACATGCAAGGTATAATCCACTTCCTAAAAATGCTTTCAGGAGTATGCACCTTTGGCATTGTTGTCAAATAGGGAGAATGACTGATTAATGATCTAAGAATAAAAAGAGGGAGAATAAGAATACAAAGATTGAGGGAGAATGAGTGAAAGATGTTAAAGAAATAATGAGAAATAAACATATAGGGAGACCCAGATCAAAAATCTCAGATGGAGTAAAGATAGAACAAAGATGCTAGAGTATGTCATCATCAATTGATAGTATTGCCATCAATTCCAAAGAGGGTGATTGTTACTCAAATGATGGAGATGATGATGAAGACTGAGATTAGAGGTATACAAGATTATAGAAGGATTAGATTAGTTGTTATTTTTTCATTGATGTCAAAAAATTGATTTCTGGTTTATATTGAATTGCCATATCTTTTGGAGTTGATTTAATTGTGTAGTTAATAAAGATCAGACAATGATAAGTTTATATTGAGATAATTGTTTTCTACTTTATCAAGTCGGTAAAGAAGATTGGTCAAGTTGGTATGATAAATAGTTAAGTTACCAAGAAAAAATAAGTCTGTCAGTAAAGGGTTGTATAAGTCAGTCAAGACACTGAGGCATTGAGGCACCTAGTAGTGCATGTTAGTCACTGAGCCGAGAGTTAGTTTACAAGCAAAACTCATTTTTGAAATAAGGATAAGAACGCATTTAATGGAAAGCCACAGTGATCTAGAAGATCCCAAGGATGATGAAGAAGTTAGTTACAACATCTACACATGAGAAAATTCAAGGTAAATATCTATGGTATAGATTAAGTGTCAAAAGTGATGGTTTTACTTACAAGAAAAGTGCAAGTTCTGAGGTGATACTGAAGCAGTTCATCGAGTTTTAAGTTCACTAAATTAGTTCAAAAATTTTATTTGACGACTGAGAGTGATTGAAGGAAAACCTTATCAAGGAGATTAAGAGGAACAAATAGATTCTATTTAAAGGATGAATTTGAATAACACAAGGGCTGGCAAGTTGTAGTGTTGAAGTGCTACAAAGTGATGTAGTGAAGAGAAAAGAGGTGAAAATATGAGTTGAGAGAAGAGATAGATGAAGTATTGATGCTTGTAGTCATAAATAACATAAGGGATATGATCAAGCAAGAGGTAGTTGTAGTTTTAAAGATCATTTCATACACTCTTTCTTAATTACATTTGTAACATAGAAATATCTTAACCAAATAGAATTAACAGTCTTATTGTAAAATCCTTGAGAAAGGTGACATTCTAAAAGAGTGTTCAAAGTCCTCTAACCAGGAAACTATGAACAAGGTGAAGATCTTAACAAGTCTGAGGTGAATTCCCTAACAGGATCACATATAACAATGTGTATTGTAATCTTTAACAAGATTGGCTTCTAACCAAACATACTTCAGAAGAGTATTTTCATTTGTGGGTGACAAGTCCCACAAAGGTTTTTCCCAAATTGGGTTTCCTCGTTAAATCTGGTGTTATGTGTGTTGAATGATTTATGTGTATGATATTTACTGTTTATTCAAGTAGTTTTTTTGGTTTTTGAAGTTATTGGTGATTTAGTTTATATTATTGTTTATCCTACTGAGTTGAATTAAAGTTAAGTTTTAAAGGTTTAAAGTATCATAATTTTCTGATTCACCCTCCCCTCTCAATAAACCAACATGTAGAACATCAAAGAAATATTCCTTCATCAACTCTGCTGTCAAACTTACCAAGATTGTCTTTATCTCTTCAAATGTAACATTTTCTCTTGAAAATTTTGAAATACTTTACTATCGGTGCTCTTCCACACCATAGTTCATAAGATTTTTTACCATAACTTTTTCTAAAAATTACTCTATTGCAGATGTATACAATTATATATATTACTTCTCTCCAATATATCTTTGTTAATCCTGCTACCTTTATCATTGTTCTAGGCACCTCTTGAGTTGTTTGATTTATCCTTTCTACCACACCATATTTCTATGATGTTCTTGGGGCAGATAACTTATAAAATTATTTTTATTTTTGGAAAACATAGATCTATATGCACAAGATCCAAAAAACTAATGGAAGATTGTTCCTCTCCTTTGAATGATGCTTTTGTGTTCTTCCCTTCTTGACATCCTTTGAAAATAATATTGTCTAGCTTAGTTAGTCTTGGTACATATCTCATAGCACAGGTCAAACTTATTCTTACCAAATTGTCAAAGTTTATGTGACACATCCTTCAGTGCCAAATCCGGCTATCATCAATCTATGATACCAATAATTTACCCATAGCTCCATCTAACTGACATATATTTCCCATCATCCTTCTTCCATCATAAATAACATTCTCAAACTTCTTCTAGATCTCATAATCGTTATCCCAAAACACAACATTATAGCCATTTTCACACATATTTCCAATAGTCAACAAATTATGATATAAACCCTTCACATATTAAACATTGTCAATATTTTGATTCCCATAAAAAGTAATAGTACCAATTCCAATTAAATGTGCCTTCTGATTGTCTCAAAATCTAGCGGTTCCACCATCATATTTTTCAATTTTGACAAAATTACTTTTTTCACCAGTCATGTGATGTGAACAACTATTATCAATCAACCATTCATCTTTATTTATTCTAACATATAAAGTGGTAATCTCATTAGATCTAGGAAAAATGTTAAATATATCAAATCTACTTTCATATTCCTTTTCTCTGAACAAATAATCCTCATCTTCTAATTCCTCATTTGATATACTACCATTCTTGTTGACATAATAAGCTTTCTTGTTAAATTTATTTAACTGCTATTCCCCTTTCTAGACATCTAGTAGAAATATGACCAATTTTTCCACATTTAAAGAATTTAAGGGGTAACATACCTTTTTATTTTTTGGTACCTTTCTTGATTTTTCTGGTAAAGTTTGATTCCAATTAATCTATTAGGGTACCTCCATGATTTTTGACCTCATTTACTGCATTGTCAATATTATGAAAGTAATTGGTTATATCTTAATTTTCATCCATCTTTAGGTTATCATATCTATGCTTAGAAACCAAATTCTTTGATAACTTAATTCTATCAATTCCTTCATAAATATATTTTATCTTTTCACAAACTTCATAAGTAGTTTTTAATGAAATAACTTTTGCAAGTTTAGAGACTAAAAATAACATACCTTGCCTTTTCATTTTCTTTATAGGTCTAAATCTCATGTGTAGTAAATGATCCACTCGCATTTTATGGTGCACCATAATTATTCTCCACAACCTTCCAACTATTGAAACTCATTCAAATTGTGTAACTCCTCATTTTTTCATTCTAGGTGTTGTAGATGGATCCATCAAACATAGGAATGCCCAATTTATGCACCATCAAATCTACCTCAAGCAGTTAAGCTCTATACTGAGGAACCAAATTTATGATACATATTTTAAAATAAAATTGGATAATTGAGAGGGGGGGTAATGATTTAGTTATCCCAAGACATTTTTAAACTTTAACTGTAGGTCAGTCATAATGTTAACTCAAACTGATAATCTAAACATCGATAAACATGAAAGCACAGAAGAAACACCATGCACAATGAACACCATATTTATGTAGAAATATAAGATGGGAAAAAATATGAAGAAGCTGATTCTAATGAATAAGAACACTGGTTAAGGTGATTTTTACAATTCTCACATCAGGTAAGGCTCACTACCAATCAGGCTCACTACCATGATTAAAAAATAGCTATCATAGCTAATGACTAACTATCAATACAAGAGGCTCACTGCCTATGGGGACTCGTTAACTTCCAACATGAGTACTAATAATGATAAATAGACCAAAAAGTAATCATAAAGTCTATTTCCTTTGGTAACACACACTCGCACAAAGAGTAAGATTTACTAAGTTATATTTCATCTTTGCATGCTCATATGCATGCATACCCATTGAACAAAATCATCTTTTATATATATATATATATTGATTCATAGAACATCCAAGTCATCCTAACACAATTTGAAATAGGTCACACCAAAGCATTCTCATAGTGGTAAGGAATGAAACTTGGACCACACCATACCTTGTCACTCATATCAACACACTTCACATTCTTCATGGTATTCAAAGCCAAAAGTTAGGAAAGTATACGTTACAATGCAAACAATCATTCTGAAACACTTTAGCCAATAACCAGATCGGTCTAGACCCAAAAAATTAAATTTCAGCACATAACATCATGAATAGGACCAAGATAAGAAAGGTAAAGTATATATCATCACAACACGCCCTTTGGTGCATATTACACAAGAATATAAATCCTCACTAACCATAATTACAGGTATAACACAAACTAAACCTCATAACTAGGTAGATATGTTGACATCAATGACAACCATTAATGAAAACAAAATCACCTTTGCTTAAATCCCTCCTTTGTCATTGAAGGAAACATCCATAACCAACAAAAAAAAAAACTTAAGGTTTTAGGTTCAAAATCCTCTGATCTTCTCCCGCTTTGAAACCAATGACAAAGGAAAAATATCCCTAAGAATCTCACTCTTCTCCCCCTGAGAGGAAGTGATGAAGCACTGATCTATAAAAAATATAAACATCCAATTCTCTAAATCAATGCACACTCTAGCGTAATTAATTCAGACCAAAAAGGGGCAACACCCCCAATTTTTTCCTAAGATATTCAAATGTGTCTTGGCATAATGATTTGGTAAAAAATTCTACAATATTCTCTTTTGTAGGTACATATTCAATCTTCATCTCATTTTCCAACACCATCTCCCTCAAGAAGTTATATCTGATTACTGTATGTTTCATTCTGGAATGTTAATCTAGATTCTTAGAAATATTTATAGCACTGGTAATATCACACATAATTGAGATTGGATCATCAAATGATATTCCAATATCCTTCAATGTTTGTTTCATCCAAAGAACTTGTGTACAACAAGAAGATGCTACAATATATTTAGTCTAAACAATAGATAAATATACATAATTTTATTTCTTACTTGATCATACAACTAGCTGGGAGGCAAGAAAATAAGCTCCACCACTAGTACTTCTTTTGTTATCAATACAACCACCCCAATCCACATTAGTGTAAGCTATCAGAGTAAAATTTTATTCCTTAGGATACCTTAAGCAAAGATATTTTGTTCCTTTCAAATATCTAAAAATCCTTTTTAATGAAAAATATGTGATTCCTGTGGTTCTTGCTGGAGGGTAAAAGCACAAAGTTGTGTCACGTTTCAGGATATCTTATCAGCACAACTAAATTTAAGTATTTCTAACTAAAAATTAATTTTTGTCAAACATATGGTCTAGCTAGATTCATTCTAGCTAAGTTAGATAAGTTGTTCAACTTTTTCAATTGGAAATGTCTATTAAATACATGTTTTATACCAATTTGGGTCCAATTACCAAAGAAGTAGAGTTATTTTAGAAAAGTGATGTTTCAATAACCCCTACTCTTTTAATGATATTTTTTAAAAATATAAAAAATACTATTTTGTAGAGCTTAGAGTCAAGATTATTGTCATATAAATTTTATAGTATTTTTATTAGATATAATATATTATAATTTCAAAATACAACAAGTAGGTATTTTAACATTCAAGATGTTCCTTCAAATAAATTAAAAAATAGTAAATCATATAAAAAAAATTAAAATTTATATTAAACACTAGAGGAGAGAGTCCTCTTCAAGAATATGTAATTTTTTTTCTGAATGGTGTAGATTTGATAGGGGAAATTTGGTGGGAGATGAAATTTTTTGATTTAGATAAGTTCAACTTTGAGAGTTATAACGGAGAAAGTATACATTTGAAACCAATATTTATTCTTTTCTGCACTGGCTATACATTTTAGCAATAACATATTTTTAAATCAGAGGAAAAATAGATTATTTGCATATACTTGTTTGGTGGGAACTAGATCTAAGATTTTTAGCAGTTTTCAACAATTAAAAAATGGACTTCAAAAATGTAAAAACTATGTCAATTCTTGTTCAAATAAAATTTAAAAAAATTATAGGCACAAACTTCATCAAATTTTACACATTTCATCAGTTTAAATCATCTACAAATTATAAGCACAAATGCCACTTTTATGTCAGTAAAGTTGAACAGTTTGCATGTTGTGGAATTTTCCCTTTATATAAGTGTGACATAGGTTTGTACTTTTACCCTAGAAATGAGTTGCCAAATAAATAACATACATAATGTCTGGTCAAGTAGTAGTCAGATATAACAATACTCCAATCATTGAATAATATTTACTCATATCATCCTTTGGTAAATCATCTTCTTTTGTGAACTTGCATCTGGTAAAAATAGGTGTACAAACTGGTTTAGAATTATCCAATCCAATCTTATTCCATAATTATTTGACATGCTTGGATTGAGAAATGAAAATTCTCTTACTGTTCTTATTCACTTGCAAACCCAAAAATAAATTCAACTCTCCAATCATAAACATTTCCAATTCCTTCTACATTTCCTTGGCAAAACCTCTGCATATATCTTCATTACCACCAAAGATTATGTAATCAAGATAGACTATAACAATCATTATTTGATCTGAAATTACCTTGTAGTATAAATTATTATTAGTAGACCCCTTCCTGAAGCCTTATAAAATTAGGTAATTATCTAATCTTTCATACCAAGCCCTAGGTTCTTGCTTCAATTCATACAATTCCTTCTTCAATTTGTAAACAAAATTTGAGTCACTCTCTGTCCTGAATCCCTATGGTTGCTCAATATAGACTTCTTACTTTAGTTCTCCATTCAAGAATGTCATTTTCACATCCATCTAATACACTTTGAAATCCTCATAGGCTGCAAAAGAAAATAATATTACGATGGATTCTATTAGGGAAAAGGATCATATTTTTCATCAAAATCAATGCCCTCGATCTAAGTATAGCCTTTGCAAACTAAACTTGCTTTGTTTCTTATCACTTTTCCATTCTCATCCAGCTCATTCCGAAATACCCACTTTGTTCCAATCACATTTTTTCTGCTGATCTGGGCACAAGATCCCAAGTCTAATTATTTTCAATATGCTAAAGCTCTTATATCATTTCCTTTACCCAACATTGATCATTACATGCTTCTTCTACAGTTTTTGTTTTAGTTTCCAAAAGTAAAAAAATAAAACTTGTATTTAAGTAGCTATACTTCTTGTGATTACTCCTTTATTCTTATCTCCTATAATTTTATTTTCTAAATGATTCTTTTGTACATACTTGGTGTCTTATTTGTAGATGTTGGAGCCTCCTTTGTCTCTTCTTATTCTTTGTACTCCCTCTTTTCTCTATCAATAGGTTCATCATATTAATGTCTAGTGTGCCTTACAGGTATTCTAATATTATACTCATCAATTTTAACATTCACACATTCAACTATTTTGTTCAGTCCCTTCAACTATTTTTTTACCGTTTGATTGTCTCTGATGTCTTTTTGATCATCGTTTTGTCTTTCTTTTCCTCTTCCCCTGCATCCTCGAGAGTATCCTTTTTGGGTGACTTGTTTGATTATTGCAAATAGATGATGCAATCATTCATTATACATGGATGTGAATATAGAGGAGAGGATGAATGAAGCCTATGAGCACATATATGGATCAGATTGAAATTTTCAGGAACCATGAACATCAAAAGCTTAATTTGGTTAGCAAGAACCAAGAACAGAGGCTACCAAGAATCAGAGGTATTACTCAATCACATTAGGTGATAATCTTATTCATGTAAACTTAAATGGATCTATATAAGCAATAGGAGATTGAATTTACCATGTAAATTTGTAATTTTCTATCATTCTAAAAAGTGGAGCAAAGTGTAAAAATCCTTTCAAGGAAGGTGGATTTAACAGTCCAACCATAAATCTCTTAACCGAGTGCACACTCAAAAGTGTTGCTAAAGCTATTAATAGATTAGAATTAAACAGGTCTCCATAGATACTCTTAATCAGGTAGATCATCAGAAGTGATCAAATTGTAAGCCTTAACCAGCCCCTTCCAATCTACAGATAGTGAAGATTTTGTGGGTGCCATCCCCACCACAGTTTTTACTTCCTAACAGGATTTTTCTATGATATCATATCTTGTGTTATGTGTCAATTATTTTCATGGATGTTTCTATGAATGTTCACATGTATGCTAATGTTATGAATTGATATAACTCACATCAAGATAGTATAGATCAGATTGAATGGATATACAAATGATTATACAAAGGTTAATTGATTAAAGGATACAAAAGTTTTAGAGTTACTAATTCACCCCTCCCCTCTCAGTACACACTTCCCATTAATTCCAAAAATTGGTATCAGAGCTAAGTCTCTTATTTGGAAAAGCTTAAAGGCTTAAGAGAAAAGATCATACAATAGAGAAGTACAGACTTGACAGGAATATTGAAAATAAGAAGCTAGAAATTCAGATGTTCTATGAGCAGTATAAAGAAGATAGAATCAACATGAGACAAATATTAGATGAAATAAAGATTATGGCATCTCACTGTAATGAGACAGATTATCATGAGAAGAGATACCCGATTTCTTTGATTTTTTAGGATCAACTACAAGAAAAGCATCAAATACATCAGAAGAAAGCATCACAAGCCTAACTGAAATCAATCTACATCTGGTTGGACAAGTTAAATCTCTGCAAATTGGTCATGAGACATAGATGGTAAGGATGATTGATGTCATGAACAATGATAGACAAGTTGAGCAAGAAAGAACTCTAGCTATTGATGATAGAAGAAATATTACAGAAAAAATACAACAAAAAGAGTCTGAAATAAAAAGACTTACTAAAGCATCACCATCAGATAACAAATCAGATTATTCTTATGAGTCAAGAGGCAAACATAATAAATGTTGAACTCATTGAAAGAATAGAAGCTATTGGTGAGCTGAGAGATGAGAATGAGAAGTTGAAACATGAAATAAGAATTCAGTAGCAGACTAATGAAATCATCAAGAAACTTGAAGAAAGAAATAAAATAATGGATGATTTTCTTGAAGGACAATAAAGAGTCAACAACAATACAAGTCTAGGTTTTAACAAGAATGGAGAATTATCAAATCAAACTGATCCAAAAAATGTCTATACAAATTCAAGACTGAGAAAGCTTACATGCAATCATTATAGAAAGCAAGGCCATATGTCAAATGTATGCAGAGACAAAATGAAAGGTATTCCTAAATCTACATCTTCATTCATAGGATTCTGTTATAAATGTAACAAGAAAGGACATAAAGCATATGAATGTAAGTCTAAGATGAAACAACCAAAGAAGGAAACCTACATGGACAAATACTATCCTACTTGAAAAATGAATGGGCACACAAATCTTGAATGCTGGAAAAAGAAAAGGCAAGCATGGAAGCCTAAAGGTCAAGAAACTCCCTATGAACCGAAGAGAGTAGGTAACCAGTATGTATGAGATTACAACACTTGGACAAATTGTACAGTATGTGGAAGATATGGTCACATAGCTGCAAACTATATAAGACAGTGGACTAGAAAGTCTAGAGGCTAGACTAACCCTGGAATGGCATGCTTACACTGTCATAAAGTTGGTCATCTCAAGAAAGACTCTAGAGACCGAATGATAGAGACCAGCACATATCCCAATGGAAATACCATTGACGACATCTAGAGAGAAAGAGACAAAATGTGGAGGAAAGCTTCAAACAATGATGAAACTAGATCGAGCAATACAAATGGTGATACCCCATCCAATGGATCTAGTGACATCACCACCCCCACCTAAGCAGAACAAGTAAGTATGGAACTGCATTACCCCAAGTTATTATCTTACATCAATTCCATAATATGTTGATAAAATGCCAGATTAGCATATGTAAAGATGCATCATGATACTACTTGTTAAAATCTGTAATAAATATGCTATCAGGCATACATAACAAAATATGTCAGTACACACTCAAAACTAAGACTGCCTACACTTACCGAGAAGTGTCAGTTAAAAGCAAAGTTGTTAGTACAAACCAAGCCTCTTCGGTAATCGAGAAAAGTGAATAAGTGATTTGCAATACCAAAACACATCGGTAAAGGAAAAAGGTATATTGATCACACTAAAATTTCATGTCATCACTGAAGAAAAATAAAATTCTTAAACCATCGAACTCCATCTTCACACACTGAGGAGTTGGTAAGCATTAATGACACGTGTTTAGGTCAAACAACTATAAAAAGGCAACTGGTTGGACTCCTTGTTCACCACGACCAGAGTAGAGCGAAGAGAGAAATTTTTTGAGTAGAGAGCGAAAGGATCACATAGTGACCACAACTCAACAAAGAGCTTTCCTAGCAGATCAAAAATCTTTGCAAGTATAAATAGTAAGTTCTATAGAACTGACAACTTTGTTTCATACATTTCACAGAAAGCCCAAAATTTGAAAAATGGCTACGACATCAAGAACTATGAAATCTAAGAACAACAAGAAGGACGAGTTCAAGCTCATCAAGAATTTAGCATGTAAGGAACCAAACTATAAGATTCACCCTGAGGTTGCCTCACAACCTGAAGATGCTGGAGCATTCTCACGAATACCAGCTAGGGTTTTTCTCATCAAGGACGTTCAGGCATTTATACATTGCAAGATTATAAAGATAGGTGATTCAGAAGTTGAAAAATATTATAAGAAGCTATGCAACAAAGATGGAACACTGAAAGATGAACATAAACATATAGAATTAAAAGGGCTCACCAACGCCCTAATGTTCCTGAAGGTCTTCAAAACCAAGTAAATTTAGTTAGTACTAAGCCGAATGCACAATCATAAAATTTGGTTGGATGAACCAATGATGATAACTTGAGATGTTATCCATGTGGTCACTGGTTACCCTATAACTGAGAAGGTAAAAGCACTAAAGCATCCACCCAAGGCTGAGACCGAGAAGATCACAGGAGCCAAATGAGATGGTAGAGGATTGAAAGTTTCCACCATAACTGGTGATGAGATGAAATTCGGTGCATGCATTATAGGATACAAATTATTCAAAGCCAAAAAGTCGAACAACATAGCATCCGGTGAAGTGGACACAATGTATAAGATTGTGAAGAAAGGAACATAGTTGGACTTATCAGAACTTCTTATCAGAACTTCTACTGAATCAGTTAAAAGATAATTTAAAGACTATCAGGAATGTGAAGTCAAACACATGTAAGTTTGGCTCACTCATAATGTGTATTTTCTTCTACTTTGAAGAAACATTCCCATTGGTACGAGATGTAAAATGGGATAGTACAAAACTAGTCACCATTCAGATCAGTGAACACATAGTCTCACTGGGAGAAAATTTTGTAACAGTCATGGATGAATACTTCAATGTATTCAAAGACCGAATGCAAAAGAGGGTGAGGATCTCTGAACAACTCATTGAGAAGTATAAAGATGAAATATGTTTTATGGTTGACACAGATCATACCTATATCAAGCCTATTGTACTGAGGACAACATGGTTTCAACCATTAGAATATGAGATAAACATTGATCTTGCATCTAAAGTAATTGATGCCTTGTTAAATGAACCAATGGATAAGAAACAACCCAAGTTTGGAATATACGAGGAGGCCAAAACAAGAATAAAATCTGGCCTGGTTGCTAAGAAAATTGTCAGGAAAATGGACAAGATGGTAAAGAACCTCAAGAAGATATTGTCGGCAACAAAGGAAGAAATCGAGCAGGAGGAAGAAATTGAAAAGGAGGAAGACACCGAAGGATAGCTACCTATCAGTGAAGCTTAAGAAAAGGATGAATCCAAAGCCACAGAGTCAGATTCACCACCTCCTCCACCAACTAAGAATCCAAGGAGCACAACTACTTCTAGAACTAGAAGCCAAACATGTAAGGATTCAACTCCTTCACCTTTGAAGAAAGGAAAGGTATGAACATACAAGATGAAATGGGTCACACTGAAGAGAGGGAAAAACAAAAGAGGAAGGAAGCTCATAAGAAATCGAGAAGATATTGAAGACACCAAGCAAGATGAAGGTATAGAGGTAGAAAATGTCAAGGTAAAATATCTAGAATCTATTGATGACATTTGTAAATCTATTGCAAACTCAGGATCTATTACAGATTCTAAGATTAGAAGATGGCTGAAACTAGATCCAGAAGATTAGAACAAAGTTGAAGATGCCATCATAGAAAAAATGTACAAGTTAAAATATGTACGGATTCAGTTTGAAAGCAATAATTTATCAAGGGAACTCTTAGACAGACTATACTCCAGATGGACATTTGCTTTGAAGAGTGAAAAGGAAATAAGAGAAAGAGTACTTGTTACTCTCATGCCTTATGAAACCAATAAGGAAGAAATAGATGAGATGATGGAGAAACACAAAAAGGAGTTCTCACCGAATTTGAGAGCCTATAAATTTCTCGAAGGAAAGCTTATAGAGCTTGGACAAGATAGCCATAAGAAATGGTGTAAAATTATAAATAGACCTACAGAGGAAGAAAGCACCGACAAAGACCTACAACATAAAGATGTTGATAAGGAAACTCAAGAATAGATCTTAATAAAAGATACAAAAGATGATACATCTGTTGAGTTAGACAAGGAAGAAGAAGACACAACCGGGAAAAAAAACATGGATGTTGCAGATGAGTCATGGCCCGACATCACAAATTAAAACATTGTGGATAACGGTATCATTGACATAATCGATGACCCAGTAGAGGAAGTTAATAAAGATGAAGATGTCAATATTACAAAGGACACAACTGATGAGTAGAAAACAATAGTTGATACTGCACAGGTAAACATACAAGACAATATGACAATATTGATACAAGCTATCAATATTCTGCAAGAATCAAGCAAGTCACCCAAAAAGGATACTCCCGAGGATGCAGGGGAAGAGGAAAAGAAAGACAAAATGATGATCAGAAAGACATCAGAGACACTCATGCATCCTTTTGGTGGGAGCATCTACAATTGGAATAAAAGAAGAAGGGTAAAGACAAGATCAAGATATGGAATAAGATGATAAATAAGTTAAAGGGCAAGTTTCTACCTTGTAATTACCAGATTAACATAGTTAGGAGAATGAAAAGCTTGAAGAAAAAAGATAGCTCTGTGAAAGATTACACCGAGGAATTTTACATGATAGAAATAGGATATGGACATGATGAAGATGAGGTGGAAATAATTTCAAGATACAAAATAGATTAAGGAGTTTTATTAAAGAAGAGATCAGTTTGGTAAAGATGGAGGGTATTGAAGACGCTTATCAGTTTTCCCTAAAAGATGAGGAGAAATTGAATAAAATAAATGAGAAAAGAAAAAGGGGAAGATGTGGTATATTCCCTATAGGAAGAGGTAGATCTTATGCTAAAAATATTAGATATGATCTAGACAAGAAATATCAAGAAAAAGGCAAGACCGAGTGGAAAGGTGGAAGTTCATTCAGAGGAAGAGGTAATTACTCTCGACGTGGATATAATAGAAGATGGTTCCAAGGAAATTTTTACAATTGTGGAGAAGAGGGACATAGATCATTTGAGTGTACACATGAAAGAAAGAAATTCAGTAGTAGAAGAAATGATTTGGTGCAAGAAGATTCACCGAATGAACCTGAGAAGGAAGGAAACCTGATGGTCAGAAGAATCTTGTGGAGTGAAAATAATAAGAAAGATAAAGTAAGGAAAAGTTTGTTCAAGATTAGATGGAGAGTTGTAGACCAAGTTTGGAAATTAATTGTTGATAGTGGAAGCTCAGAGAATCTGGCATTTGAAAAAATGGTTACTAAGTTGCAGTTGGAAATATTGAAGCACCCAAAACCCTGTAAAATTTCATGGGTCAAGGATGATCATATACTCATGATAAGTGAACAATGTTTTGTGAATCTGAAAATTGGAAAGTATTATGAAAAGGTGTTGTGTGATATTATGCCTATGGATTGTTTTCATATTTTTTTGGGAAGACCTTGGAAATATGATAGACGTGCTATACCTGATGGAAGATTAAACACATATACTATTTGGTTTGATGGCAAGAAGAAAATATTGTTATCTTTAGTTGAAGAATTTATTGGTGAGATATCTACATCTATAAAATTTTGTTTGATGGAAGGTAGAATATTTGTTAACAATTTGAAGAGAAATAATATTTAGTATGCTTTGATTCCTAACAAACCAAATGTGAAAATAGAAGATAAAGTCTCTGAAGAAGTTGAGAAGTTTCTCACCGAGTAAAAATAAATCATTTTAGATAATCTACCTAATCATTTGCCATTGATGAGAGATATTAGTCATTATATGGATCTAGTTCTTGGAGCTAGTTTTCCAAATAAGGCACCACACCGATTGACACCGATCAAGAATGAAGAACTCAACCAAAAAGTTAATGATTTATTGTAGAAAGGTTTGATGAGAGAAAGTTTGAGTCCATGTGCAGTACCAACTGTGTTGGAACCTAATAATAATGGATAATGGTGGATATGTACTAATTCAAGAGCTATTAACAAGATAACAACTAAGTATCGGTTCCCTATATCGAGAATGGATGAAAAATGGATTATTTGAGTGGAGAAAAATATTTTAAAAAGATTGATTTGAAGAGTGGATATCATCAGGTTAGAATCAGAGAAGGTGATGAATGGAAGAATTCTCAAGAAAAAAGGTTTGTATGAATGGTTGGTTATGCCTTTTGGTTTAATTAGTGCACCGAGTAATTTTATGAGGTTAATGAATTAGGTTTTGAAGAAATTCTTGGGTAAATTTTTTATTGTGTACTTGGATGATATTCTAATATTCAGTAAGACCAGAGAAGAGCATTTGTTTCACATTAGAAAATTATTGCATAGATTGAAAGAGGAGAAGCTACTAATTAATTTGAAAAAGTGTTCCTTCATGAAAGAAGAACTTGTGTATTTATGGTTTGCGATTTCAGCTGATGGTTTGAATATGGATCCTAATAAGGTTGAAGCTATACTTGATTGGCCTACACCTAAAAATGTCAGTGAGGTAAGATCATTTAATGGGTTAGCAAGTTTTTACCGAAAGTTCATAAAAATTTTTAGTTCAATTTATAATGCTATGACTGAGACAATGAGAGGAGACAAGAGAGAGTTCAAGTGGACACATGGAGTTGATAAGAGTTTTGAGAATTTGAAACAAAAGGTTGCTGAATTTCCCATGTTAGCCTTACCTAATTTCAATAAGGTATTCCAAGTGGAATTTGATGCAAGTGGAAATTTCTCAACTTCTTCAGGGACTTTATCTTCTATTTTCTCACTCAATTTGTTAGGAATAAAAGCATAAAAAATATCATTTCTCTTCAGATCCTTAACAAACTACCTACCTTCCATCAAAAAAAATTTCACAGATGTACATATCCCACCAATAGATTCTTCAACCAAAGATAACAAGATGTTCTTCTTGCCATCAAACCAAATAGTATAGTTGTATAAGGATTTTCAGAAATTTGTGAAGAGTTGTGGAGTTTTTCAAGTTGAAAAAGGATCAAGTCATAATACCTATAACATAATAAGTCATATAATATCTTTACTCGGTGAGTAACTTCTCAACTTCTTCAGGGACTTTATCTTCTATTTTCTCACTCATTTTTTTAGGAATCAAAGCATAAAAAATATCATTTCTCTTCATATCCTTAACAAATTGTCTACCTTACATCAAACAAAATTTCACATATGTACAAATCTCACCAATAGATTCTTCAACCAAAGATAACAAGATTTTCTCCTTGCCATCAAACCAAATAGTATAGTTGTATAAGGATGTTCAAAAATTTGTGAAGAGTTGTGGAGTTTGTCAAGTTGAAAAAGGAGTAAGTTAGAATACCCGTAATATAATAAGTCATATTACCTTTGTACTCGGTGAGAAAATTCTCAAATTCTTCAGGGAATTTATCTTCTTTTTTCTCGCTCAGTTTGTTAGGAATCAAAGCATAACAAATATCATTTCTCTTTAGATCAAGAGAGGTGGAGTTTGTCAAGTTGCAAAAGGAGTAATTCATATAATAATTTAGTGAATAAGAGTACTGGTAAGACACCTTTTGAGATAATTACTGGCATACAACCGAGAGGTATATTAGAGTTGAGAGATATTGCTGGAGAAGAGAAGATGAGTGCTGGAGGAGAATAATTTGCTAAGTTTATGAAGTCATTGCATGAGGAAGTGAAACAAAAGTTGGAGAAAAGTAGTCAGAAATACAAGGATAGTGCAGATAGATCAAGAAGACATAAGACTTTTGAGGTTGGCAATGAAGTGATAGTTTATTTGAAGAAAGGTAGATTTCCTATTGGAATATATGGTAAATTGAAGATGAAGAAATTTGGTCCTTGCAAGATATTGAGAAAAATTGACGAGGGAAATGCTTATGAAGTAGAGTTACCCGATGACATGGATATATCACCTATATTCAATATTTTAGATTTGTATGAGTATCATGAAAAATTATGAAGAAGTGATAGTATTGAGTGATTATCCTAAGAAATGGATAGAAGAAGTTGAACAGATTTTGGAACAAAGAATTGGTAAAAGAACAAGAGGAAATGATTACATGGAATATTTGGTAAAGTGGAAAAAAAAACCAATTTAAGACTCTACATGGATTTCTAAATCAGAGTTGGATTCAAATCAGGGCACACCTAAATAATGATTAAGAGAATCATTTCTATCAACCCCACGTGTCTGATGCATGAGCATATTGGGTTCTTGGTAATCCTGTATCAACCAAAAATATGTTTTTTTTAGCTCAGTATCTTATTGGAGACTGCTTGGTAACTTCTTGGAGTGCTTGGTTGAAGGTTGTGATTTTAGTTTACTGACCAAACTTGGTTACTGATTTTAGCTTTGTTTCACCGACCAGTCTCAGTGCTTGTTCATATCTTCTTGGTGACTGTCTCACCAAGTGGGTTTTTTTGGTTGGATCTTCTAGCCAATGTTTGCATTTAATTTCTATAGCATAGTTAATGTTGGGATCTTCCATTGGGGAATGTGTGGACCTAAATTTGGATCATTGCTATTTCCTATGTTGGATCTTTAGGATCTTTTAGAGCCAAACTTTTTGGTAGCATCTTGTATAAATTTAGTGTTCAGTTCTTAGATTAGGGTAGCAGTTAGATAGTAGCTTTGGATTGAGGGTTTTTGACCTTGCATGTCTGAGGACTATTCTGTAATAGATTTGAATGTATTTGTTTATAACCAAGAATGCCTTGTAGCTTCCACACTTCACTGTCACACTCCTAATCAAGAAAACAACTTTCCTTTATACAAGGTTACAATAAGAAATTAGGTCAGCCAATTAAGACTCCCTAGATGCACAAATAATTACATAACCCATTGCTAAGATACACATGGTACCTTGAACAAGTAAACATCAATTGCAATTCATCAAATATAATCTAATATCCATAATCCACGCTCTCCATCCATAATACATGCTAAATCTATGAAGTCAGTCCCAAGTAGGTCTTCTCCAGAACACACACCATCCCTGATGTAACCAAGAGTGTTGTGTGAGGCCTCACCATAGACCCATCATAGCTTTTCCATTATCTTTATGGTAGACCTAGTAATTGGCTTAAGTTATGATTAATTAAGAAGATTTTTACCCTCATGACAAGGTTCGATTATAGTAGATATGAATACATTACATTTTATGATGCTTTCT
>MU224552.1:169253-211868 GCA_018584345.1 Thuja plicata
ACTAAAAGAATGTACCTCATGTGATAGATAATTTAATGTTAATGTTGATTCTGCATCTTGAATTTCAATGATTATACTTCTTGAGGTTACTGATGTTTAAATTGAGTGTGCAGGAATAATGGCCATGAAATTTTTTAGAGAATCATGACTAACCCCTATGTGAATCCTGTAAAGCCAAGGTTGCATCTATTGAAGAGATAAAACCTCATTGTAATGTATTTTCCTTCATGTAGTGTATGGTGTGTATTTTATCTACATTTTCATTCATTTAAATTATGAGATTTACAAGTGGACTTGCCAAGTGTGTTGTGATGTGTTATGTAGTGCTAATTGGCACATTTGCTGTAAAAATAATGTGTCATGGCATGTCCACTTGGAAATCTTGAGGACCCACCTTTCCCCCTAGGTACCTAGCTCTATTTCCTATAAGGAACACTTGGTTTGTGAGCCCAAGGTGGAGTCATATCCATTGAAATTCGTATGTAATCTTAACTGGGGTTTTTGAGGGGCTATATGGCCACCTAGGGTTGAGTTTAGCCTATTTTTGACTAGCCCACTTCATATACCTATGGGTTAGGGGAATTTTTGACCACAGGATACCTTATTTAGGCCTTGGGAAGCCTCCAAAAAGTTACTTATCCAAGATGGCCGAAAATCATAAAGGGAAGCATGCCTTGGGAAGATCACTTTCATTGGGAGGACAAACCTTGTCTACTTTTCATGCCACTATCCTTTAAAGAACCTTTATTCTTGTAATGTGTGAGGGTTTGGGAAGAGTGACCAATAGGAGCTCACACTTCTTCCAAGGATTGGAAGAATGGGAGGATTTTGATTTTAGAGGGGAAATTGGAGATATCACTCTCAATCACCCACTCTCTAACTCTAGAGACTACTAAGGAATTTAGGAGAAAAGGAAGGAGGAAAAAAATGGAAGGGCTCTACTTCAGTTTTCATTTTCCATAACTTCTACCACAAGGTTGGTAGTTCTCAAGCTTTACACTTCTCCTTCATGGTTTCTTTCTTATGGCTTCCATGAAAGATTGAAGAAAGATAGTTCTTGTTTATGCTGCATTGTGTATGTTCTTGCTGGTATGCTAATTTTGTAGTATGAAGCATTGTCATGTGAAGTAAAAATCTGCATGTATTTTTTCTTATCTTTTTTGTGTGTTGTTTAAGGGATTCTTGTTCAAGGCCTCACTCATCCTTGGGAGGGAAGAGTGGCCTTATGGGTGAAGGGATTTTGACAGCCCTCTTGGTGTAGAGTCTCTCTCCTTGGGAGAGACTGATGCACCATGGATTATGGGGTCCATGGTAGGCTAGTAGCATTGATATGATTGGGGGTCATAAGGGTTTTATTTTTCTTGGGGGTCATAAGGGATTTAGCCATGTTTGGCTTTTTTGATTTGGGGTGTGAAGAGGAGTTATGTTTCTTTTGTATGTAAAAATTATTGCCTTGTTGAAGGCTTGCATTTTAATCTCTAGCCTTGTCTCCCAATGGGTACTTGGTCCACCTTCACCCTTAGGAATATTTATTTCAAGCTCCTTGTGTTAGCCATGGGAGGGTGTTCTATGTGTACATTATGTTGTGTTTGTGTTTCATTTGGCTTCATGCATACCTGGGTTAGCAATGGTTCTCCTAGCTTGGGGGTGGTCTTGTAAAGGCCTAGGCTGGGAGGTGAGCTTCCCATGGCCATCCTACAAAGATTTCTTTTGCAGGTTTTGCTTGAGTATGAAAGGATGAAGTTTCTATTTTGAAATTGAAAGAGAAATAAAAATTAAAGGACTAATTTAGGTGACAATCCTGAAGAAATTTGTTCTATTCAAAGTATACTCTCATGAACATGTGAATGTATGAAGAGAAAAGTTGTAAATAAAGGTTGATTTGATCCTCTTGTATGAAGATACCAGCATTAGGTGCATTTCAAAGTATTTCTTATCAAGAATAGATATTTCATTTTATGTAAAATTTCTGCAATTATAAAAAAAATATGTGGTTGTTACATGAATTTGTGAAAATATGAAAAGAAATTCTAATATTGTAAATGCTTATTTTATAGTAAATGAATTAATCATATTTCTGAATTTTAGCTTCAAGCCTATGTAAATCATATTGTTTAAGTTTAGTTTACATTTGCAAAAGAAAAGAGATCTAAGTAAACAGGGCTTCATAGATTTAAGAATTTTTCAATAAATGCACATTATAACATATTTTTGTGTTTAAAAATAAAAATTTGAAATGTAAGATGACACTAGAATAGAAGAGTATTCTGGCTTATAAAGCATCTTAATTTTGACAGACATCTATCTCCTATTCCTGTTTGAATAGGCACCTGTTTGTTTAATAGAGTAACTTTGTTGTGTCTGCCCAGTAGTGGTTTTCTAGGCATGACATATTGTAACCCAATAATATTAAAAAAAATTACTCTACATGTCTCTTGACATTCCCCAATCTCACATAACTTGAATCTTGCTCACACTCAAGTTATCCACAAAACTCAAAGACTAACTCTATCATTGTTCTGCAAATAGTCTTCAACAAAATTGTTGTAACTCAACCAAAAAAAAACATAAACTCAAGAAACCTTAGATCTAAAATCAAGGCTCATCCCTATACACATCCCCATCTTTGTATACTCTGAAACATCCATATAGTGTCTGTAAACTTGTGTCAAACATCCATGTACCAGTGATAACTAATCTTTCTATCTTTATCTAAAACATATGTTGAGATCAATGACAAAACATGAATGCCAACAACTCCAAAAAAAAGACAATTCCAACACTTACTATGTCATATCTCACATATGTTAAGAATAAAAACCACAAAACAATTGAGAGGGGGGTTGATTCAGTTGTGATATAGATTATTAAACTTTATACTTTATAAACTAAATCTGCAAATGTAAATGATAACACAGTAATAGACAACACCATAAAACAATATTTTTTGTTGAGGAAACCCTATTAAAGGTAAAACCCCGGTGGGAATTAACACCCACAAATAATGTACTGAGAGTATAATATCCCTGTTAAAATATATTAGCCCTGTTAGGAGCTTGTTACATCATTACAGTACATAGTCCCTGTTAGGAGATAGACCTTGTTAGGAGTCAAAGGAAATAGTAGGCTCACTGCCAAGGCACACTACCCAAAGAAGGTTAAAGCTAGCCTCAAGGATTTACAATCCGCACAAGTATATAAAGAGAATACACAATCAGAGAACTGTCTGACAACAAATGTCTTTTCTTGATTAGTTCAAATGAAGTATCAACTTTTCTTACATCCAGCAGTCAACAAGCTTTGCAGCTTTCACACATGCCTTTTCTTCTATTCTCTCTCACACTTCTCCGCAATAATTTATCTTTCATATATACCCTTACATAATAACTTATTAGGTCAGACAGTTAATATTTCCTAATACATAATTAATTAGGTCGGCCAATTAAGGCTTTCCATCATACAAATAATTACATAGCCCCTTGCTAAGATACACATGGTATCTAAGACATGTATACAACATTTATAATTCATTACATATCCTTCCAAATCCACAATTCATTATGAATGGACATCTGGCATATGTTAGAGTAATGGGTTGAGTTTTATTTTTGATTGAAGATTGATGACATTAGTTGTGGCATGTATTTTGGAGAAGAACTATTTCCTGGCTGAATTCAGAAAGATATATCTGAAACATAGAGACCTGCTCTATCTAGAATCACAATTGTAGTCCAGAAAACAAGTCTTCACCAAATGAACTGTAACATCCACATAATGTAACATAAATTCAAGCGACCTTAGGAATAAGGTCAACACACATCCTTCTACATAAATCCAACTTTGATCATTCTGAATCATCCATACACTCGTTCTAGTTAAGTAGCCAGTCTGTCTTCTGCATTGAAATATATGTTGACATCAGTGAAAAAACATGAATATCAACAACATGATCAGTAACCAAAATTGATATCATCCAACAATCTCCCCCTCTGGCATTGATGGAAAATATGGTAAAATCCATATGCATCAACCCAAAAATACTCTCTCTCATTACAATCTTCTCAATATCCTCAACATAAACCTCCCCAAAATAGTAGGGATTTTCTCATAGATTCCTTCCCCCTTTGGCAGCAATGGAAAAGGGTGCCATAATTCACCTGTAGTTTCCTATAGCTTTTTCAAATCTTCATGTCCAATCCCCTAGGTGCAAGATCACCTAAATGTACTCCAGTATTTTCCTGTGATCACTCCCCCTAAGGAGTAGATCCATACATCAAGTCCAGAGAATGATATATATAGCTCTGAGATCCACTGGACTGATGCACATTGGCATCATTTAGTTTTCACTGGGAGGGGCCATCACCCCAAGCATGCCTCTGAGATATTCAAAAGAATCTTTTGGCAAAGGTTTGGTAAATATATCTTCTATCTGTTCCTTTTTGCTAATATACTCCAGTTTAATCTCTCTATTTGCTACCTTCTCTCTCAAGAAATGATACTTGAAGGAAATATGTTTAGTCTTTGAATGCATTACATGATTCTTTGACATATTATCTATTTTAGTGTTATCACAATGGATAACCACTGGTTCTTTGAAAATTATTCCAATATCCTTCAACATTTGTATCATCCAAACAACTTGTGTACAGTTTATTGCAGCAACTACATACTCCGACTCAGCAATAGATTGAGCAATATACTTCTGCTTCTTTCTCAACCAAGAAACTAACCTATTTCCAAGGAAAAATGCTCCACCACTTGTTCTCTTCCTTTCATCTACATTACCTACTTAATCAGCATTAGTAAAAGCATACAATGTAAAATCATTAGATTTTTCATACCATAATCCATGCTCTATTGTTCCTTTAAAATATCTAAAAAATTCTTTTCACAGTAGCAAAGTGTGTTTCTTTAGGATCAGCCTGATATCTAGCCACAATTCCAACTGCATTGGTAATATCTGGTGTAGTGTGTGTCAAATATTGTAGACCTCCAATCATTGATCTATGCTTAATCTGCCCAACACTTTGAGTCTCATCACTTTTAGTTAGTTTTTTCCCTATCACCATGGGTGTACCAACAGGTTTACAATCTTCCATTCCAAAAAATTTCAACATTACCTTAAGGTAGTTGGTCTGAGATATAAATATGCCATTCTTACTCTGATTAATTTGCAAACCAAGAAAAAATTTCATCTCACCAATAATTGACATCTCACCAATCATTGACATCTCAAACTCATTCTCCATTTATTTAGCAAATTTCTTACTCATTTTATCATTGCCTCCAAAAATGATATCATCAACAAAAAATTCTATAATTAAGATTCCATCTTCATCAGTTCTTAAATACAAATTATTGTCTGCATTACCTATTTTGAAACCAAGATGAATTAGATGTTTATCCAGTCTTGCATACAATGCCCTTGGTGCTTGTTTCAGTCCATACAGTGCCTTCTTCAGTCTGCAAACTATGTTTTCATCATCTGTCAAAGGAAAACCATCAGGTTGCTCAATGTACACTTCTTCTTCTAGATCACCATTCAAGAATGCTGATTTCACATCCATCTGATACACTTTTAAGTCTTTGTGTGAAGCATAAGCAAGGAATGGTCTCTCAACTTCCAGTCTATCAACAAGTTCAAATGTTTCTTCATAGTCTATGCCTTCTTGTTGTGAGTAGCCTTTACATACCAGTCTAGCCTTGTTTCTTACCACTGTGCCTTCCTCATCCATTTTGTTTCTGAAAACCCACTTTGTGCCATTCACAGTCTTGTTCTTAGGTCTTCGAACCAATTCCCAAGTATTATTCTTCTTTATCTATTCTAGTTCTTCTTCCATGGAATTAGTCCAAGATTCATCTTTACATGCTTCATCAGTAGTCTTGGGTTCAACTTGAGAAATAAAACATATCTCATCTCTAACTTTAGATCTATTCATCATTCCTTTGCTTGCATCACCAATAATTTGATCTTCAAGGTGGTTTTTCTTGACATACCTTGGTGTCTTTAATCTCTTAGTAGCTTCTGCCTATTCTTCTTCTTCAATCTCATTCTTGATAATTAAGGGTCCTTCAGGTTCAGCAACAACTTCTCTTGATTCTAATATTTTACCACAATCATACATTCTTTCCTGAATTTGAAATTTCTCATCTATCCTCACATTGGTGCTTTCAATCAATTTCCTCAGTCTCAGATTGAAACATTTATATGCTTTACTCTTAGTGGAATAACCAAGAAAGATTCCTTCATCATTTCTAGCATCAAAATTGCCTATCTCATCATCTCTTTTGATATAACATTTACTACCAAATATTCTGAAATATTTCACAGTAGGTGCATGGTCAAACCATAATTCATAAGGAGTTTTATTTGTACCTTCTCTGATCTGAACTCTATTTAATGTGTACACAACAGTGCCAACTGCTTCTCTCCAATGAACATGTGATACATTTACTTCCAGCAACATAGTCCTTGCAACATCTAATATGGTTCTATTTCTTTGCTCTTCTATCTCATTCTGTTGTGGAGATCTAGGAGTTGAGGTCTGTCTGTGTATTCCATTTTATTCACAATATGTATTAAATAGTTCTTATGTAAACTCTCCTCCTTTGTTTGATCTCAAACATTTCATCTTTAAACCATATTCATTCTCAAATTTTTCTTTGAACAACTTGAACTTGTCAAATGCTTCAGATTCTCTCTCAAATATGTAACCCACATCATTCTAGAAAATTCATCAACAAAAAGTATAAAATACCTTTCACCATAGTATGATCTTGTTCTTGTAGGACCACATAAATCTATATGCACTAGATCCAACTTCCCTTTTGTTGGATAAGCTTTTCTTTTAAAAGTTCTTCGAGTCTATTTCCCCATAACACATAGTGTTAGATGGCTTTACAATTTTAGGTAAATCTCTGACTTCTTTTGTCATACTTGCCTTCACAATGTTATCAAAATTAACATGACAAAATATTTTATGCTATAACTAGCTGTCATTAACCTTTGCAATAAAAAAAGAAGCTTCAAATGTGTTCAATTCAAATACATTACCTCTGGATTTAGTACCAAATGCTGAAAGGAAACTAAGTGTACGGAAAAAGGTTCCCTATGCTAAAATCCCTAGAAGAGGATTGTGCAAATTCAGATTTAACCCTTAGCAATTACAAAATAATAATAAAATAACATGCATACATAGAAAAATGAGAATGACACAATAATTTACCCTGGAGAAAACTTTTCAGTAAAAAATCCTAGCACTCCAAAACCTGCACAATGTATTAATCAAAACTATTACTGTTTACAATACACTTGCAATGCAAGTTCTTTCAGGAGATAATCAACACTTGAATACAAATTTGACAGCATAAAAATGTTCCAAAAATACACTAACTTCTCAGTCAAATTTTCAACCCTAAAAAATGCTTATATCATGTGCTTCCCTTTTTAGGGCAACTTCCAAAGACAACCGTATTAGGGTTTTACCATTATCAAAGAAAATAGGAACCCAAAAAAATGTGAAGAGTGTATAGTACTCAACATGATCAGTTGCCACTTGTCTTAGATGTCTTCACCTATCATCGAATCTTCCACAATTAGCTCTTACAAATATTAATGACTATCATAGGAATCCGTCATAACCGTTTCAGTCATGATTACCTTACACATTGTCCAAAGTGCCAACATTTAGAAAATATCAAATGTAAGTAAATATACAAGGTTGAGACACCTTACTCCTAACATTCTCCAACTTGTCAAACACCTTGTTAGAGCCAAAGGAAATAACAAGATTTAATTTCTATAGGCCGAGAGGCCCATAGACTCCGAACACCATTTGAACTTTGCTGTGCCCACATGTTTTGTCAATGCATCCACAACATTATTTATTGTATCTACCTTCTTCAAACTTACCTTTCCATCCTCTACCATATCTCTCACAAAGTGAAACTGCACATCAATGTGCTTCATTTTGGCATGGAAAGTTGGATTCTTCACAAGGAAAATAACACTCTGACTGTCACAACAAATTGTAATCTGTCCTGCATCAAAACCAACATTCGAACATAGTCTCCTAAGCCAAATGGCTTCCTTACAAGCATGAGTAGCTGCCATGTACTCTACTTTTGTCATGGACAAAGTGACCATAGGTTTTTTCTTACTCATCCAACTGATGGCACCACCAAACATAGTGAGCTTATAGGCACTGGTGGATCTCCTTCTATCAATGTCACCTACCCAATCTGAATCCACAAACCCACAAATAAAAACTAAATGCGGAGTTCTAGAAGATTTTCCATGATAGCATATGGAATACTCTGATGTACCCTTCAAATATCTGAACACTCTCTTAACTGCATCCCAATGTACTCGTCTAGGTTTAGCCATAAACCAACTCAGGACTCCCATTTCTTGGGCAATTTCTGGTCTAGTACAGACCATAGCATACATAAGGCTGCCAACTACACTCGCATAAGGTACTTTTCGCATGTCCTCCACCTCACTAGGAGATCTTGGAAAATCATCCACAGATAACTTTGTTCCAATAGAAACAGGAACACACAATGGTCTACAATCTTCCATGCTAAACCTATCCAACATAGACTTCACATACTCTGACTCGACCAAAGTTTTTTGTTAGACCTATCTCTACTGATTTCCATACCCAGCACATGCCTGGCTACCTCTAGATCTTTCATCTAAAACTGTGCTGACAACTGAGACTTCAAATCAGAAATCATACCCATACCCTTCCCAATCAACAACATATCATCAACATATAATTCAATAATAAGAAGATGATCATTTTCAACTTTGAAATAAACATAATGATCTGATTTTGATCTCAGAAAACCAATTGACAACACAAAGGCATCAAATTTAAGGTACCACATCCTAGGAGAATGTTTCAAACCATATAGAGACTTCTTTAATCTGCAAACCAAAGACTCTTTACCTTTCTGAATATAGTGCTCAGGCTGTGACATATAGATCTCTTCCTCTAAATCACCATGAAGGAAAGTTGTCTTCACATCCATCTGTTCTACCTCTAAATCATACGATGCTACTAGAGATAACATAAATCTAATGGATGTAAGCTTTGCAACATGAGAGAATATTTCACCATAATCAATTCCCTCCACCTATGAATACCCCTTTGCAACCAATATGGCCTTGTACCTCTCAACACTACCATCTTCACATAATTTCTTCTTAAACACCCATTTGCTTCCAACAGGTTCCCATCCTTTAGGAAAAGGTACTAGGTCCCAAGTTTTGTTCTTCTCCAATGAATCCATCTCATCATCCATGGCCTCAATACAAGAACCTGCATCTTCCATACCCATAGCCTCTTTCATAGATCTAGGCTCATCAGTGTTTGTAATCAAGGCATAAGCACAACAAGAATCTAACATAGAAAATGCAAACCTCTCTGGCTTCTTTCTTTCTCTCATCGTTCTCGTCAAGGGCTAAGGTGGAGGTTTTTCTACCTCTTCTTCTAAATTTTTAGAGCTTCTAGAGCTCTCCTCATCATCAGATCCATCACGGTCTCTCTATTCAATCTTCTCAAGGGTAGGAGGCAAATGAACAACATCTTCTTTCATTTCTTTTTCATCTAGCTGTAGAAAAATAAGAGAAGGTGTTAGCTCTCTAAAAATAACATTTCTTCTATACAACACCTTACCAATCATAGGATCCCAAAGCTTGTATCCTTTCACACCAACACTATAGTCAATGAAGATACATTTTATAGCCTTGTTTCCCAACTTAGATCTTCTCTCCTTTGGCACATGTGCATAAGCTTCACAACCAAAAATATGAATATGTCTAACTGAAGGCTTCTTAACAGACCTCACCTCCAAGGGTGTCTTACCAACAAGAGCTGATGTAGGAGATTTGTTAACCAGATAGAAAGCAGTGGCCATAGCTTCAGCCCAAAAACTTTGTTTGAGGCCATCTCCACTAAGATTACTCCTAGCTTTCTCCATCAGTGTCCTGTTCATTCTTTCTGCAACTCCATCTTGCTGTGGGGTATAAGGAGTTGTCTTATGCCTCTCGATCCCTTGTTCTTTACAGAACTATTCAAACTCTAGCAAACAAAACTCACCACCATTGTCAGTTCTCACACACTTAATTCTGTTATCAGTCTGATTCTCTACGAGAGCTTTAAATTCCTTGAACCGACTGAAAACTTGTGTCTTTCTATTAAGGAAATAAATCCATGCCCTTCTACTATAATCATCTATAAAAGATACAAAATATACAGATTTGGAGATTGAAGGAACTTTAACAGGACCAAACACATCCAAATGGATAAGATCCAAAATACTAGAAGACTTGTGAGAACTAGAGTAAAACTGAACATAATTTTGCTTACCATAAACACAGTGTTCACAGAAGTCAAACTTGAGACTACAATCATTTAACCCCTCAAAAAGGTTTTTATTTTTTAGGTTTCTGAGACCCTTCTCACCAATGTGGCCAAATCTCATATGCCACAACATTGTCTTTTCTGTAGGAAGTTTTCCTTCCAAAGTGTTAGCACCCTTAGGTACACTTTCTGCACTACCATCGAAACCCATTACCACAGACTTCTTCACTGCTGGTTCAGATGGTGGAGATGAAGTGAGTGCTGCTCTCTTCCTTGAGATAGAAGAACTATTTCACTATGAAGTGTAGGCATCCAACTGAAATAGGGTACCTCTCCTAGTACCTTTTGTGAGAACTATAGCTCCTCTAATCATCTTGCATCCATCTTTCAAAAAAACAATTTGCACACATGCATCATTCAAAATACTTACAGATAATAGGTTTTGTGCCAAACCCAGGATGTGAATTACCTTGTTGATCCCCTTTACTCATCCATCAGGGATTCTAATAGTGAATCTTCCTCGTCCAACTATCTCTAGGTGAGAATCATCACCTAGGTACACCTTTCCACCATCAAACTCCTTATACTTTGAGAACCAACTTCGATGAGTGGTCATGTGAAAAGAAGCACCTGAGTCAATCAGCCACACATCATCAGATGCATGAGTGGCCAAGGCTATGACAAAATTATCGCCATCTTCTTGAGATTTTTTAGAATCTAAATCTAGGATTTTCTTCTTCTTCTTTGGCTCTTTTCAGTCCTTACAGAAGTTCCTAGTCTTACCACAGTTCCAACATGTTACCTTAGACTTTCCAGGAGTCTTAGATTTCCCATGGGATTTGGATCTACCATTTTTAGACTTATTGTCATTTTTCTTTCCTCTATCTTTGGATCTATGGTGAACATCAAGGGCTTCCTTGGTTGAATCAGAAGTCTTTCTCCACATACCTTCAAATAATAGTGAAGACACCACATCATCCATTTGGAAAGTGACAATAGTACTCCCAAGGGCCATCACAAGAGGGCCCATGAATCTAGCAAGGAACATAGCAGGGTCATACATCGATCCTCCTCCTCCAAATTGACACCAGTTGATGCCAACTGTGCAATCAGCATTTTAAACACATTTAGGTGATCTGCAATGGATCCTCCTTCTTATTGATGGGACTTTGTGACCGGGTCTGCCAACAGAGATAAGTTGTCACCGGGTACTGGGGTACCAACCAAATTCACCTATAAAGGTTGTCTGGGGAAATGATATCCCCCGAGCCTCCAAGAACATGAGAGTCGGGTCTCGATAGTGCGGGGCTCAATTGGAAAATGTGACTATTTTATTTGAGCGGGATAACTAGTTATCTTAACTCATCTTCTCCGAGGATTCAAGTAAGTGGGGTTTCCTGCAAGTGAGCATTTATTTAACAAATAAACTTCAAAAGATACTGCAAAGTTAGAAATATTTAATCTACCTATAGTTATACAAAACATTCAAAACCTCAACAATGCTCTAACACACTACACTAAATACCAAAGAAACACAAGACCATTAGCTCATATTTGATTAGTAGCAAAGGAAAGGAGGTCGTTAATCTACTTTAAGTATCAAAGAAAAGTTCATAAAGAACACAAAGCATAAAATACAGTTAACCTAGAAATCAGAATGCTAGCAACATCATTGATAGAACTCCTACTTCTTCATTAACATATCTCTAGCAAGAACTGGTGCATGTTACAATGGTGGCTCCAAAGGAGAATTTAACTACATGCAAGCTTAAAAACTATGGAGCATTGAGCTCTGCAACTAAGAACTGAGAAAACCAAATTGCTATTAGCTATGGACTGCAAAATCATCAATTTTTCCAACCCTTGGAATGAGGTTGGAATTTTTATTTATACACATCTCTTGACCTAAAACTAACCTAATTTACCTTTACACTCATCAATATAATATGATATCCGATGGCCGATACTACCTGTGCCATGCTACAAAAGACCTCAGGATGGAAGAGGTCTGACATGTCAGAAGAAAGAGATAAGAAGGATGGAGTGGAAGAATTGACCTCGAGAAGAGAGCCAGGAGGATAAAGAAGAAACTCGATCCCCTAGGGATCAAGGCTACATGCCTCATAAATGGGAAAGCGACACCTTGTCTTCGATGTGCTAGGTGTAATGTTGAAATGACACCTTGTGAAGACCATCTGTCAGAACCTTCTTGTCGAGCCAACGTGCCTTTTTGTGGTTACCTACCTTCTGACAACCTTTATTAACTACCCTGAAAGTGACCGGTCAGCCTTGGGAGCTGGGACATAGGTTACTTTAAAGAATTCAAAATGTTGGATCTGGAACTTCAGGATCCGAGAGCTGGGATCCCAAAGAATAAAGAATAGAAAGCATTCCTCCTAAAAGTTTTCCCCGGCACCCAAAGAATCTTTATTTTTGTTTTCTATCATTGAAGTTCTGGAGGAGATGGGAGATCCAATCTTCATCGAGATCTTTAAGGCTGGCCCGACAGTATTTGGCCACCTCAATCTGCTCACCTAGGTCTGGAACATTTTCCTTGAATTCCTCAGCCATTTTTTCTACATCATGACCCCTAAGCACCATGCTAGTTATTCATGTCATCTTTTCTCCATCTATCCCCTCCGGGGCTTGATACCTTGATTCCATTAATTCATCAAAATTTCCCAAAAAATACTCCTCTAGAGTGCATGTTTCAGTGCTAAACGCATCAGCTCTGGAGACCTTCAAAACAAAAGACTTGTACAAATTGAAAGAATATTGGGTCGCATTGGCCATATCATGCAAGGTCCCTACTAGTTGCTTGATTATCCCCAATGTGAGGTCAAGTCTAGAGTGCTAGGTCCTTACAAAATTGAATGAATCCTCTCCCAAAATTATGGATTCGGAGACAACATCCTCTCCGATGCCGATGAGTTCTTCCAACTCAACCTTCCATGCTTCATAATTTTCAATATCTCCCTCCTAGATGGAGATGGTAGTTTCAGCCTGGTGTAAGACATGGAGGGCTACATATAGGTCTGGGAGTGTGGATACTAAGAAATGCAAGATGTTTCCCAACTATAAGGTAACCCATTCATCAACCACCTGGGCCTTTCTCTTCATCACCCGTAGTGAGTCTATGTCACTTTGAGGAAGTGGTGCATCAGATGTGGAGGCACCCAGGGGAGTGATGATAATAGGCTAGGCCAGCTCAGTCAATAATTGGATAAGATTTGTGTTCTTCTCCTTTTTTTCCCTGAACTTCTGGGCCTCTTTCTCATAGCGAGCCTCTAATGCCTTGGCTTCTTCTTTCAATAGGTCTAATTCACCCCATTTTCCTCTCTTCCCTAGTGACACTTCTATGACATTGTAATCTTTGGCCTTAGCCATTGCTTCATCTATATCTGGGGAAGGTGTCACAATTACTATGACTGTATCTCCACCTGACCCAGTTTGAAGAGTATGGACTGTCTGGGCTTTCTTAGCCTTGGGAGGGTTTTGTGCCTGTGCCATCATCTCTACCAAGGAGAGATGGGCCTTAGGGGTTGTTTCCGAGGCCTTTCTCTTGCGAGACTCCACTAGCCATTATGGAGGTAGGGGTGGCTTTGTAGCCAGAATCTGTTCCTGTAACTTCTCCCTGGTATCTTATTGCACCCCTTCAATAGTATGAGCCATTTCTGACTCCTTCCTTGTATCTTTAGGTTCACCAGCGACACTTACTCTGGTGGTGCTTGTATATTTTTCCTTGGTATCTATATTTTTGACAATGTTGGGATCATCATTTATTTCCCCAGGGTTTTTCCCATCCTACTGCTATTCATCAACCTCTATTGCTAGGATGTTCCCTTCTACTGGTGTATCTTCTAGAGGTGGGGGAGGCATCAGGATGAGATCCAATGTTTGGGCTACGGTGATCACCTCCCCAAATGTTACCTTTGGGAGTGGCATTTGGAGAATGGTGGTCAGGGTCACGGTTGTTCCCATGGGTCTGGTTTCCCCAACTGATGCCATTTGCTCATCCTGCATCTATTTTCCTTTAGGCCCTGTAACCTGTATATCTAGGAATTTGGAGGTATCCACCCATTCCTATCCCTTTTCTTCCTCTATCTAGGCCTCCTACTCTTATGCAGGCTCTTGCTCTGGCAGTTCATCCTATGTGGCAATTTCTTTCGCCGACTGTATGATGTCCCCCTGCAAGTTTCCAAACTCATCATTTCTAAACACATCATCAAACTCTTCATGGGGAGGAGGATTCTGAGGGATGTCCTCAGGTTCTTTCTCTGGCTCTGAGGAGTTGAAAGAAATGATTTGTACTTCTAGGATGCTTGGCATCCCTAGTTCCGGCTCTGCCCTTGGTTGAGAGGTAGTTTTATTTTTCCTTCACCTAGTTACCAAAGGGGGCCCTGCATCCATTAGAGTTTCCTGCTCCTCTTCCGCCACAATTCCTATTGCTCAGACCATTAATGCTACTAGTGAAGGGGAAGAGGGAGGACAAATGGGCCCGATCATGAGTACCGGGGTAGCCAACCACATGATCAATTTGTCTTTCATTTGCTGGGAGACCGCCAACGTCTGTTGTAGTTGTTATTTCATGGGGGTCTCAAGTAGGGTTGGCGATGGGGTCCCCATTATTCCTCTTCCTTTACCTTCCTCCTGTGAGGAGGTTCTGACCCTGTAAGTCAATTTATGCACCGTCAGGCCAACTCTGTGGGTGCTCCCTGAGCATACCTTCTTGAAATACTCATGGCTATGCTCGACCACATTGCGAGTGATATCTTCAATAATCGGCCCCTCCTGGGCACTCCAATATACTGGGGGGAGAGCCATCTTTTAAACTCCCTTTTCCTTGTACTGGGGGTCTATTGTTGACTCAGTGTCTGAAAAGTCATCTGGTAATTTTTGGAGCTTCAGTCTCTGCATCATCCCCATTGTCATCCAAAAAAAATGCCAACTCCAGACTTCAACATCATCCTAGTAGTCTTTCTAAAAGTCCTCCATGTGAAATCTATGGGGATCTAATGCCCAGGGAAGTGCCATTGCAATTTTTCCTAGAGGATCTAAGTTCTTTCGTGCTAGATAGAATTCTGTTAAGCCCAGGCTTTTGAGCTTGCTATCTGCCTCTTTGGCTGTGGCCAGACTACATGTGTAATTCCCACAAGTGATTGGGAATGGAAAATTTACCACCTTCTTTATAGTATACAAGGTGTGCAACTCCAGCATCTGTCTGCAATATTCTAAAATGATTATTTTGTTCTCATAGTATTTGGGCAACAAATAGGGTTTCCCAGAGAAATCGGTTACCCAAATGTAAGTATGTTGCTAGAACTGGATGTAGTATTGGCCATAACTTCTGACCAAATCCATTGCCTCCTTAGAGAGGTGGTACCTGACATCCCGGGTGGGTGTGAGAAGATTTTAGTAGATGAAGACATCGTTCACCTGGCAGAAGTTGAGGAAACTAGCCTGCCATTGGATTTGTGGGAAATAATCCTAGGGAGCCTTTTGACCTGGGCCAATCCTAACTACAATTAATGTGAGCAGCCCATTTGTTATGGGGCATTGTTGTGTTAGGGCCCAGAGAACATATGATGTCATATATAATTTGGAGGTCCGGGCCACCTGAAGGAACTGAGAATCTACATGGTTAGAAATGATGGTGGCCCAATCAAAGTATTGCTCTCCGATGGAGATGCCTAGTAGGAAGTAATACATCCATCCTAAAAATTCTTAGGCATGGAGTTGCCCAAAGATCCCGCATAGTGCTATGATCCCCATTTGGATACTTTCCTTAGATTTGGATTGGGGATTCTCCAGCTTCATTCTTTTGAGGTCTTTCTTTGGGGTCTTGAGCCAATGGTTGTTTAAATATTGCTAGGCCATGAGTTGCAGCTGGTGAAATTTCCCCAAAGTATCAGATCTGGTGATGATGGCTGCTTTGTCAAACTGGGGGATCCCCAAACCTTCCTGAAAAGTTGCGGTGTCAAGAGACACCATGGGAGTGGGATATCCAGTCGGGACTGGGGCGACGAGCATGACGGCCTGGACGGAGGAGTTGTAATGTGCTGCGAGGGTGAGTATAAGTTTTAGGGCTTGCATAGAGCATGGGAACCAAGTAGCCTTCAGGATCCTGGAATCCCTAACATTGGTCACCAACTGGTCTCTGGATTATCATTGAATAAACATCATCTTAACCAGGGCCTGCATTTCTGCCCACATTCAAAAGATGGTGTCAGTAATCAACTGAACTTGGGATTCAATTTTTGATCCCGCAACAACATTGTCCTTCAAATATTTCATGTTGAGGGGAGGTTTTTCCAAGGCCCTCTCAATTTTGGACCTGGCGACTGCCCTGGTGATCCCCGTGGAGGGAAGCTCTAGACTCCCAGGTGGTGAGGACGTGGAAGCCTCTGACATAGTGAAAGTGTGATATTTGAAAACCTGCAAGGTAAGGCGACTGTAAGAAATTTCATAAGATAAAATATTACTCTGGATTTCAAAGAACTTACCACCGTATTGTGCACTTCACCTAAAAAGTTAGTCGGCGTCAAAAATTTGAGAAGATACACATAGACTTTAGACTTAAGGACTCGACCATTATCTAGGCTCGAGGGATCAAACACATTTTGACAGAAGTAAGATATAGGCTGGGTGAGGATGAAGGACCCGGGGTCTGGAAAACTAACCATTGGGAGATGTGACTGAAAAGTGAGTTGTCAGACCCATGTGGGCGTCACATGGCTATACAATAAATGGGGAGTTACGGTGACGATGGTGCCAACTGTTTGAACATGCGCAAAGCAAAAGCCACTTGGGCAGTCTTAAATACACGTGTGGGACCTAAATTTTCTATAAAGGCTGATTGATAGCGGAGAGAGAAAATTGCCATGGTTGAAACCAGCAGAGAGTCAAGCTCCAACTAGGTGGTTTTACGCTGTGGGGGTGAGCTTAGAAACTTAGATGAAATACACACAAAGCACAATGAGCTCGACACAAAACTAGAAGAATATACATGAAACATACAACCAATGCACAAGAGAGCCTAAGGATATATACCTAAAAATACTGAGGGCTAAAGGCTGAAACACATATACACAAAATATACAGCACCCATAAGCTTTTCATAGGTTTAAACAAAATCTACACATTTACGCGGGCTAACCTAAGACAATGCACATTATGAACACTAATCTACAACTACACAGAGGGAGGGCAATCCCTTTGGCAGAGTCAACCCACCAACGGGATGCAAACCAAAAATGTAGAACATGGAAGGCAAACTAGAAAGACTAAGCAGAAACAAAACTAGAAAGAATGGAACAAAACTAGAACTAGAAAGGACAAGGGCAGAAACCAGAGAACCTACCTGGAAGATGAACACAATGGAGAAGGTGGGCATGGAAGGAACCTTGCAATGAGCTTACCCCAGGGATTACCATGAATATTTACTATAAAACCACTGGTAAACAACCACTAAACATGGGAGCAAAAGCAATTTAAAATTGCCTTGATTCACTTCAATTCACTCTAGATGCACAAGTGTTTAATCACAGTAACTATAAAATTGATGTGTAATTTATATTTATACCCAAGGTAAAAGCAAGTTACCCCTTCGCTCTACAAACTCTGGAACAGGAAAACCTCTAGACTCTGGGCCTAGGGATTCCATGTGACCATATGTTCTTGCGAGAAGAAGACATTGTGGCTGAGAATCCTGGAGTCTAGAATTCGACTCTGGAAAGAACAAAAAACTCTAGCACCAGGTCTCGGAGACATGAAAGACAAGAAAAAAGAAAAAAAACCTCATGGGAGGGAAAAATCAGAGAAGGAAATGAAGAAAAAAAGGAAGGCAAGGCTAGAGCCAAAGCGAAAAAGGGGGGACCTGACATTTTGCACACAAAATGTAGGGACGGGTATGCAGGGCATAAAACATGGTGACTATCTAGGATGAATGCCTTAGCACATTTGAGAACTGTAGAATCTATGGTTAGAAAAACTAGAATCAATCGTTACTTGGAGCATCCTGTTTGCAAGGCGTGAAGCATTTGATAAAATCTGGCCCATACATGATTCAATCCTTAGTCTTTTATCAGTTGTGAATTGTGTACTTTGAAAGAAAATCAAGCTAATGACCTCTGGGAGAAGCAGAGAAGAGGCACTAAATATATCAATCCAAAGTCATCAAATTTTCTTGTTTCCCTCAGGTACTGGGGTTTCTCCCATCTTTTCTTTCCTTGTTATTTTGTTTTCTTCTGAATGGGAGGGCAATACTCTTTCACTGTTAAGCTTGAGCTTAGCCAATGTTAACGACAATACTTCTTTCACCCTTCCACCCACTTCAATTTTCTAAATAGGGAATAAAAAACTCTGGACCCGGGAAGAATTTTAAAAGTTCAGACTTGGGCCAACAAACCAGTGCGATCGATCTACTCTCACTATGTCTGATTACATGTTCCTTTTAATTTTGAATTAACTAATTTCTAGACTTTCAAGGGTGAATCTGATGAGGATTACTCATAGCCCATTACCCAGCTTACACAATAACTCTGGTGACCAGACCAATTCCACCGTGCTAACAATAGATTCCAAGTTCACCATAATGATGAAAGGTACCATCACAAAGACTAGATGTTATGCGAAGCATACCAGCCTAAAAAAGCGGAGAAAAACACTAGAAACCTAGAAAAGAAAGAAAAAATCCAAAATAAAAATAGAAAGGAAAGGGGTGGTCCCAGGGAATAGCCAACAAAACTATTTACAAGACAAGGTACTCCAAACGGAGCACCGGGAAAGAAATATTTACAAGTAGGAAAATTTACATATAGTACAACTCTAGACAAACCTACCTCATTCAAAATAATGCTTGAGAAATTGTCCATTGATGGGAAATGGGATGGCTTCCCTGGTCATGGTACTAAGGCAATAAGTATTTGCCTTGCAGATCTCTGAGAGCAAGTATGGTCCGAGCCAGAGCTGTTGCAATTTAGTGTTCTTTCCTTTCTTTTCCCGGGCCTTATCCCACAAGAGGACCAAGTCCAAAATCTGAAAGGCCTTATACTAGGCTCTTTAGTCAAACCATCATTTCACTACTACTTGGTGATGCACAAAGTGTTCAAGGGCTACATCTCTTTGTTCTTCCATTTGCACCAGGTTTAGGAGCCGAACCTCCACGATGTTGTCCCAGTTGCCAAATTCTTGCATGAATTGTAAAACTAGGATTTCTAAGTTAATGGGGAACATTGGGTTTTGGCCGTAAACCAAATAAAATGGGGATGTTCCTAGGGAGACCTTAATTCAAATATAATCTACCCAAAGGGAAAATATCAACTTTTGGTGCCAGTCCCAGGGATTCTATTCTAATAGGTGTTTGATCACTTCAAAAAAATTTTAGTTGGTTGATTCAGCAACACCATTCCCCTGGGGGTAATAGTTGCTAGAGAACTTCAGGGTGACCTTCTTGTCATAGGTCCATTCAAGTAATTGTGCCAAAGAAAATGCTAGACCATTATCACATACTATAGCAAAGGGCATTCCAAATCTTGTGATGATGTTTTCTTCCAGGAATTTTATGACTACGTCTACCGTATTGTTTTTACAAGGTATTGCTTCAGACCGCTAGGTGCAGTAATCAGTACTGGTTAGGATGTATCGGTGGTTGGTAGATAAGTTGAGGTTGATTTCCCTGATAAAATCAAATTCCCATTGTGCAAAGGGTCTAGCTTCAAAAACTGGCCACAAAGGCATAGCCGGGTTCCACTCACGATGTGCCATGGTTTGGCAGGTATGGCACTTCCTGATGTGAGTGTAGACATCTTTAAAGATATAGGGCCAATAGTATCTAGCCCAAATAATTTGATGGGCAGTGACATCAGCTGAGCCATGCCCAATTCCAAACTTCCCATGAAATTATTCAATTATTTTTGCAGCTTGAACCCTATCAATACACCGGAGGTAGACTCCCTCATAATTCCTGCAAAAAAGTGTGACATTTTTTTATCATGAAGTGTGTGCTTTTCAATCGCAGGGCGCAACATTTGTTTTGAGGAAATTCCTCTGGGCATCTGTTATTCAACAATAAGTACACCAGGTCTGTGTACCATGGGTCTCGAGTGATGGACTCCATTGTATATGTCTGACATTCGATGTCTGGCATCTCTTCTGCCATCGCTCTACATAGTCCCTGGCCTCAAACTATCTTAATGGGTTGCATTTCTAAGTTGTATTCCTAGAGGATGGCCATCCATTTCCACTGTCTCTCACCCAATTCACTCTGCATCAGCAGAGATTTCACTGCCTAGTCCACGATGATAGCATGAACTTTTCTCTGGAGGATATAATGCTGGAATTACTTCAGAGTATGAATGAGAGCAAAGGCCTATTTTTCCAAGAGTGAATACCAGACTTCGACATTCTTGAAGGGGGAGATCATGAAAGCTATTGGTCATTCGTCCCCTTCAACCTTTTGGGTCAATACTGCTGCGGCAGATTGCGGTGAAGCAAAGGAATAAATGTAGAAAGGGAGGGAGTAGTCTAGACTAGCCAGGACTGGGGCCTCTATTATCGTTTTCTCGATCTGGGTGAACGCCTGCTTGGCTTCAGGACTCCACTCAATTTTGGTATCTTTCTTCATCATTTCGCTGAGTGGTTTTATGATCTCAATGATTCCAGTGATGAACCACTGAACAAAATTGATCTTTCCAAAGAAAGACCTCATTTCCTTCTTGCAGCCGGGCATTTTTAGGTTTAGCGGTGATTCAAATCTCTTAGGTTCAATGGATATACCTTTCTCGGAGACAATATTCCTGAGAAACTTCCCTTTAGTGACCCCGAATATGCATTTCTTAGGGTTGAGGGATATTCCATACTGGCGACATCTCTCACAAATCTAGGCGAGGTGGGCAGAATGATCACGCTTGTCTCAGGAAAAGATGGTCAAATCATCCATGTAGATGATTATGCACCACTTCAGAAGGCCCTCAAACAC
This sequence comes from Thuja plicata, assembly GCA_018584345.1. NCBI lineage: Eukaryota > Viridiplantae > Streptophyta > Pinopsida > Cupressales > Cupressaceae > Thuja > Thuja plicata. The sequence continues at coordinate 190,602 of MU224552.1, forward strand.
AATGTCCATGGCCTTCTAAAATATAGGCCCTGCATTAATCAAGCCAAAGGGCATTCTCTGGTAGGCAAACATTCCCCACTTGGTGGTGAACACTTTTTTGTCTCTATCTTCAAATTTAACCGTGACTTGGTTATACTCGGAGTACCCATCCAATAAAGAAATCATTTGTGATCCGTTCATGATTTGAAACACCTCATCCAACGAGGGGAGAGGGTGATTATCTTTCTTGGAGGCTTTGTTCAAATTTTGGAAATCCACGCAAAGGCGGATCTTGCCACTTTTCTTCCTCATAGGGACAAGGTTGGAAACCCATGTAGTGTGTCAGATTGGAAAGATTATCTAGGCTGACAACAATTTTTGGACCTCCTGATAAATCGGAGGCTTGATTAGTGGGTGGACCGGTCGTTGCTTTTGCTAGAAAGGCTTAGCGTCAGGTTTGAGTGGGATAGTATGAATCATGATGGATGTATCATAGGTTTTCAAATCCTCATACCCCCATGTGATTACACCTATGTATTCTCAGAGAACCACAATAATCTTCTCCTTTTCCTCAGGGGAGCAGGAGGTGCCAATGTGTATCGTTTTCTCTTCACCGGGCTGGCCGATGTTTACTTTCTCAAAATTTTCTCCCTCGAAGGAGGATGATATCTTCTCTTGGCCCTGAGGGTCCGATTCAAAGATTTGTTCAAGTGTGACCATCCCCTTAGGGATGGTGTTGGTCGGTAAGTCCATGATCTCATCATCTTCATCACCCTGTCTAGTATCATTGTGATCTCTCTCTTCCACTATGTGGTCCTCAAAGACACCAACATTGGCCATGAAGGCCAAGATATGTTGATCATCCTCAAAGACCTAAAAAATGGGTGACATTATCTGGAATGGACGGGGTGGGAATCATATCAACAGAAAATCTCCAGAATCACGAACCAGCCATGGGCTCAAGTGTGCTAGCAGAAATGACAAGGGCATCTAGGACATAGTTCTGTTTCCAGGGAATAAGATCGATGTCGAAGGCATCAAAATATTCAATAAGTCTCCATGCCTAGTTCTGGTATGTGGCCAATCAACTCTGAATCACCTAGGGCCCGAAGGCGAATGATTCCTCTCCTTAGTGCAAGTAGGAGTCCAAGGACCAAATCCTTGTACTCTGTAACCTTTTTTGTGTAATTTAACTAAAGCCTATAGGATGCAAGGAAGGATTTCCCCCACGAGTTGATTAATTCCATGCTGGCCCCACAGCCTTGTTTGGATCAAGACCCATTGAACTTAAGGGTCCACAAATTGTTGTTTGTCATCTAAGGCTGGGAAGATGAAGTGGTCTTTGGATTTCTTTTGGGAGGATTGGGAGGAGTTTCCTTTGGCACTGATGGTACATGGATGAGGTTTACCTCTAGAGAGATTTCTGGTTGGGATTCCCAGACAAATGATGTTGAAGGGGCATCACTAGTAGAAGTACTGGGTCCCAGGGAATCAACTTTATGTTCTTTTCTCTAGAGGGCATCTATGTGTTAGGTAGAAATGGTAAGATAAGGCTCACACTCCAGTTCTGAATGCTTCTGGTAGTGCACCCAACACCAAGTGTCACATAAGAGTGTGGCGGGGGTTGCTGTGACACCCTAAGAGTTAACCTCAACCCTCAATTTTCCTTCCAGGTCCTGGGTTCTCTGTTAAACTATGGGATCCTCCCCGGGGGTGAAATCATATTTTAAGACCTCAAGGGGTTGGTACACCTTGGGGGAAGTCTTAGAGAAGAGGACTTCATTCACCCTCTCAACTTCGATGAGGGCTTGTTTCATCTGGGGCTCACTTTCAACCTTGGATCTGGTTAGATTCTCCTTCCTAGGGGAGCCATAAGTGGGAGAAGTTGGTTGAGAGATACCTGTTCAGGGACTTGGACCAATTCTGACTTAGAAACATCCTATAAGTCTCTGGGATGTCCACTACTTGGATGTTAATTATGCTGGCTATCTTGGGGTCCTAGATGAGTTGAATATGGACATTCTTTAGTTCATCCACCATTTTTACAATAGTTTTATCCAGCTGGATTACTACACCATTAGACAGGGTGGGGTGAAATCAGAGCTTCTAGCATATGGATAAAGGCATGATGTTGCCCGAAGCCCTAGAATCCATTAGGCAATTGTGTACATTCTTTCCTTGTATATTCAAGCCTAGTAGGAAGGGAGGATCTTCAGTATTTTCTTGGAAGACAGCCGCATTAGCATCCTCAAAAGAGACAGTCTTGGGTGGGTGACTGATGGATTTTGGGTTTCCCAAGAGCTTCAAAAGAGACTTCTTCTGCTCAGGACAGTTCAGAAAAACCTCCATCAAGGTCATGGAGGTGGTGGTTTGTTCTAACACTTTTGTGATGTCAAACCTTCCTCCCAGGAATTGGTGGCTTCCCTAAGCCAGGTCCTTAGTTGGGTTAGAGCCAGGGCATTTTGGAGGGATAGATTGATCAATCGTATTGTCCCAGGGAGGGGCATCTTTAGGAGGCATGGGCATGTAAATCAGTCCTTTACCAGCCTGAATCCAAGTTTTGTAGGGAGTCGGTGGGTTGGTGAAGGAATTGGCCTCAAAGGCCAGAATAGATTCATCAAAGAATCCCTATAGTTTGGGTTCCTCTTCATCTTATCTAACTGTTCCAAATAAGATGGTCTCATAGGTGAATGCACCATGGGTGGGCTCTTGCACAGGAGGTTTTGGGGTAGTAGGATTAGAAGCTTGTTGTCTGTCCAACTAGGAAATCATGATGACTTTTTTCAGCATGGCACAATTTACCTCATTATGGGAGCCTATGTCGTGCAATCTAAACCAGTTGGTCATGGGCTAGAAGTCTACAACTAGCATGAAATAGGAAGGTCCAGCGCCACCCTGATTGGTGTTTTGGTTCAGAGGAGGACCTCCAGTATGGGCATTGTTATTCCATTGCTGTTGGTTGGGCCGAGGCTCATTGTTGAAATTTCATCCTCCAACATTGTTGTTCCATTGGCCAGAGAAAATGCTCCCTCTCTAGGAATTGACATTGTGGGGTGCAAAGGAGCCCGCCTTCAGTTGACCCATGTCCATAGTCAGTGTAGACAACATTTTTCAGAGGGATTCAACCTCGACGGTCAACTGGGTATTCGTGTCACAGTGTGACGGTTGTTGTTGTTGATTCCCTAGGAAAGTGAAAACATTTTCTGGAGTCAAGGGAAACAATCATCTAGCCATAGATGACTGGAAGAAAGGAACTTTGAGTGGTTGTGTCTTTGGTTGATGCATTTTCTATGGCTGGTTCTAGGGGAAAGATTCCAGACCTGGTGTTGTCTAGGTTTGAGATGGATATACATACCGGGCCTGCTAGTCTATCAGTGGTGGTGGGGGATTCATGACCATCAAGGGAGCACCCATTGCCTGGTTGGGGTTATATCCTCTAGTTTAAGAAGTTCCAATGGGTATCATGTTAAATGTCATGGTCTACCCAATCCTGTTGGGGGACTTGTTAAGGCCACGGGACAATTCCAAGGGTAGGTTATAAACCTTCAGCAAAGTATCCCGGTCGCTGGGGGTGGTAGTTCTCCAGAGGAGAGTGGCAATGAAGGGGTCCATCACATTGAGATAGGTTTGAATGGTTACATCTATAGATGGGATGAAGGGACCCATGCACCACTTCAAGGCACGTTGGAACCGGTGGTTGAATGCTGTAAGGGACTCATTCAGTTCCTGATAGAAATGAACTGGTTGTGGGACCATGCAGGGTCCATGTGTATGTGGAAGGCATCCTAGAAGGAATCCTCCATGTCCTGCAAATAGTTGATGGAGTTGTCAGGAAGGTTGAGGTACCAGTTCAGTTCATTTTGTCCCAAGGACAAAGGGAACATCTGGGTCACAACGTCTTGATGTTGGATCTGGTGTTGGTTCATGGCATCTTTGTATGCTTACAGATGCTCTTTTGCTATTCATGAGCCCAAGTGCTCATATCAGGGACAAATCTTTTCTAGGTGCGAGGGTAAGTCATTGGCTGTACCCAGAAAATTTCCCATTGGGGATCCGATATTTCCAAAATACGTGGCCATTGGGGGTTTTTGATTTTGACTAGGTTGAGCGCTAATCCCCAGGATTGTCTGGGGGACTTGGGTATTCTTGGATGTGTTAGATCCCTATACAATGGTGGCTAGCTTGACTTTTGTGGTCCATTTCTTTTGAGCGGGAGGCTCGAGCTTGGAAAACCCTCTGGGATTGGGCATTGATCTAAGGATTCTTTCAAATTTCACTGGTGAAAATCACCCAATTCTGCTAAAGGCTTGAATCCTAAAACTATGACTTGGGGAATCCTCGAATGGTGTAAAATCTAAATCCTTAGAGGGGGATGAGTTCATGCCCTGCCTCTAGTGCCATTTTCTATTGATGGGACTTTGTGACTAGGTTCGCCAACAAAGGTAAGTTGTCACCGGGTACTGGGGTACCAGCCAACTTTGCCTGTAAAGGTTGTTTGGGGAAATGAGATTCCCCAGGCCTCCAAGCATGTTAGAGTCAGGTCTCGATAGTGCAGGGCTCAGTTGGGAAATGTGACTATTTTTTTTGAGGGGGATAGCTGGTTATCTTAACTCATCTTTTCTAGAGATTCAAGTAAGTGGGGTTTCTTGCAAGCATGCATTTATTTAACAAATAAAATTCAAAAGATAGTGTAAAGTTAGAAATATTTAATCTACCTATAGTTATACTACACATTAAAAATATTGACAATGCTCTAACACACTACACTAAATATTGAAGAAACATAAGACCATCAACTCATATTTTATCAGTAGCAAAGGAAAGGAGGTTGTTAATCAAGTATCAGAGCAAATGACATAAAGAACACAAAGCATAAAATACCGTTAACCCAGAAATCAGAATGCTAGCAACATCATTGAAAGAACTCCTTCTTCATTAACATATCTCTAGCAAGCGCTGGTGCATGTTACAATGTTGGCTCCAAGGGAGCATTTAACTACATGAAAGATTAAAAACTATGGAGCATTGAGCTTTGCAACTAAGAACTGAGAAAACCAAATTGCTATTAGCTATGGACTGCAAAATCATCAATTTTTCTGACTCTTGGAATGAGGTCAAACTTTTTATTTATACACATCTCTTGACCTAAAATTGACCTAATTTACCTTTACATTGATCAATATAATATGATATCCGGTGGCTGGTACTACCTATGCCATGGTACAAAAGACCTTGAGATAGAAGAGGTCTGACATGTCAGAAGAAAGAGACAAGAAGGATGGAGTGGAAGAATCAGCCTCGAGAAGAGAGATGGGAGGATAAAGAAGAAACTTGATCCCCTGGGGATTGAGGCTGCATGCCTCATAAATGGGAAAATGGCATCCTATCTCCGGTGCACTAGGTGTAACATTGAAGTGGCACCTTGTGAAGACCATATGTCAGAACCTTCTTGTTGAGCCGACGTGCCTTGTTGTGGTTACCTACCTTCTGACAACCTTTATTAACTGCCCTAAAAGTTACCGGTTGACCTTGGGAGCTGGGACACGGGTTACTTTAAAGAATTCAAAATGTTAGATCTGGAACTCCAGGATACGGGAGCTAGGCTCCCAAAGAATAAATAATACAAAACATTCCTCATGAAAGTTTTCCGCGACACTCAGAGAATCTTTATTATTATTTTTTTTCATTGAAGGTCTGGAGGAGATGGGAGATCCCATCTTCATCAATATCTTTAAGGCTGGACCAGTGGTACTTGGCCACCTCAATTTTCTCACCCAGGTCTAGAACATTTTCCTTGAATTCCTCAGCCATTTTTGCCGCGTCGTGACCCCTAAGCACCATTTGCATCATCTTTTCTCCATCTATCCCCTTTGGGGACTGATACCTCGATTCCATTAATTCAACAAACTTTCCCAAAACATACTCCTCTAGAGTGCATGTGTTGGTGCTAAACGGATCAACTCTAGAGACCTTCAAAACAAAAGACTTGTACAAATTGAAATAATATTGGACTGCATTGGTCTTATCATGCAAGGTCCCTACTAGTTACTTGATTATCCCCAATGTGATTTCAAGTCTAGAATGTTGGGTCCTTATAAAATTGAATGACTCCTCTCCCAAATTTTTGGATTCGGAGACAACCTCCTCTCTGATGCCGATGAGTTCTTCCAAATCAACCTTTTGTACTTTGTAATTTTCAATATCTCCCTCCCAGATGGAGATGGTAGTTTCTGCCTGGTGTAAGACATGGTGGGCCGCATATAGGTCTGGGAGTGTGGATACTAAGAAATGCCAGACATTTCCCAAGTGTAAGGTAACCCATTCATCAACTACCTAGGCCTTTCTCTTCATCACCTATAGTGAGTCTATGTCACTTTGAGGAAGTGGTGCATTGGATGTGGAGGAACCCAAGGGAATGACGCTAATAGGCTGGGCTAGCTTGGTTAGCAACCCCATAAGATTTGCATTCTTCTCCTTTTCTACCCTGAACTTCTGGGCCTCTTTCTCATAGCGAACCTATATTGCCTTGGATACTTCTTTCAATAGGTCTAATTCACCCCATTTTCCTCTCTTTCCCAGTGACACTTCTATGACATTGTAATCTTCTACCTTAGCTGTTGCCTCGTCCATATCTGGGGAAGGTGTTGCAATTACTGTGACTGTATCTCTTCCTGAACTAGTTCAAAGAGTATGGACTCTCTAGGCTTTCTTAGCCTTGGGAGGGTTTTGTGCCTACACCATCATCTCCACCAAGGAGAGATGGGCCTTAGGGGTCATTTATGGGGCCTTTCTCTTGTGAGACTCCACCATCCATTATGGAGGTAGGGGTGGCTTTGCAGCCAGAATCTGTTCCTATAACTTGTCCCTGATATCTTGCTGCACCCCTTCGACAGTATGAGCCATTTCTGAATCCTTCCCCATATCTTTAGGTTCACTGGAAACACTTACTCCAGTGGTGCTTGTATCTATTGTCCCGGTGTTTGTATTTTTGATAATGCTGGGATCATCATTTGTTTCCCTGGGGTTTTTACCATCCTACTGTTGTTCATCAGCCTCTATTGCTGGGATGTTCCCTTCTACTGGTGTATCTTCTGGAGGTGGGGGAGGTTTCAGGCCGAGATTCAATGTTTGGGCCATTGTGCTCACCTCCCCAAATGTTACCTTTAGGAGTGGCATTTGGAGCACGACAGTCGGGGTCATGATTGTTCCCGTGGGTTCGGTTTCCCCAACTGATGCCATTTTCTCATCCTGCATCTATTTTCCTTTAACCTCTATAACCTATATCTCTAGGACTTTGGAGGTATCCACCTATTCCTATCCCTTTTCTTCCTCTACCCGGGCCTCCTGCTCTTATGCAAGCTCTTGCTCTGGGAGTTCATCCTGTGTGGCAATTTCTTTTGCTGACTGTATGATGTCTCCTGTAAGTTTCCAAACTCATCAATTCTAAACACATCGTCAAACTTTTCATGGGGAGGAGGATTCTCAGGGTTGTCCTTAGGTGCTTTCTCTAGCTCTGGGGAGTCGAAAGAAACAATTTGTACTTCTGGGATTCTTGGCATCCCCAGTTGCGGCCCCCCCTTGGTTGAGAGGTAGTTTTATTTTTCCTTCTCCTCATTACCAAAGGGGGCCCTACATCTATTAGAGCTGCCTTCTCCTCTTCTACCTCCATTCCTATCACTTAGACCATTAATGCTACCAGCAAAGGGGAAGAGGGAGGATGAATGGGCCCGGTCATGAGTACCAAGGTAGCCAATCACGTGATTAATTTATCTTTCATTTGCTGGGAGATCGCCAACATCCTTTGTAGTTTTTATTTCATGGGGGACTCAAGTAGGGTTGGCGATGGGGTCCCCCTTATTCCTTTTCCTTTACCTTCCCCCTGTGAGGAGGTTCTGGCCCCAGAAGTCAATTTCTGCATCGTCGGGCCAACTCTGCATGTGCTCCCCAGGCATACCTTCTTGAAATACTCATGGCTATGCTTGACCATGTTGCGAGTGATATCTTCAATAGTCGGCCCCTCCTAGGCACTCAAATCTACCGCAGGGAGAGCCATCTTGTCAACTCCCTTTTCCTTGTACTAGGGGTCTATTGTGGACCCATTGTCTGAGAAGTCATCTTAGAATTTCCAAAGCTTTAGTCTCTGCATCATCCCCATTGTCATCCAGATGAAATGCCAACTCTAGACTTCAACATCATCTTGGCAGTCTTCCCAAAAGTCCTCCATGTGAAATTTGTGGGGATTTGATGCCTAGGGAAGTACCGTGTCAATTTTGGTTAGCAGATCAAAGTTCTTTCACGCTAGATAGAATTTTTTTAAGCGCAGGCTTTTGAGCTTACAGTCTGCCTCTTTGGCTGCAGCCAGACTACATGTGTAATTTCCACAAGTGATTGAGAATGGAACATTTACCACCTTCTTTATAGTATACAAGGCATGCAACTCTAGCATCTGTCTGCAATATTCTAAAATGATTATTTTGTTCCCACAGTGTTTGGGTAACAAATAGGGTTTCTTAGAGAAGCCGATTACCTGAATGTAAGTATGCTACTCGAATTGGATGTAGTAGTGGCCATAACTTCTAACCAAATCCATTGCCTCCTTAGAGAGGTGGTACCCAACATCCCGGGTGGGTGTGAGAAGATTGTAGTAGATGAAGGCATCGTTCACCTGGCAGAAGTTGAGGAAACTAGCCTCCCATTGGATTTGTGGGAAATAATCCCAGGGAGCCTTTTGACCTGGGCCAATCCCAAGAACACCTGATGTGAGAAGCTCATTTGTGATAGGGCATTGTTGTGCTAGGTCCTAGATAACATAAGATGTCATATAAAATTAGGAGGTCTGGGCCACCTAAAGGAACTGAGAGTCTACATGGTTAGAAATGATGGCAGCCCAATCAAAGTATTGTTCATCGGTGGAGATGCCTAGTAGGAAGTAATACATCCATCTTGAAAATTCATGGGCATGGGGTTGCCCAAAGATCTGGCATATTCTTATGATCCCCATTTGGATAATTTCCTTAAATTCAGAAAAGGGAATCTCCAGCTTCATTCTTTTGAAGTCTTTCTTTGGGGTCTTGAGCCAATGGTTGTTTAAATATTATCGGGCCATGAGCTCCAGCTACTGAAATTTCCCAAAGCATTAGATCTGGTGACAACAACTACTTCATCAAACTGGGGGATCCCCAAACCTACCAGAAAAGTTGTAGCATCAAGAGACACCATGGGAGTGGGATATCTGATTGGGACTAGGGCAATGATCTTGATTGCCTAGATAGAGGAGTTGTAATGTGTGGAAGGGTGAGAATAAGTTCCTGGGCTTGTAGAGAGTATGAGAAGCAAGCGGCCTTCAGGATCCTAGAATCCCCAACATTTATCACCAACTAGTCTCTAGATTTTTGTTGAATAAACATCATCTTAACCAGGGCCTGCATTTCTGCCCACATTCTGACACTGGCATCGGTAATCAACTGAACTTGGGATTTGATTTTTGATCCCGCAATAACATTGTCCTTCAAATATTTCATGCTGAGGGGAATTTTTTCCAAGGCCCTCTCTATTTTTGACCTGATGGCTGCCCTAGTGACTACCGTGGAGGGAAGCTCTAGACTCTCAGGTGGTGAGGATGTAGAAGCCTCTGACATAGTGAAAGTGTGATATTTGAAAACCTGTAAGGTAAGGCAACCGTCAGAACTTTCATAAGATAAAATATCACTCCATACTCTAGAGAACTTACCACTACATTGCATACTTCACCTGAAAAGTTATTCTACATAAAAAATTTGGGAAGATACACATAGAATATAGACTTAAGAACTTGACCATTATCTGTGCCTAGGGGATCCAACACATTTTGATAGAAGTAAGATATTGGCTAGATGAGGATGAAGGACCTAGGGTCCGTAAAACTAACTGTTGGGAGACATGACTAGAAAGTGAGTTGTCAGACCCACGTGGGCGTCACATGGCTATGCAATAAATGGGGAGTTATGGTGATGATGGTGCCAACTATCTAAACACATGCAAATTGAAAGCCACTTGGGCAGTCTTGAATGCACACATGGGACCTAAATTCACCATAAAGGTTGATTAACGACAGAGAGAGAAAACCACCATGGTTGAAACCAGTAGAGAGCCGAGCTCCAACCAAGTGGTTTTCCACTATGGGGGAGAGATCACAAACTCAGATGAAATATAGACAAAGCATAGCGATCTCAACATGAAACCAGAAGAATATACATGAAATATACAACCAATGCACAACAGAGCCCAAGGATATATACATAAAAATATAGAGGGCCAAAGGCCAAAACACATATACATAAAATATAGAGCACCCACAATATTTTCACAGGTTTAAATAACATCTACACATCTATTTGGGCTAACCTAAGATAATTTACATTATGAACACTAATCTACAAATTTGCAGAGGGTGGACAATCCCTCTGGCAGAGCCAACCCACCAACGAGAGGCAAACCAAAAATGCAGAACACGGAAGGCAAACCAGAAAGATTGAGCGAAAAAAAAACTAGAAAGAAAGGACACAACAAATAAGGTAGGTATGGAAGGCACCTTGCAATGAGCTGACCCCAGGGATTACCACAAACATTTATTGCAAAACCATTGGTAAACAACCACTAAACACGGGAGAAAAAGTAGTTTAAAATCACCTTGATTCACTTCGATTCACTCTAGATGTATAAATGTTTAATCATGGTAATTGTAAAGGAGATGTGTAATTTCTATTTATACCCAAGGTAAAAGCAAGTTACCCCTTCCCTCCACAAACTCTAAAATAGGCAAACCTCCAGACTCTAGGCCTGGGGATTCCATGCAACCATATATTCTTGCGAGAAGTAGACATTGTGGCTGAGAATCCCAGAGTCTGGAATTTGGCTCTAGAAAGAACAAAAAAATCTAGGACCAGGTCCTGGAGAAATGAAAGACAAGAAAAAATTAAAAAACCTCGTGGGAGGGAAAACCCAGAGAAGGAAATGAAGAAAACAAAGAAGGCAAGGAAAGAGCCAAAGCAAAAAATGGGAGACCCGACATTTTGCACACAAAATGTAGGGATGGATATGTAGGGACTAACACTTCCTCCATTCTCAAAGAATGCTATTTCTTTCTCAGGAACAATCTATTCACCAAGGACTTGGCTTGATACACAGACCCAAGCCGTGTCCACAATTTGTTTTTGGTCTTCTCATCGAGAACATTCAGGAGAACAAAATCTGCTAGATAGAGTTAATGAGATCCTTAGATTTCTGATCCTTAAGATCCCAATCTTCTTGAGGCATGTTTACTAGTTTGATATCATTATCAACCACCTCCCATACATCACGGTCTACGAGCATTTCTTCCATCTTGAGTTTCCACAACTTAAAATTTGTGCCATTAAAATTTTCCACCTCCATTCTACTGTATGAAGAACCTGCCATCTCTTCTTGCAATAAGTTTATGAATACTCTGCAACAATACTTACCCTGAACTGAAGATTAGCTCAAAAAACATGCACCCTAGCAAATAGAACCAAAACTGGCTAGGCTCTGATACCAACTGAATGGAAACTAAGTGTGCGGAAAATATTTCCCTATGCTAAACTCCCGAGAAGAGGATTGTGCAAATTTAAATTTAACCCTTAGCAATTACAGAATGATAATACAATAACATGCATACATAGAAAAATGAGAATGACAAAATGATTTACCCTGGGGAAAACATTTCGGTAAAAAACCCTAGCACTCCAAAACCTGCACAATGTATTAATCAAAACTATTACTGTTTACAATACACTTGCAATGCAAGTTCTTTCAGGAGATAATCAACACTTGAAGACAAATTTGGCAGTATAAAAACATTCCAAAAATATACTAACTTCTCACTCATATTCTTAACCCTAAGAAATGCTTATATCATGCACTTCCCTTTTTAGGGCAACTTCCAAAGATAGCCGTATTAGGGTTTTACCATTCTATGAGAAAATAGGAACCCATAAATATGTGAAGAGTGTACAATACTCAACATGATTAGTTGCCACATGTCTTGCATGTATTAACCCATCATCAAATCTTCCACAATTAGGTCTTACAAATATTAATGACCGTCATAGGAATCTGTCATAACCGTTTCAGTCATGACTACCTTACACATTGTCCAAAGTGCCGACATTTGGAAAATATCAAATGTAAGGAAATATACAAGGTTGAGACACCTTATTCCTAATAGATGCTATCAAGTCTCCTATTTTTCTCTTGATAGTACACTTTCCATTTATGAAGTTCAGTTGATCACCCTTGTCCACTAGTTGTTCCAACACTCAACAAATTGTGCTTAAGTCCATCCACAAGTAATACATTATCAGTGTTAGTCTTTCCATCCAAAGAAATAGATCCAACTCCAATAATAAGTTTAGGAGTATTGTCACAAAATCTAACAACACCACCATCATGTTTCTTCAAACTCACAAACTTATTTTTATCTCCAGTCATATGATGTGAACAACCACTATCTATGACCCATTCAGATTTCTTTTCAACTCAAGATACTAATGCTTTTTCTTCACGCATAGGTTCATCATCCTTGATAGCAATAAATCCAATTTCATCATAATCACCATTCTCATCATCATATATACCTTCACTAGCATAATACAATTCCTTATCTTTTGAGAACTTAGACTTGAAAAACTTAGATTTGTGCTTTGGAATTCTTGTAGCACATCTAGATGCAAAATGACCGATCTTGTTACATGAAAAAAATTTCAAAGGTAATTTTCCCTCAAACTTACCCTTACCTCTCTTTTCTCTTCTGGCAATTAGTACAAAAATTTCATCTAGCTTTCTTTCTTCTTCCTGTATCTATTCCCATTCATCAGCATAGGCTCAAAGTTCTTCTTTTAGATCATTATTGCTTGTTCTTGCATTTCCAGGTGAGATTCTTTTTCTTTTGTGCACACTTGCTTTGAATGCTGACTCAACCTTAGGTAGAGTGTCTCCCAATTTTGCTACTTCAAATGTAGTTAGCTTTCCAATCAACATCTCTTTGGTGAAGTTTGGTGTTAAAGGTATGATCTCCTCTATAGCCTGAACCTTGGTTCTATATGTAGGTGTCAAAGATATGAGTATCTTTGCAATAACTTCTTCCTCACTGTAAGTTCCTCCAGAGTTCCTAATACCAGTCACTACCTCAGTAATTCTCTATGCATATGCTCTAATGTTCTCATCTTGTTTCATCTTCAATGATTCCATCTTTGTCTTCTAGTCATATAACTTTTCTTGCTTTGTAAATTTGTCTCCAAGATATAGTGCTTCCAGTCTTGACTAGATTTCATGTGCTGAGTCCAGGTCCTTTACTTTAATAAATTCTCCTTCTGATAATTCTTTGATTAGGGATTCCCTTGCAACCGTATTGCATGAGAATAGCTTCTTTTGATCATCACTGACTTTCTCTAATTAATCCTCATTTTCTATCTTTTCCTTCTTCTTTGTTATCATCCCGTAGTAAATTCCCAGACATAGAAAATGTGTTCTCATCTTGTTTCACCAACTGTCAAAGTTTTTAGAGTAAAAAATTGGACTATCTTTCCTGTAGTAAGTCATCTTCAAGATAACCTCAAGCTGTTAAAATTTCTCTCTGAGGACCAATAGCTCTGATACCAGTTGTTATGAATAACAGTCCACAAGATAACTGAGAGCGGGGGTGAATTAGTTGTGATATAGATTATTAAACTTTATACTTTATAAACCAAATCTACAAATGCAAATGATAACACAATAATAGACAACATGATAACACAATATTTGTTGTATAGGAAACCCTATTAAAGGTAAAACCCCAGTGGGAATTAACACCCACAAATAATGTACTAAGAGTCTAGTATCCCTGTTAGGAGCTCGTTACATCATTACATTATATAGTCCTTGTTAGGAGTTAAAGGAAATAGTAGGCTCACTACCAAGGCACACTGCCCAAAGAAGGTTAAAGCCACACTCAAGGATTTACAATCCGCACAAGTATATAAAGAAAATATACAATCGGAGAACTGTCTGCTAGCAACTATCTTTGCTTGATTAGTTCCAATGAAGTATCAACTCTACTTGCATCCAATAGTCAAAAAGCTTCATAGCTTTCACACATGACTTCTCTTCTATTTTCTATCACACTTCTCTACAATAATTTATCTTTCATATATACCCTTACACAATAACTTATTAGGTTAGCCAGCTAAGCTTTCCTAATACATAATTAATAAGGTCGACCAATTAAGGCTTTCCATCATACAAATAACTACATATCCCCTTCCTAAGATACACAATATCTAAGACAAGTATACAACATTTATAATTCATTACATATACTTCCATATCCACAATTCATGCTCATAATTAATTTCACACGCTACATGTCTGAAGTCGGCCAGGAAATAGGTCTTCTCTAGAATACAAGCCATAGCTGACATCATCAGTCTTCAATCAAAAATCAAACTCAACCCATTACTCTAACATATGTCAGCTATCCATTTGTAACCTCACAAGTTCTAAAATATCTCCGCCAGAAAGATATATCTGAAACACAGAGACCTACTCTATCTAGAATCATAGTTGCAGTCCAGAAAACCAGTCTTCACTAAATAAGTTGTAACATCCACATAATGTAACATAAAGTCAAGAGACCTTAGGAATAAGGTTAGAACACATCCTTCTACATAAATCCAACTTCAATCATTCTGAATCATTCATACAGTATTCATACACTTGTTCTAGTTAAGTAGCCAATATGTCTTCTCCATTAAAATATATGTTGACATCAGTGACAAAACATGAATATCAACATCATGATCAATAACCAAAACTCATATCATCCAACAATATCAGCCTCAAAACTCTAACCATTTCTTCCTTTTCTTTGCATAATTTATCTACCTTTGTTACAAATCTTCATCTGATTAACAACCAAGGTCTTCTTCTTCTGCAGTCCACTCTTCTTATAGTTTGATACCAACTTCTCCTCGTATCTGCACTCAAGATCCTTATTGTGATCTATACCATCATCTATTTTATTCTTTTCTGAGAGGTAACTCTTCACCGTGCTCAGATTCCTTTCACTTCTTCCTTCTTTCTCCTTGAAAGGAACCAAAGTAAAGTTATTCCCATCCTTCACTATTGTGACCATGTTTCTTCTAAAATCATTAAATAGATTCCTTATTAAATTGACACAGGTCTACCCAATAGAACATGACAAGTACTCATGGATACCATGTCACATAACACATCATCACTGTAAGGTCCACTACTAAAGTTGACCAAACACTTCTCTTTCACCTCCAACATGTGATCATTTGAAACCCAACTTATCCCATAGGGACAAGGATGTTTAAGAATCTTCAATTCAATCTTCTGCACCATCTCTTATGAGACCAAAGTATCAGTACTACCACATTCCATAACAACCTTACAACATTTACCTCCTGATTTAAAAACATACCTAAACAAATTTCTCCTTTGTATAGGTTTACTTTCCTTCTTACTCAACATGAATCTCCTAAGCATAAGAGATTATCCTATCTTAGGTTCTTCCATATTTTCATCAAGTTCATCAATAGATCTCTCTTCATGTGCCACCAAAGTCTTATTTTCCACATTCTTACTAGATCCTTTAGACCATTGAAAAATCTCTATGTCCTATGCCACCACATTTGAAAGAAGAACCTTTGAATTCATTTCTACCATTCCCTCTCCTAAGTGTCTTGTAATCAGGTTCTACCTCAAGGGTTTTCTTTTCTCTACCATGGTTACTTACTTGCTTTTCCTTTCCTATAGGATTGCTTTATCTTCTCTTCAACTTATCTTCTGCCCTCAATGCATAATCATAAGCATCTTCTACTGTAGTAATTCTCAACATACTTAGCTCATCTAGAATATTAAATCTCATACCATTAATATACCTAGCCACCTGCTCCTTAGATACTTCCTTGTGTCCAGATCTGATTGTAATCTTTTAAAACTCTTTGGTGTACTCCTTCACACTCATGTCCTTTTTCTTTAAGTTCTACAATTTCTTGAACAAGTCTAGTTCATAATATTTAGGAATGAAATTATCCTTTAACCTAGAAACCATTACCCTCCATCTTGTGATTTTTATTTCACCATGTTCTCCTCTATCTTTCTACAACTCTTTCCACAATAAGGCAACATGACCCATCAACTTAGTATGTGCTAACTTAACCCTCTGTGGATATGTGATATCTTCAAGTTAAAAGTAATCTTCTAATTATCTAATCCAATCTATCAAATCTTCATGATGGAAAGAAATAGAAAAATAGGAACATCCATTCTATAACTTGTTGGTTTAATGTGAGGGGGGGGGGGGGGGGGTTAATAAAAAAACCTATGATAACTTAAACCTTTAAACTTATCTCTGATTCAACTTGGTATAAAAAACTACAATAGCAATCGAATCACCAATAACTTAAGAGATTTTAAAATATCTTGAAAAATAAACATGCAACACATATAACACTATATTTAATGAGGAAACCCAATTTGGGAAGAATCTTTGTGGAAATTGTCACCCACAAAATGAAGATACTCTTCTGAAATATGCCCGATTAAAAGGCAATCCTATTAAAGATTACAATGCACATTGTTATATGCGACCTAGTTAGGGGATTTACTTTATACCTGTTAAGATCTTCACCCTATTAGGAGTGGCCTAGTTAGAGGGATTTGAACACTCTTTTAGAATGTCACCTTTCACAAGGATTTTAGAATAAGACTGTTAAGTCCACTTGGTTAAGATATTTCTCTACTATAAATGTAAATAAGAAACAATATAGAATTTGATCTATTAAATTGCAACTACCTATTTATTGATCATATCCATTATGCACTCTTCAACTACTAGCATCAATACTTCATATGTCTCTGCTCTAGACTTAGATTTCTGCTTTTCTTCTTCACTACATCACTTAGTAGCACATCCACACTTCAACTTGTGAGCCTTAACTTCATATGATATCATTCTTTATATAGACTCTATTTTTTCCTCTTAATCTCCTTGATTAGTTTTTTCTCCAATCACTCTCAGGCGTAAGATCAAATTTTTGAACTTATTCAATAAATTTGATACTTGTTGAACTAATTCAAAATCACCTTGGAACTTTCACTTTTCTTGGAAGTAAAACCATCACTTTTGGTGCTTAATCTATACCATATATATTTACCTTGAATTTTCCTATGCATATATCTTGTAACTAACTTCTTCTTCATCCTTGAAATCTTCTAGATCATTGTGGCTCACCATTAAATGTGTTCATATCCTTATTTATAACAACTGTTCCACTCGATAACTAACTTCTGAACTTGGTGTCTTGGCTCACTTAGTGGCTTGATGTCTTGGTGTCTCTTACCGACAAACACATCCCTTTACCTATAGAATTCATCCTTCTTGGTAACTAAATAGTTTCATTTTACTGACTTGTCCAATGAGCTTACCGACTTGATATAAAGTAGAAACAAACTATATCAATATGAACTTATCATTGTCTAATCTGTATTAACTTCCCAATTAACTCATCTCTGAAAGATATGGAAATTTAATATGAACCATAAATCAATTTCTTGACATCAATGAAAAAATAACAACTGATCTAATCTTTTCTACAATCTTGTATACCTATGATCTCGATCTTCATCATCATCACCATTAGTTGAGTAACAATCTCCCTCTTTGGCATTGATGAAAACATTATCAATTGACGATGAGATAATCTAACATCTCTTTTTGATTTTCACTCCCTCTAAGATTTTTGATCTTGTTCTCCCTCCGTGTTCATTTCCCATTCTCTCTTTAACATCAATCTCCCTTTAACATCTTTCACCCATACTCACTTAATCTCTATATTTGTTAATTACTCATACAGCCTCTTTGACAAAAATGCCAAATGTGCATACTCTTGATAACTTGTTCAGGCAGTGGATTATACCTTATATGTACTGATATCTCATTTCATACATAATTACTTTTTACACAACTTTAGGAATCACCTAAAGTGTGATATTCACAAAATAGATATTTTTTTGAATCCTAGAATTGATGCACCATGCATCTTTCTCTAGTGAATTTTTGATAGGGGTAGGATCCCTAATTTACCTATGAGAAACTCAAAATAATCCTTAAGTAGTGGCTTGGTAAATATATCTTCTAACTACTCATTTGAATTCACATACTCTAACATCACATGCTTGTCTTGAACTTGTACTCTCAAGTAATGACACCTGATAGAAATGTGCTTGGTCTTAGAATGCATCACCAAATTCTTTGATATGTTTATAGAACTAGTAATATCACAAAAAATAATAACTAGATTGGTAAAATCATCTTGCATACCTTTAATTATCTGTTTGATCCATACAATGTTTTCACAATTCATGGCTACAACAACATAATAAGCCTCGGTAGTAGACTGTGATATACAAATCTATTTTTTACTCAACCATGTCACTAATATATCTTCTAAAATGAAAGCTCCTCCACTTGTACTTTTTCTATCAGGAATGTTTTTGGCCCAATCAGTATCAGTGTAGACCTTCAACTCAAAATATCCTCCTTTCTTGTATAGTAGACTGAAGTCTTCTGTTCCTTTTGGATATCTAAATATTCTTTTGACTGCAGACATGTGCGATTCATTTGGATCGATAGAAAATCTTAAAAAAATACCAACTGCATGAGCAATATCAGGTCTACTACGTAAAAAATATTGTAACTTACCAATCATTGATTGATAGAGTGTCTCATTTTCTTTGTTTGACTCATCTTCTTTTGATAAATTACAACCAGTAACCATCAGTGTTCCAACTGGTCTCGAGTCTTCCATACCAAAAGTCTTTAGGATTTCCTCGATGTACTTTGATTGTGTGATGTAGATCCCATCCTTGGCTTGTTGAATCTATAGTCCAAGAAATAATTTTATCTCCCCTATCATGGACATCTCAAATTCATTTCTCATCTCTTCATCAAAAAATATGCATAATGTGTTATTTCCTGGAAAAATTATATCATCAACAAATATTTCAGAAATAAAAATCTTATTATTATTATTATCATATTTCAGATAAACATTACTGTTGTCACTTGTTCTTTGAAGTCCAATCTTTATTAGATATGAATGTAACATTTCATACCATGCTCGAGATACTTGTTTCAAACCATAAAGTGCCTTGTGTAGTTTGCATACCATTTCCTTGTTATTATTCTCAACAAAACCTTTAGGTTGTTCTATATAGACTTCTTCTTCAAGAATACCATTAAGAAATGCATAATTGATATGCATTTGATAAAATTTAAATCCTTTATAAGCTGTATTTGCTAGTAAAATTATAATTCCTTGTCATCTAGAAACAGGTGCAAAAGTCTCACCATTATCAATACCTTCTTCTTGTGCATACCCCTTGCAAACCAATCTTTCTTTATTTCTAATTACATCTCCATGGTCATTTAGTTTGTTTCTAAAAATCCATTTTTTACCAATAACATTTTTATCTTTAGGTCTCGGTACTAAAGTCCATGTGCTATTCTTTTAAATATGATCTATCTCTTCTTTCATATCTTTAATCAAATCTTCATTCTCCAAGGCATATTTTAATCTTCTTGGCTCTAATTTAGAAATTAAGCATGTATTATCTCTTACCTTTCTTATTCTCATAATTGCAACATTCTTGTCTCCAATAATATTTCTCGGTGAGTGGTGTCTCCTCACATAATTAGCTAGAATAGGCTCGATAGGTGGTGGTAGTGTTAGCACTTTTTCTTGCAACACTTACCTAATGATGACAGTATACCTCATATACTTGAATGCAACCTCTTTTAGGCAAGAGAAAGGCTAATTGCTAAGGATTGGATAATATCCTTCTTCATTTTTGAGCTCCATAGACTCAGGCAAGTATTACCTTTTAAAGATTACTGATAGTTCAACCTATGTATTTGGTGGATTATCTCATTCACTAGTTATGTACCTAAAACCTCACTGTAACAACTTATAGAATACTTTAGAGATTGCAATGATTGATTTGAAACAGAGTATTATAAGCTAGGATATGGTTTTGATAACATGAACCAATGAGACAAGGATTTGCATCCTTCTTCCTTTTGTTTTTAGGAGGGATAACCTAATGATTCACTCTCAAAGGAATCACTAAAATGGACACTGTCCTACTGACATGAGTCCTTACTGAGTTCATTTTTTTTTTTTTAGTAATAGAAATATTTTGATTAAAATGATTTTGAAAGTTCTTGAAGTTTGGATGTTGATGGATTATTAGACAAAAACCTAGATCAGTGCCTATCTATTGGGTTATAGAGTCAATAAGCTCAAGGTTCATAGAAACAAAAAACTATAAGATACCTTACAACCTATATGCAATTTAGATAAACTACCTTAAAAATTATCTAGTTACCTCTAAAATATTGTATCAAATCTTCAAATACTGATATGCTCCCTGAAATTACCCACAAAACTTAGTTCTTTGCTTGAAAGAAACTTTTAAGTAGTTAGATAGTCACCTTGTAACCAAAATTATTTAGACTACCTTACAGGCTTAAGAATAAAAAAGCATACTCAGGAAGTAAAGAGACAACAATAGAGAAGAGTAAAATTGCACCATATTTTATTTATATGATCCTGCTTTCATACATGAAGAAGCTTCGAAGCTTGAAAAACACAGACACTAATTCAGAAAGTCTAATTTTTACATTATAATTCATCCTCTTTAAAAATACAACTCTCCTCTATATATATAGGTCTTCAACCATCTTGAAATCCTTTTCAAAAGGATGCTACAAGCTTTGGATGGTCTCATAAAACCTAACCCTAAAACTATAGAAGAGACAAAAGAGAAAGAGAGAGAAGAAGCAGTGGAACAACCAAGTCAAAAGATGAAAATAAATATTCTTTGTTCTTCTCCCGATCTGGCGACTTCATTCAGATTTGTATACATGGTAGCTAGTAGTATTTATGTCGAGTCTGGATGACCATGCTTACATACTCACCTACACTTTCCTTTTGCAATAACTGACTTCTTTATCTTCAATAGTGAGGCGCCAAGTATTCACCCCTACTCATCGTCCAAGACTTCTTCTTCAATTACTGGCTTCTTTCTCTTGGGCATGGTCATCAATTCCCATGCTTTCACTTCATCATCTGATGGCCATTTGAAGTCTTGAGTACTCTGTATTTGTACCTTTTTCCTATCCCATCTAGCATCAGTGATGTTCTTAACATCTACTAGAAACTT
>MU224552.1:214315-231525 GCA_018584345.1 Thuja plicata
GGATAGGATTAGGTCCTTCCTGGTAAAACCTCTGAGGGGCCAAATTATCCACATCCATGATCACAAAATTGAAATATAACAGAAGATGCATAAGAATGGAATAATGGAAAAACTTGGGCTCCTTTTCTATAGGGTCCTTCAACTTCTTCTGAGTTGCAGTGAAACCCTCATGCATCTAATCAATGATATGCTGTATGTAATCATAACTAGTGCTAGAATGCACCTCCTATAGATCTAGCACCATCATCAAAATTCCAGCATTAATATTCTCTACTTCCCCATCTATCCCTAGCACTCTACATAGGGCATAGGTGATATACTTAATGTAGAAGTGTAAATCCTTATAGTAATATGGGCTTGTCCCAGACATAGGATCTAAATACTTTCTCACCTCCTTAAGCATATGTTTCTGCAACTGTCCTCTAGCAATACCAGGCTTTAAATTATATCTTTGTTCCTGCTTTGTCATGTCAATTCTAGTAGACATAGTGCTATATAAGCAAAAAGTTTGCATGAATGAATTTCTATTAAGGATTAGCAGGGCAATTCCATCATTCCTTTTAATTGTTTGGGACAAAAAATCATAATGGCTGGCAAGATCTAGGAACAAATCTACATCTATGTAGACATCAGGAACAATTAATCTAGCTAAACCACAAGTCCAAGGGTTTGACACTGGGATAGCTTTATTAGAATTCTTGTAGAAGTAAGTAAAAAGTGAAAAACCTGTTGTTTTTAGAGTATCAGCATCTCATATATCATGATAATCATCCGTGAGCACATTGGCATTTACTCTTTTGTTCTAAGTTGAACCAGGAAGCAATCTGAGGAATTCATCAGAATAATTTGGTTTTCCCTTTGCCTCCTCTTCTACCTTTTCACTTCCACCACTGGTTGAAGCTACACTGACCGCTATGCTCATGTTTACCATGCTTGAATCTCTTCTTCTTTACTGATACTAAAAAAAATCTATATCTGAGATTCACTTACTCCCATGTGCACAATTCTCGGGAAATAATGACTTTTAAGCAACAGAAAACTCTGCAATTCTCTGATTTTTCTCTCTTTCAGAATACTTAGCTCTTCTTCATTTTGAAATTCTAAAAGCAAAATGAATGAAAATGAATACACAATCATCCCCTTATAGTAACCATTCCAAGTACATGACTCATAATTTGGAAAACATCAATTCTATCTTTAATTCAACATACTGCGAAATTGATTGAAAACCTAGCCGTAGTTCCATGAGCGTGATAGGAAATCAAATTCATAAAATTGAATCCTTAGAAAAACCTTATAGAATTCAAATGAGATGACATGTCTTCATGCAATTGGCTCACTGTCATACATCTCAGCTACCCCTTTTTGCACAGTAATGAAAATCTAAGCCTGTCATTGGACGATGAGTGACTCACATTGTCATATCAGCTACTGTCATCTTTTCTTAATATTTGGTATCAGGTGACCATGTGACAGTGAAGAAATCAAAGTCACAAATAATTAGCACTAACTCACATCCTTTTCAAAGACTATGTGACTAACCGTCACTTTTAGCTTTCACGGTTATCTCCCAGTCACTAAATGTTTTATCTCCTTTGCAAGACCCTACGACTACCCTTAGTCACCCGATTGCAAAATACAAATGTTAAGTGTCAAAACCTTTTGAGACAACATGATAGGTACTTTTCCCTTTACTTCATCTGATGACTTTGCGACATACCCCTAGCTCTAAGTCACGAGTACTTTTCCTTTTGGACTCTCTTATTCTCAGACTTTGTGACCACCGTAGGATTTTTTAATTACTTCATCTGATAGCTCTCGCAAAATCACCAAGTAATCCATTATACCCTTAAAATCTTCAAAGACTTTGCAACAAATAGAAGCCCTTAATTTAGTCTCGTAGTTGCTGAATAAATTTTTACCATTTGGTGACCACGCGATAAGTCTTTCAAATCCACTTACATTTTGACACATGTCTCATTTGATCATTTGTTTCTACATTGCATAATGGGAAGCTGAGTCATCTCCTAAATCTGGCGACAACCTGACTGTTCTTTTACCTCAAACTGCTTATGGTTAGTCGCAAAGTCTCGACAACTTTCACTTTACTGGTAGCCTTTCTAGAGACCATGCGACTAAAGCTTTGCACAACTTACTTAACCTCAGACCCATCTAGTGATTATGCGACATAAAGAGATCATGATGTCTTGTGACAAACCCTTAGCTACTGATAATTTCCTATGACATCACAACCTATCTGTGGGTTGATTCATAAACTGCTGACCTATTCACTGATCCTACGACTACGTGATACAAACTAATCACAAAGTCTGGAAATGCCAAAGGAATACCCTAATTTTGAGTGAGACTACATGACACAAGCTAATCGCCAAGTCTGGAAGAAAAAGGGAATATGCCATTCAAGTTATGCGACTAGGCAATCAGAATGTAACACATGACTTAAGTGAGTCAAAAAGTAACATCAAAACATAAGCGAAAAACACCTTAGGGTTTCTTTTCAATTCGGAACACCAAACAAGACCTAGGGTTTCAAGGTTTTTGTACATTCTCATAGATTCAGACTTGAAAACCCAAGAACTTTGACAGGGAAAAGGTATAAGAACTGAGAGACTTCTACTTTAAACATGAAACCAGAGAGAGAAGACCATAAAATTTAGGGAAACTAGCCAAAATCGGGAAAACAACCAATAGGTAGTTCTCCATTTTTAGCATTCGGTGGTAGTTATCTTTGTTCAACTTCCTCCTCAATTTGTGCTTTAGGTAATGTATCAAGAATCTCAGGTTGAACATATGCACATATTTGGTAGTCTTCGGGTTCCTTCTTACTGCCCTCATCATTTTTCTCTGCAAATTCATCAATCCTTACATTTTCACTTTCCATAATTTTTTTAGTAGACTTGTTCAAACATTTGTAAGATTTCTCATTGTAGAATATCCTAAGAATATTCCTTCATCTCCTTTAGAATCAAACTTACCATCTCTATCATTTTTTAGAACATAAAATCTACTTCCAAATACTTTGAAATAACTTACATTCAGTTTGTGATCATACCAAATATCATATGGAGTCTTGTTTTTACCTTTCTTCAGTTGAACTCGGTTAAGTGTATAAGCAGTAGTGCTGACTACTTCTCTCCAATATGTTTGAGAAATACCCTTCTCAATCATTAGTGTTCTTGCACAATACACAAAGGATTTGTTTCTTCTATCTTCTATGTCATTTTTCTATGGTGTCCTTGGTGGATACATTTGTCTCTTTATTCCATGTTCATTGCAGAAAAGTGTAAAATCACCAAAAGTAAACTCTCCTCCTCTGTTAGATCTCAGACACTTCAGTTTTATTCCAGTCCCCTTTTCAACTCTTTTTAGATTTTTATTTTAAAAACATGATAGACATCATTCTTGAATAATCATCAACAAAAAAAATGTAATGTCTATAACCATAGTAGCTTTGTGTTCTCATAGGTCTACATAGGTTAGTGTGAACTAAGTCCAAAATTCCTTGAGTAATGTAAGAATTACTTGTAAAACTTGACTTTTTCATTTTACCAACTTGACATTCTTTGCACATGACATTTTAAGGTTTCTCCAATCTAAGTAGACCTCTAAATCTATTTTTTTTTCTCACTTTAATTAAGTTGTCAAAATTCACATGACATAACCTCGTGTTCCATAACCATGCATCCTCAACTTTATCATATAGAGAACTCTTAGTAGATGTATCAAGATAAAATAAGTTACCTTTATATTTTTCTCCACTGGCAATCAGGCTTCTATTATGATCAAATAATTTTACCTTTCTATTATGAAATTCTAGTTGGTGTCTTGTATTATTTAGCTGTGCCACACCCAATAGAATATGCTTTAGTTCTTCAACCCAATAGAAATAATCACATATTGTATTGTTCAATATAACTATATAACCTTTAACTTTCATAGGATATGGGGCATCATTACCAAATCTAAGTTATCCTTCATTATGTTCTTCTGTATTAATGAAATTAAGTGTGTCATCAGTCATATGGTCTGAAAAACCACTATCTATAATCAAGGTATCATTCTTCCTTACATGTGATATTAGGGTTTTTTCTTCTTTCTTTTCTTCATCAAAATTATCCTTGATAGCAACATACACAACTTCTTCACCAACATCATCATCTGTATCATCATCGATTAGTCCTTCATTAGTAATATGGCATGAATTCTTACCTTTGTTCTTGAAATATTGGAATCTCCTGAATCTATTTTCTATTTTTTTATCATCTCAGTTTTCTTTCTTCTCATCATTGTCATTGTCAAGGTATCTAGCAGCAATGTGACCAATATTGTTACATTTAGAAAATTTCAAAGGTAGCTTACCTCGGTACTTTCCTTTACCTCTCTGTAGTCTTCTAGCTAGTAAATCTTAAAACTCTTTTTCATTTTATTCTGATGAACTATAACTGATTGAATGTTTGAAGATGATAAGTTGATGATCACTGAGCTGCAAAAGTGAATGCAAGACATTAAATCAGTTAATGTATTGTATTTTCATTGATGTCAACTTGATATGGTTTGATTTTTCATACACATATTGTCATAAAATTGAAGATCTAAAGAGACAAAGTTTATGTGGTCGGTAAAACATAAAAATTCTGTATACACCTAGTGACAGTGAACACCGAGTAGTTCAGAGTGTATATCAAGCACATTAGTAACCAAGAAAGTGTTACCGAGCAAGAGTTAATGACCGAGCATAACTAGAGTTAATGACCGAGCATAACTAAAGTTGTTGACCGAGCATAATTGGAGTTAAAGAATGACAAAATTGCTTAGCTGACAGATCTATAATTTAGGGATTGACTGATTTATTGTTTTATTATCAACAATCAGTTAAGCTAAAGCAAGGAAGGAGATTAAAAGCACATTTTATTCATAGTTATCAATGAGACATTTAGGGAATAAAACTAAAGGAGAGATTTAGGAGATAAAGAAAATCATGGTGAGTTTTACGGATCAAGGAGATATCTATGACAAAAAACAAGGAGATTGAGCGGCTAATCGTGTCTATATAAAGAGACAAGGAATTCATTATTGAAGAGAGGAATGCTAAGTATATTTTTTTGTGAAGATAGAACTCTTCATGTAGAAATGATCATACACGTTGAAGAATAGAGCCAAGGAATTCCACAGACACTGAACAATAGAGGACATAGTGCTCACCAAGTACAATCAAGAAAGAATGAAAAGGAACAGAAGTATGTATTGATCAAAGAGGTATTATTGGACTAACAATAGATCTAAACTTTTTCAAATCAAAGTTTTATTTTTAACATATCATTTACTATATCAGTTTAATCATTGATTCAAAAAATCTCTTAACCAAGTGGGATTTAACAGTCCTTATTGTATTGAGATACTCAAGAGTATCAAAAGGTTTTCTTGTTGATAGCATAGTGAGTGCTAGGTAAAAAGATAAACTATTGGTTTTAAATCCTCTAACAAGGTTGCACTTAATAGTGTGTATTGTAACCTTTAACATGGTTGGCTCTTCACCGAGCTCACTTTAGAAGAGTGACAATATTTTGGGTTATCGGTCCAAGGTGATAAAGTCTAGAAAAGATAAACAGTATATCTTACCGAGAAGTTTATATTTGTTAAGATTATTTATTGCATACATCTTGATAAAATTGGGACTATAAGATAACTAAAGGTATTATATTTGAGAGATAATTTTTTGGTTGGATCTTTTGGAATAATTGTTAAGGCCACTGATTCACCCTCCCTCTCAGCTATTCTAACAGCTTCATCTTCAGCATACAATTCTTCTAACTCACTCTTTCAACTATAAAACCTTTCACTTGCACTACTTGCATAACCATAACTAGGTCTAGACTCTCTAAAAATTCCAATCTTCAAAGATGATTTAAATGTAGACTAAATCCTAGCAGTTTCAAGTAAATTATTATAAAAGTCATTTAGCTCAAAAGAAATCAACTTACCTATTGTAGCATCTAGTGAAACAGTCATCTGAGGAATGGATCTCATTTCTTGTATTGCAGATACTCGGACGACATACATATGTAACAATGTCCTCAATAGTTTGTTTGGTACATCTTCTTCCTCAATATGTCCTCCAACACCTTTGATAGAATTCACAATTTCCTTCAATCTTGCACAATATTGTGTAATAGTTTCACCTTCTTTCATTCTCATATAATCCAATTTGCCTCTCAAAATTTCATCTTTTTCCTTCTAAACATGTTGATCTCCACCATGTACCAATGCAATCTTATCTTACATCTCTTTTTCTATATCACATCCTTTAAGGTCATTGAACTCCAGGTCGGTGAGAGAAGATATATGTCAATCATAACTTGTGCATGATCTTTCTTTTATATTATTTGATGAAGTATCATAGGATGAAATGGTGGTGGTGAATACTCATTGTCAATATAGTATAATTCATACTCTCCAATCCCAAATAAGTGCAACCTCATTCTATTTTTCCATGTAGAGAAGTTATCCTTATTCAATTTTGGTGCCTCCCTCTTATACATCTTTGGATCTTTAACTCCAATATTTTAAACTTATCTCTTAGATTACTTAGCTCTGATACCAATTGTTGGTTTACTGAGAGGGGGGAGGGGGGGTGAATCAGATAACTATGATAACTTAAACCTTAAAACTTAACTCTGATTCAACTTGGTAGAACAAACTACAATAGCAAAAAAATCACTAATAATGTAAGAGATTTGCAAATATCAGGAAAATAAAACATTCAAAACATATAACACCAAATTTAATGAGTAAACCCAATTTGGGAAAAACCTCTATGGGAATTGCCACCCACAAAATGAAAATACCCTTCTAAAGTATGCTCAGTTAAAAGCCAATCTTGTTAAAGATTATAATGCACATTGTTATATGTGACCCTGTTAGGGGATTTACTTTAGACCTGTTAAGATCTTCACCCTGTTAGGAGTGGCCTAGCTGGAGGGCTTTGAAGACTATTTTAGAATGTCATATTTCACAAAGGTTTTACAATAAGACTATTAAGTCCACTTGGTTAAGAGATTTATTTGATACAAATGTAAATAAGAAACAATATAGAATTTGATCTATGAAATCAAAACTACCTCGTGCTTGATGAGATCCCTTATGCGCTCTTTGAATATTGGCATCAATACTTCATCTTTCTCTACTTTAGACTTAGATTTCTCCATTTGTTCTTCACTGCATCACTCGGTAGTACATCCACACTTCAAATTGCCAGTCTCAACTTCATACAATCTCATTATTTATATAGAATCAATTTTTTCCTCTTAATCTCCTTGATTAGGTTTTCCATCAATCACTCTCAACTGTTAGATCAACTTGTTGAACTTATTCAATGAATTTGATACTCTGGGAACCACTTCAGCATCACCTCAAAACTTGCACTTTTCTTGGAAGTAGAACCATGAATTTTGCTACTTAATCTATACCATATATATTTACCTTGAATTTTCATGTGCATAGATATTGTAACTAACTTATTATTCATCCTTAGAATCTTCCAAATCACTGTGGCTCTCCATTAAATATGTTCATATCCTTGTATCTAACAATTGTTCCACTCGGTAACTAACTTCTGAACTTGGTGTCTTGGGTCGCTTGGTGGCTTGATGTCTCGGTGTCTCTTACCATAAAAATACATCCCTTTTACTAACAGACTTTATCCTTCTCAATAACGAAACAATTTCCTTTTACCAACTTTCCCAATCATCTTACCAACTTGATAGAAATTAGAAGACAACTATATCAATATAAAATTATCATTGTCTGATCTATATTAACTGCCAAATTAACTCATCTCCGAAAGATATGAAAATTCAATATGAAAAATAAATAAATTTATTGACATCAATGAAAAAATAAAAATTGATCTAATCCTTTCTACAATCTTGTATACCTATGATCTCGGTCTTCATCATTATCACCATCAACTAACTAACATGAATCTTACCTAATTGTGTCATAGATCTCAATAATTTTTCCTCATCTGTAGGGATCTCAGTGTCGACACTCTCAAGATCTTCAATAGCTTCCTCGTATTCCTCTTTAGTATTCGGATTCCTCTACAATCCAATCAATACATTTTTTTATCTTAGTCCTCATCTCATTCCGGAAGTCGTCCATCATGTTTTCCAACCTCTTAGGGTTTATTCTTCTAGGCGGCATCTTTCCAATCCTTAGGTGCAACTGCCTCAAATTTAGATCTATGATTACAAGGTGTCAATTTCCTCTTACATGGTGGTCTATTGATGCTATTAGTCATAAAACGCACAAGGGATCTGATCAAGTAAGAGGTATTTTCCATTTTACAGAAAATTTTATACACTGTTTCTTATTTACATTTGTAACAGAGAAATATCTTAACCGAGTGGACTTAAGAGTCTTATTGTAAAATCCTTGAGAAAGGTGACATTCTAAAAGAGTGTTCAAAGTCCTCTAACTAGGCCACTCCTAAAAGGGTGAAGATCTTAACAATTCTAAGGTAAATCCCCTAACAGGGTCAAATATAACAATGTGTATTGTAATCTTTAACAGGATTGGATTCTAACCAAGCATACTTCAGAAGAGTATTTTATTTTTTGGGTGAAAATTCCCATAGAGGTTTTTCCCAAATTGGTTTTCCTCATTAAATATAGTTTTTATGTGTGTTGAATGATTTATGTGCATGATATTTACTATTTTTTCAAGTTTCTGTTTGAGTTATTGAAGTTATTGGTGATTTGGTTGGTATTGTTGTTTATCCTATCAAGTTGAATTAGAGTCAAGTTTTAAAGGTTTAAAGTATAATTGTTTTCTAATTCACCCCTCCCTCATAGTAAACCAACAATTGGTATCAGAGCCTAGTACTCTAAAGAGATAATTTTAAAATACTTGAGTTAAAGATATGAATATTTATAAGGAGGCACCAAAGTTGAATAAGGATAACTTCTCAACATGGAAAAATAGAATGAGGTTGCACTTATCTGGGATTGGAGAGTATGCATTATACTATATTGACAATGAGTATTCACCACCACAATTTGGTCCTATGATACTTGAGAAAATAAGAGAAAGACAAGATCACACATAAGTTATGATTGAGATATCATCTACTCTCACCGACCTAGAGTTCAATGGTATTAAAGGATGTGATACAAAAAAACAAATGCGGGATAAGATTTCATTGGTACATGGTGGAGATCAACATGTTTAGAAGGAAAAATCTGAAAGTTTGAGAGACAAATTTGATTCTATCAGAATGAAAGAAGGTGAAAATGTTACAAAATACAGTGCAAGACTGGAGGAAGCAGTGAATTCTATCAGAGGTGTTGAAGGAAACATAGATGATGAAGATGTAACAATAAAATTGTTGAGGACATTGTTACTTATGTATGCCATCCGAGTATCTACAATATAAAAACTGAGATCCATTGCTCACATGACTATTTCACTATATGCTACTATTGGTAAGTTGATTGCTTTTGAGCTAAATGATTTTAATAATAGTTTACTTGCCACTGCTAGGATTGAGTCTGCATTTAAATTATCTTTGAGATTGGAAGTTCTAGGGAGTCTAGACCTAGTGATGGTTATGCAAGTAGTGCAAGTGAAAGATTTTATAGTTGCAAGAGTGAGTTAGAAGAACTGTATGATGAAGATGAAGCAAATGAAAAAGAGTTTGAAGCTCTACTAGCTAGAAGACTATAGAAAGGTAAAGGAAAGTACAGAGGTAATCTACCTTTGAAGTGTTTTAAATGTAACAAGATTGTTCACATTGTTGCTAGATGCCCTAAAATTGAGAATGATTAGAAGAAAGACAAACGATATGATTAAAAAGAGAAAACAAATTTAGGAGATTCCAAGATTTCAAAAACAAAGTTAAGAAGTCATTCCATATTGTTAATGAAGGACTAACCGATGATGATAAACATGATAATGACGGTGAAGAAGTAGTATATGTTGCTATCAAGGATAATTCTAATGAAGAAAATAAATAATGAAAATCCCTAACCTCACATGTAAGAAAGAAGGATGCCTGGATTATAGACAGTGGGTGTTCACACCATATGACTAGCGACACACTTAAGTTCATTAATATGGAATAAAATGATGGAGGATATGTTAGATTTGGTAATGATGCCCATATCTTATGAAAGGAAAAGGTTATATAATTCTGTTAAATAATACAATATGTGATGATGTCTATTAGGTTGAAGGACAAAAGTATAATTTGTTGAGTGTGGCACAACTAAACAATATAGGACATCAACTAGAATTTTATAATGAAAAGGTAAAATTATTTGATCAGAAAGGAAGTCTGATTGCCACTAGAGAAAATTCTAAAGGTAACTTATTTTACCTTAATACATCTACTAAAATTTGTTTATATGATAAATTTGAGGATGTATGGTTATGACACAAGAGGTTATGTCATATGAATTTTGACAATTTAATTAAAGTGAGAAAAAAGAATAGAGTTAGATGTCTACCGAGATTGGAGAAACTTGAAAAATGTCATGTGCAAATTATGTCAAGTTGGTAAAATGATAAAGTCAAGTTTTAAAAGTAAGTTTTACATTACACAAGGAATTTTTGGCTTAGTGCACACTAAAATATGTGGACCCATGAGAACATAAAGCTACTATGGTGATAGATATTTCATTTTTTTTGTTGATGATTATTCTAGAATGATGTCTGTCATGTTTTTAAAACAAAAATATAAATCTTTTCAAATGTTTAAGTAGTACAAGGGAAGAGTTGAAAAGGATTCTGGAAGAAAACTAAAGTGTCTGAGATCTGATAGAGGAGGCGATGTTACTTATAATGAGTTTACACTCTTCTACAATGAACATGGAATAAAAAAACAAATGTCTACATTGAGGACACCAGAACAAAATGGTATAGATGAAAGAAGAAATAGATCCTTTATGGATTGTGTAAGAACAATAATGATTGACAAGGGTATTTATCAAAAATATTGGAGAGAAGAAGTCAACATTGCTATTTATACACTTAACTGAGTACAAATGAAGAAAGGTACAAATAAGACCCCATATGAGATTTGGTATGATCACAAACCAAATGTAAGTTATTTAAAAGTATTTGGAAGTAGATGCTACATTTTAAAATATTCTAGAGATGGTAAGTTTTATTATAAAGGAGATGAAGGAATATTCTTAGGATATTCTACAAAGAAAAAAGCTTACAAATGTTTGAACAAGTCTACTAAAAAAATTGTGGAAAGTTTAAATGTAGGAATTGATGAATTTGCAGAGAAAAATGATGAGGATAACAAGAAGTAACCTAAGGAATACCAAATATTTGTATATGTTCAACTTGATGTTCCCTATACCTTCCCAAAAGCACAAACTAAGGAGGAAGCTGAATAGAGAGAACTGCCACCGAATGATGGAAATGAAGAACCACCACCTATTGAGATAAATGAAGGAATATTCTTAGGATATTCTACAAATAAAAAAACTTACAAATGTTTGAACAAGTCTACTAAAAAAATTGTGGAAAGTTTAAATGTAAGAATTGATGAATTTGCAGAGAAAAATAATGAGGATAACAAGAAGGAACCTAAGGAATACCAAATATTTGTATATGTTCAACTTGATGTTCCTTATACCTTCCCAAAAGCACAAACTAAGGAGGAAGCTAAATAGAGAGAACTGCCACCGAATGATGGAAATGAAGAACCACCACCTATTGAGCCCTTCCTAGCCAAGTATGTGAGGGTACACCACTCACTGATCAATATTATTGAAGACACGAATGATGGAATTATGACAAGAAGCAAGGTATGAGACAATACATGCTTAATTTCTGAATTAGAGACAAAAAGGGTAAAGGATGTATTGGATAATGAAGACTGGATTAAAGCTATGAAAGAAGAGATAGATTAGATTGAAAAGAACAACACATGGAATTTAGTACCGAGACAAAAAGATAAAAATGTTATTGGTACAAAGTGGATTTTTAGAAATAAATTGAATGAGCATGGAGATGTAATTATAAATAAAGCAAGACTAGTTTGCAAGGGGTGTGCACAAGAAGAAGGTATTGATTATGGTGAGACTTTTGCACCTGTTGCTAGATTAGAAGGAGATAGAATTCTACTAGCATATGCAACTTATAAAGGCTTTAAAGTCTATCAAATGGATGTCAAGTCTGCATTTCTTAATCATATTATTTAAGAAGAAGTATATAGAACAACCTAAAGGATTTTTTGAGAATACTAACAAGGACATGGTATGAAAATTGCAAAAGGCACTATATGGTTTGAAAAAAGCACCCCAAGCTTGGTATGAAAGGTTACATGCATATTTAGTCAAGATTGGATTTCAAAGAATAAGTGACAATAGGAATGCGTATCCGAAATGTTATAGTAATAATAAGATTTTGATTGCTAAAATATTTTTTGATGATAGAGAAAGTACAAGTGGAGGAGCTTTCTTTTTAGGAGATAGATTAGTGACATGGCTGAGTAAGAAAAAAAGTTGCATATCACAGTCTACTACCGAGGCTGAATATGTTGCTACAGCTATGAATTGTGCAAACATTGTATAGATCATACAACTACTAGAAGGTATGCAAGAGGATATTATGTATCTAGTTACTATTTTCTGTGATAATACTAGTGCTATAAACATATCAAAGAATCGGGCGATGCATACTAAGACCAAGCACATTTTTACCAAGTATCATTACTTGAGAGAAAAAGCTCAAGACAAGCATGTGATGTTGGAATACATGAATTCAATGGAGCAACTAGCATATATATTCACCAAGCCATTACCAAAGAATGGTTTTGAGTATCTCATATGTAAATTAGGGGTCCTACCCATATCCAAAATTCACTAGAGCAAGATACATGTTGCATCAATTCTAGGACTCAATAGAATATCTATTTTGTGATTTGATGCTAGTGTTCACACTTTAGGTGAGGCCTGAAGTTTTGTGAAAAGCTTAATTATGTATGTAATAAGTTATCAGTACATGTAAGGTATAATCCACTTCCTAAAAAATATTTCACGAGTATGCACGTTTGACATTGTTGTCAAATAGGGAGAATGACTAATTAATGATCTAAGAACAAAAAGAGGGAGAATAAGAATACAAAGATTGAGGGAGAATGAGTGAAATATGTTAAAGAAATAATGAGAAATGAACATAGATGGAGATTGAGATAAAAATAACAGATGGAGTAAAGATAGAACAAAGATGCTAGAGTATGTCATCATCAATTGACACTATTGCCATCAATTCCAAAGAGGTAGATTGTTACTCAACTGATGGAGATGATGATGAAGACTAAGATTAGAGGTATACAAGATTATAGAAGGATTAGATTAGTTGTTATTTTTTCATTGATGTCAAGCAATTGATTTCTAGTTCATATTGAATTTGCATATCTTTTGGAGTTGATTTAATTGGGCAGTTAATAAAGATCAGACAATGATAAGTTTATATTGAGATAATTTTTTTCTAATTCATCAAGTCAGTAAAGCAGATTGGTCAAGTTGGTATGATAAATAGTTAAGTTACCAAGAAAAAATAAGTCTATCAGTAAAGGGTTGTATAAGTCAGTCAAGACACTGAGACATTGAGGCACCTAGTAGTGCATGTTAGTCACTGAGCCGAGAGTTAGTTTCCAAGAAAAACACATTTTTGAAATAAGGATAAGAACACATTTAATGGAAAGCCACGGTGATATAGAAGATCCCAAGGATGAAGAAGAAGTTAGTTACAAGATCTACACATGAGAAAATTCAAGGTAAATATCTATGGTATAGATTAAGCATCAAAACTGATGGTTTTACTTACAAGAAAAGTGCAAGTTCTGAGGTGATACTGTAGTGGTTCATCGAGTTTCAAGTTCACTGAATAAGTTCAAAAATTTTATTTGATGACCGAGAGTGATCGAAGGAAAACCTAATCAAGGAGATTAAGAGGATCAAATAGACTCTATTTAAAGGATGAATTAGAATAACACAAGGGCTGGCAAGTTGTAGTGTTGAAGTGCTACAAAGTGATGGAGTGAAGAGAAAAGAGGTGAAAATATGAGTCTAGAAAAGAGACAGATGAAGTATTGATGCCAGTAGTCATAAAGCACATAAGGGATATGATCAAGCAAGAGGTATTTGTATTTTTAAAGATCATTTTATACACTCTTTCTTAATTACATTTGTAACATAGAAATATCTTATCCGAGTGGACTTAACAGTCTTATTGTAAAATCCTTGAGAAATGTGACATGCTAAAAGAGTGTTCAAAGTCCTCTAACCAGGCAACTCTAAACAGGGTGAAGATCTTAACAAGTCTAAGGTAAATCCCCTAACAAGATCACATATAACAATGTGTATTGTAATCTTTAACAAGATTGGCTTCTAACCAGACATACTTTAGAGGAGTATTTTCATTTGTGGGTGATAAGTCCCACAAAGGTTTTTCCCAAATTGGGTTTCCTCATTAAATCTGGTGTTATGTGTGTTGAATTATTTATGTGCATGATATTTAATGTTTATTCAAGTAGGTTTTTGAGTTATTGAAGTTATTGGTGACTCAGTTTCTGTTGTTGTTTATCCTACCGAGTTGAATTAAAGTTAAGTTTTAAAGGTTTAAAGTATCATAGTTTTCTGATTCACCCTCCCCTCTCAATAAACCAACATGTAGAACATCAAAGAAATATTCCTTCATCAAATCTGTTGTCAAAATTACCAAGATTTTCTTTATCTCTTCAAATGTAACATTTTCTCTTGAAAATTTTGAAATACTTTACTATCGGTACTCTTCCACACCATAGTTCATAAGATTTTTTACCATAACTTTTTCTAAAAATTACTCTATTGCAGGTGTATATAATAATATGTATTACTTCTCTTGAATAGATCTTTGTTAATCTTTCCACCTTTATCATTGTTCTAGCCACCTCTTGAATTGTTCTATTTATCCTTTCCACCACACCATTCTTTGATGATGTTCTTGGGGCATATAACTTATAAAATCATTTATATTTTTGGACAACATAGATCTATATGCAGAAGATCAAAAAAATTGATGGAATATTTTTCCTCTCCTTTGAATGATGCTTTTGTGTTCTTCCCTTCTTGACATCCTTTGAAAATAATATTTTATAGCTTAGTTAGTCTTGGTAAATATCTCATAGCACAGGTCAAACTTATTCTTACCAAATTGTCAAAGTTTATGTGACACATCTGACTGTCATCAATCTGTGATACCAATAATTTATCTGTAGCTCCATCTTACTGATACATATTTCCCATCATCCTTCTTCCATAAGAAATAACAGTCTCAAACTTATTCTAGATCTTATAATCGTTATCCCAAAACACAACATTATAGCCATTTTCACACATCTTTCCAAAAGTCAACAAATTCTGATATAACCCCTTCACGTATTAAACATTGTCAGTATTTTGATTCCCATCAAAAGTAATAGAACCAATTCCAATTAAATGTGCCTTCTGATTGTCTCAAAATCTAGCGGTTCCACCATCATATTTTTCAATTTTGACAAACTTACTTTTTTCACCAGTCATGTGATGTGAACAACCATTATCAATCAACCATTCATCTTTATTTATTCTAACATATAAAGTGGTAATGTCATTAGATCTAGGAAAAATGTTAAATATATCAAATCTACTTTCATATTCCTCTTCTCTAAACAAATAATCCTCATCTTCTAATTCCTCATTTGATATACTACCATTCTCGTTGACATAATAAGATTTCTTGTTAAATTTATTGAACTGTTATTCCCCTTCCTAGACATCTAGTAGAAATATGACCAATATTTTGACATCTAAAGAATTTAAGGGGTAACATACCTTTTTATTTTTTGGTACCTTTCTTGATTTTTCTGGTAAAGTTTGATTCCAATTAATCTAAACTTTCATCATCTGCATCATCTTTTGTCTTTTTGGCTTTAAAAGTTGTCTCAGATCTCTCCTTATCCTTTCCAAACCTCCTCATTTTGAATGTAGTTAAGGTGCCAAAGAGTCACTCTCAAGTGAAATTCTTCAGATCATACACTTATTCAATAGAAGATATCTTATCATTGTAACTCTGTGGTAAGGTCATTAGATATTCTCCATAATGTCTTCCTCTATTAGGGTACCTCCATGATTTTTGACCTTATTTACTGCATTGTCAATATTATGAAAGTAATTGGTTATACCTTAATTTTCATCCATCTTTAGGTTATCATATCTATGCTTAGAAACCAAATTATTTGATAACTTAATTCTATCATTTCCTTCATAAATATATTTTATCTTTTCACAAACTTCATAAGTAGTTTTTAATGAAATAACTTTTGCAAGTTCAGAGACTTAAAATAATATACCATTGCCTTTTCATTTTCTTCATAGGTTGAAATCTCATGTGTAGTAAATGATCCACTCACATTTTATGGTGCACCATACTTATTCTCCACAACCTTCCAACTATCGAAACTCATTCAAATTGTGTAACTCCTCATCTGTTATTTCTAGGTGTTGTAGATGGATCCATCAAACATAGGAATGTCCAATTTATGCACCATCAAATCTACCTCAAGCAGTTAAGCTCTATACTGAGGAACCAAATTTATGATACCAATTTTTAAATAAACTTGGATAATTCAGAGGGGGGGGGGGGGTTGAATCAATTATCCGAAGGCATTTTTAAACTTTAATTGTAGGTCAGTCACAATGTTAACTCAAATTGATAATCTAAACATCGATAAACATGAAAGAACAAAAGAAACACCATGCGCAATGAACACCAGATTTATGTAGAAATATAAGATGGGAAAAAATATGAAGAATATATTTCTCATGAATAAGAACACCGGTTAAGGTGATTTTTACAATTCTCATAGCAAGTAAGGCTCACTACCATGAATACAAAAATAGCTATCATAGCTAATGACTAACTATCGATACAAGAGGCTCACTACCTATGGGGACTGGTGAACTTCCAACAAGAGTACTAATAATGATAAATCCATTAAAAAGTAATCATAAAGTCTATTGCCTTTGGTAACACACACTCGCACAAAGAGTAAGATTTACTAAGTTATATTTCATCTTTGCATGATCGTATGCATGCATACCCATTGAACAAAATCATCTTAGTAAATCTTATATATATATATATATATA
>MU224552.1:240062-258000 GCA_018584345.1 Thuja plicata
TAGAGTTTTCATATTTGTTTTCATGCTAATGCTTTTAGATGTTAGTTTCATGCTTTCATTTGTTTAAATAATCTAGAAGTTACATGTTAGGCTCTTAATTGGTGAATAAATCATAGTTTCTTCATAAGACTTTCATATCATCCTTACTTTCATAAATTTAGATTATCATTTTGAAGAAGATTTAAGACTAGTTCTTCATACTAGCTCTTGAATCTTTCTTCTTGTTCTCATAATCTTGAATATTTGCATTGGGATCGATAGTATTTGTGTGTTTGAGAGAGCACACTCACATGTAATCTAGATAAGAAAATCAAAATGAGTAGAATAGGGTGCTTCATTTACTCATTTTTAGCTTAATCTGATGTTATTTGGTATTCTTGTTGTTTTCTTTGATCTCTTACATGTTTATTTGAAATGATATATGTGCTAACCTGCTAATGTTTGCATGTTTGAGCTTACTCCCAATAGGTTGAAGGATCCCATATACACATTCTAGCACGCTCGGTGGGACCCACGTCCCTAAAAACTTCTTGCTTCTTGTCTAATTCTTTGAAATTTCATAAAAAATGTGGATCGATGTCTCCGAGACACACATAGAGGCATTTGCAAAAATGTTGATTCTTCCTGAACCGTCGTTCGGTGTCTCTGTGAACTGGTGTCTCTGACGTGAATCAGCGTCTCCACCTGATATAATTTTTTTGAAGCTTTTACTAACCCTGTTGCTCATTTATCAAGTTCATTTGTGTTTCCTACTACTTTTCAGTATTTGGTCATTCTATTTTTTAGCAGAACTCAGTTTTACAAGCAGTCATAATGGAAAAATTTCATTAAAAGGAACACTCTTTTGATAAATCATTAAGGAATAACAGTTTTTAAGGGGTTAATTAGTTTCAACATAGCTTTTTGGACACATTTGGAAGTTAAATAAGAAGCAAACATAACTTATTGTGTCGCTTTTTGTTGCGTTTCATGTTTGCAGGTGAATCAGTGTCTGTAGAAATGCTAGTTCATGAACTAGCATCTGTGCTCTGTGAATTAGTGTCTGCACCTAGTATAACAAATTTTTTCTTTTTTTCATGTTTTCTGGTTATTTCACTGTCACTGTCATTTTTGAACCAGAATATAGAATTGGTGTCTCCGCCCTGAACTAGCGTCTGTGCTCTGGCAAAGTTTTATTTTTTTTTTGCTAACAAATTTTTGAGTGGTTTGTGCTAATTCTTGTCAAAGATTACTTTTCAAACTACTAACTAGTTGTTTGCAGCACCGCTTGTCAAAGATGCTAAACTGAAACTACTCACGTTGTCTTGCAGGTTGCCTTGATCCAAAAATTGACCAAACGATCATGTTTGTAAATCTTTTTTTTAGGCACCTATTTTAATTAGTTAGATTTTTTTGATTAATCCTAGATGAGTGTTAGGTAATTATGCTCTCTTCCCTTTTGGGAAGATCAAAAACCTAGACACACTTACTTAGTGTTAAACAAATAAATCTTTGGAAACAAACAACTTGTCTTGTGTGCTTGTGGAGAAAATGACATTGGATAGGAAACTATGCTCTTTTCCCTTTGTGGGAAAATCAAAAATCCAGACCCTTCTTGTCGCCAATCCCATTTTACTTCCAAGTTAATCCTTTAGTTGGGCCTGCAGGTTGAGGAAAAAATTCTTGGGAATGACCCACGTGAGAACGAGGTGTAAGCCACACCACTCCAACTCACGTAAATCAAATTTACTCCTTGGGGTAAAATCCTCGGGAGTCAGTTGGCATCTGAGCTTATACTTGGCTCTTGTCTAACTTAAGTGTAGCCTCGCGGTCTCAATCACGTTTACGTGACCACTTTTGTCAAGACGCTCTATGAGGCTATATGCCTGAATCGTGCTTGCACGGACATAGAGGATACAATTGAACGAAGATCCATACTAAACACTCTAGGCTTAGAAGCTACTCAGAACACCCCCAAAAGGTGATAATGCTTGTGCAAGGAAGATAGTAACTTCCCCAAGATCACTCGTACATTCGTGCCACCCTGGGCATTTAGAATCGGATAATACGGTGTCATGACTAGAGCCATTGAATGCTTGGTGACAACCATATTCTGATTAGCTCTTGTGTGTGTGCCTAAGCTTATGAGAAAGTATTTTCATGCTATGCCAAATTCCTTGGGTAGATTTTATGGTTGAAGTGTTTGAAGAAATTGACAAATCCAAAACACAAACGAAATATCCAGCTTTCAAATTTGTCACATGCTTGTATCCTTCAAGGTTGCTTTGTCCCTTATCAAATTATTTTTAGACACATGCCTGTTATTTTCCAATTTTGATTATGTTGAAAGTGGTTCTTGCCATAGAACAATCCTATTGAGAAATTAGAACACGGTCAAGCTTTTTACCAGATTATCAAAACAAACATTTCATTATTTCATGAGATATGTCCTAAGAATCTCAAACTATTCATCCAAGATCAAGATCTATTT
This sequence comes from Thuja plicata, assembly GCA_018584345.1. Lineage (NCBI taxonomy): Eukaryota > Viridiplantae > Streptophyta > Pinopsida > Cupressales > Cupressaceae > Thuja > Thuja plicata. The sequence continues at coordinate 242,533 of MU224552.1, forward strand.
ATAGGAAATGACCGATTCCAAGAAACACAAGAAAGTGAAAATTTCATTACCACCCGTGCAAAGAGAACAAAAGAATACAACCCGAGAGGTTACCAAGTACCAACACATTGTCGATTCTGTCAAGAAAGAAATCCATAAATGAGAACTATTTGAGAAAGTGATTTACAACAACAAGGTTTCTCATTTCATGGGCAATTATCGTCTAAGCTCTGCTTTTGTTGGATTTGAACAATATGACTAGTCAGTTTATCACAACAAACACAAGTTCCTCCTCTTCTTAGGCTCATTTATCTTGCATTTTAGGACCTCCCTTAGGTTTCCATCTTTAGGAACACATCACACACTCATCCTAGCATGATCTGGCATCAACCAAATCAATCCTAATCAACCTAGCATCATCCAAAATATCTTTGATCATACACCTCGCTTAGGTATTGCATACCCCTTTTGAGTTGCTAAAACCTACATCTTAATCAAACCCCATCCTTAAATGTCCTTAAACTAAGAATTGTTTTAGGATAATCCCTTTTGTCTTTTGCAACCTCATCACCTTGATGAAAAGGTTGGTTTTGCATTAACAAAGAATCTCGTTTGCTAAAGACCACAAGTCTGTCTTAGGTAGATAATCACATCCACTTGACCCTACACTAGGGAAAGCAACTGTTGATCCTTGCATACATCAAGCCATCCTTAATACATAGGAGCGCATCCATCATCCTAAGCACATCCTAATCCTAGTGTCATCATCCTTAGTTTCCTAGGTGCATCCTTGTATACACCTTTAATCTCGTATTCCTTTAGGATAATCATTTCATGCCACCTATCACACGAGCCAATAAGAAGAGGAAGAACATGGCTCCTAATCTAGCCGCTAGTTCATCTAATCCTATGACTAATAACACTAACACCATGGTCACTTACGCACCTCAGCCCAATGATCAAGTTGAACATATTTGGGTAGACACTAATGAAATTCCCACTCTAAGTGCTGTGGAAACTTTTATCAATCATCCAACGCTTGTCCACATGGTAAATGCCATGAGTGGACATAACATCTAGGTACTCTTGGACATCCAACAACAAGGACTTCAACTTCCACCTTGGATTATACCCACACTTGTTACATGACCTATGGCACCTCCAGGGGAACATCCTTATCCCACCAAAAATGAATTTTTTGATCCATTTCAATGAGCCCTACAAGTGGGAACCCTTCTTGCACTCATCCCTCTATTCCACCTTCCATCATACACACAACACCTACACCTACCTTAGAAGTCCTGCCTCTTGATGCCATATCAACACCACAAACAATACCCCCTGTCACTATGCAAACACTTCCATAAGCCACCGTTGCTCCTCCTTCACAAGCGATCCCAACATTCATTGCAAACTTTCCACCACCACCACCAGTTAGCACACAACAAATCACCATTCCATCTATTCAAACTCAACCTGTTCAAAGTGCCACAACTAGTTCACAAAATCAAAGCACCCAAGTATCCATGCCTATTCCACCTTTTTTTACCATAGCTATGTCACCTACCAATATATATAACCAACCCTGATTTCCACAAGGTTCCTCCTTTCCCGCTCCACCAGCAACACAACCACAATGAATGTCAATGGTTCCACCCCAAACATTGTTCAACCCAAATCCTCCTATATTGCAACCATCCATGAATCCCTTCGCCATACCCCAAATTCCCATCCAACCTATCCAACAGTAGCAACCTATCCAGCAACAACCCATCCAACAGTAGCAACATGTTCAGCAGCAACCTATCCAGCAACAACCCATCCAACAACGACAATATATTTAGCAGCACCAGCAGCAACCCATCCCACAACAACGTATCCAACAGTAGCAAATCACCAACCCATTAACATCCCAAGCACAACAATAGCTAATCAACTCCTTCACAGTTGCACAGCCTACTCTTCAAACCACACAACAACCACAACCACAAACGCAGGGGGAAAATCCCTTCATGGCACAACCAATGCAATAGTTTACTAGTCCCTTTATCCAACCCATGCAACAACAGCCAAATCATCCCACCAGTTACATAGCCATGCCATCTTCTGCTATAGCACAAACAATTCCCCCTCCATAACAAGTTCTCACCGGGGGGGGTTTTGCCACAAACCACCTATGTGGGTGTGCAACAAGCTCATCTTGCATATCCCATGCTGCAAAAAATACAAACATATTTCCAACAGTTGCAACAATCTTATCAGACGCCAACACCTCCTCCGTTGTAGTATTCCACTCAACCCCAGCTTCCACCACTGCAACCTGTATACAGTGACCAACAACCACCCTACCAAACACCACAATATCCTCCATAGAACCCCCCCATATTCACCATTCCATTGATATCAGGCACAAGGGAATCCTATGATTACGATCAACAATCCCCTCCGCAAATCAATCCTAAATGGGAGGAAATGAAGAATGCTCTCAAAGAGCTAAAAGCTGGGACAGAAGCCAAAACATTCAAGTTCAAAGAAGTATGTCCATATCCGTTTGACAGATCCATCACTGTTTTACCCTTCCCCAAACACTTTGAGACCCCAAAATTTGATAAATATCAGGGGAAGGGTGATCCTGTGAGTCACGTAAAATAATTCTACATGGCATGCCAAGAAGTGGCCTACAACGATAACTTTCTCATGAGACTATTTCCAAAAATCTTGGGAGGCACCACTCTTGAGTGGTTTTACAAAATTCCTTATGGCACAGTCTCTACTTTCACAGAGTTATCCAAAAATTTTGTGGCCCAATATGCGCTTAACGTTGAAAATGAGCTCACTCCTTGACCTATGTAATTCCAAACAAAAGGGAGGAGAGAGCTTGGCTGATTATCTTCAACGCTGGCAAGGACTTACCACAAGGTTGTCTTACCAACCCCCGAAACAACATCTTATCAAGATTTTCATTAATTACCTTCATCTTAAGATTTCTTATCACATGCGCATGAATTGTATACAAAATTATCATGATATCAGGATCAAAGGTATGGACCTTGAACGAGGCCTCATAGAGGAAGGTATGATTAAACACTACAAAGAATCCCAGCCTAATAAACATAACAACGATCGATCACGATACTGGAACAAGAACAAGAACGTGGTCACAGATGGAGCCACTAACACCAAACATGTTTAGGTTGTGGTAGCTAGTCCTAATGGACCAACCTAGAATTATCAATAAACACCAGTAATGTATCCAAAACCTCCTCCCATGTATCAACAACCCGCTCTCACATATCCTCAACCATAGTATCAGCAAAACATGCACCCTCAAGGTGCGCCCATATACCCTCCTCCAGGAACAACCCATCAACACAACTATCAAGGTCCTTTGAACCATACAAATGCTATCTCAGTCCCTCATGGACAACAAAGATATCATGCTTCAAATGTGCCACAATGCATGTTTACCCCTCTAGGTGAACCTATTGATGTCATCTTCTGCAAGTTGGTCCAAGCAAACCAAGTCATATGTCCTAAGACACAGCCATTTGATGACTCAACTCCTAAACCTGCCTGGTATAAAGATAACAAGTACTATGAATAACACTGTGTCAAGGGACATACCACTCTCAAATGCATGAAACTGAAGCATTATATCCAAGATCTCATTGACCGTAAGGAGATCAAAGTGGATTCCCCTGCTCAATCATTGGAAAATGCAGGCCTAAAAATTTATCATAATGCATTCCCTAAACACACTTTCGGTACAGGTCCAAGAAGTCCTACTTAGTCCTCTAATCAAGGAAAGGGTAAACAAGCAAAAAGTGTCGATCAAAAAGATTATACCAATGCTTATATCAATTATGATAATCTCATCGACTGCATATCCCAAGTTCAGTCCTCTGTCAATGTCATTCATGTCAAGGGTGTCGATAATCAATGCACAATCACTACCCGTAGAGGAAGGATAATAGTTGTAGGTGTAGGTCCTGCCCCATCTTCTAGGACCCCATATAACATTTTGGAACACCTAGGGAATACTCCAGCCCAAATTTCCATTCTGGATCTTCTCCGCACATCACCCACCTACCAAGAGATTCTCAATAAATCCTTGCACGAATCCCATGTTCCCAGTGACATCAACCTCACTGAGCTTCAAAACCTTGTTGGACACCTATCTACATCATGTGGGGTCTCCTTTAGACCAAAAAATTCCCTCCGATGAAACCGATCACAATCTCCCACTCCGTATCACTGTCATGGTTAAAATTCTTGCCATCAAACAGTTCATGATAGATAATGGATCAACCCTAAATTTGTGTACTCTAAAATTCATAAAATAGTTGGGCTACACTGAGGCTGATATCACAAATGAGGTCATCACAATAAAATCATATGACAACCTGGAGCCTACTTCTGAAGGCACCATTATCTTACCCATTCAAGTGGGCCAGGTTATCCAAGAAACATTATGTCATGTTGTTGATCTTGACCTTCCCTACAACATCCTCCTCGGATGCCCATGGATTCATTCTATGAAAGCCATTCCATCCACCTACCATCAGTGCATTAAATTCCCATACAAAGGCATTGAGATCACCATCCATGCAGATCCCAAGCCCTTCGCATACTGCAATGCATTGGAGACATCCTTTCCATATTCCACTCATTGCCACGGGATTGAAATTGGCTCCACTATCACCAGCTCATCTCAAACCCATTCAGATCCAGAAACAATTCTCTCTTCCACCTTTTCCATGGTCAAGATCAACAACAAAGGATGTGGTGAGTATACTTTATCTGATGCCTTCATAGTAGGAGCACTGCCAGTTGATCCTCATACTCATGGCCGCTGACCTAATTTAAGAAAAATAAAATCAGAAACAACTAGGACACTATAATTTGGTCCTACCACTTTTGTATCACAAGGTATTTTGACTGGCTAGGAAATGGAACCAAACATCAATCAATGGATATACAAGGATCCATCACCCCAGGATACAAGTTGGCTCAATTACTCCAAGAATAAGTACCCCAAAACACACAAACTGGTGATAGAAAAATGGAATTATCAAGGAGGTGGCCTTGGTCATGAAGAGAAAGGGATGTAAGATCCCATTGTACTTTCCCAACTTGAAAAACACCTGGGTCTTGGTATGGGCTCTGACATGACTAGGGGCACCAATGAGTTCATCAATTATTCCTCTTGTCAACCCTTGGGCAAAATCGTTGACATCAAAGATATCCCAGAAGATAAAATTGTGAAAGCTTACGAGGATGTTTTTGATGATGAAACCTTCCTAGGTAATGCTATCCTACAAAAACTATCCATCCTCTTTATTGACCTCCCTCTCCACCATCCTGAACTCATAGACTAGGATTAACCAAGTGTCATACACGTTGACAAGTTCCAAAGTGAGGACGCACTTCTAAGCTTTATGGGAGCAATCGAGCAAACCAGTGCTCAGGGGCAACATTCAGCATATGTCTACAAACTAGACCCAAAGGCATACTTTGGGGAAGAGGAGAACTTTAGCTACAAAAATGATACAGAAAATCAAAATAAAAAAGAGAAAAATTGATCTTCTAGTGAAAACCCCTCTGGGGCACTATTTGATCACAAAAAAGTAAAAACAAAGGGCGTATCCCCTAGTTAAAACCTCTCTAAGGTGCTAGAGGATGAAGATTCTCCTCTTCCTCTTATCCAATATTACAAGCCTGAACAATCATCGATTCTCATTGAAGAAACAAAACCTGTTAACCTGGGTACCAAGGAAAATCCCGCCATCACATATATAGCAGCATCTTTGTCTGAAGCAGAAGAAAGTGATCTTATCACTTTGTTAAAATAATCCATCAACAAGTTTGCATGGTCTTACTCTCACATGCTGAGGTTAGATCCCAACTTGGTGGTTCACCATTTAGCAGTAGACCCAAACATCAAACCTGTTAAACAAAAGCTCAGAAAGATGCATCCTAAAGTGGCACTACTTGTCAAAGTAGAGATGGAAAAATTACTCCACACCAAGATCATCCACCCCATTGACTATTCTGACTAGATTTCTAATATGGTGCCCATCGCTAAGCCAAATAAATCAATCAGGATATGCACAAATTTTAGAGACCTCAATAAGGCATGTCCCAAGGATGATTTCCCCTTGCTGAACATAGACATGATTGTAGATCTCACAGCAGAACATGAGATGTTGTCACTCATGGATGGCTTTTCCAGATATAATCAGATCCACATTACAGAAGAAGACCAGAATAAGACAACATTCACAACCCCTTGGGGCACCTTCTTCTATAACATGATGCCTTTTGGCTTAAAGAGCGCAGGGGCAACCTACCAGAGAGCAATGACTGTCATTTTTCATGACATGATCCACAAGATCCTTAAGGACTATGTGGATGACATATTGGCAAAATCTATAAAAAGAGAAGGCCACCTGGATGTTCTGGAATGTGTCTTTGATAGAATTCGACACTACTACTTAATTCTCAACCCTAAGAAATGTGTCTTTGGATTCACATCAGGGAAAATCCTAGGGTTCATTGTATCCAAACAAGGCATTGAAATTGACCCAAAGAAATTAAAAGCTATCATGGAGATGCCTCCACCAAAAAAACTCTGATAGCTGTGCAGCCTCCAAGAAAAATTACAATCTGTGCGCCGCTTCATCTCTCAACTAGCAAATAAGTGTCAACCATTCACTCATCTCCTGTGCAAAGACAACACATTCATGTGGGATCCTCAGTGTCAGAAGAGCTTTGAGAAGATCAAAGAATACTTGGCTAATCTACCCATCTTGGTACCTCCTGTACCTGGTTGTCTGCTCATCTTATACATTTCTATTACTACTACAACACTAGGGGCACTCCTTGCTCAATTGAACAATGAAGGCAAAGAAAGGGCCATATATTATATCAGTCAAACTTTGGTGGGTTATGAGCTCAACTATTCTCCTATGGAAAGAGCATGTCTGGAAGTGGTCTTCGCCACTCAAAAACTTCACCACTACATGCTTAGTCACACAAAAAAGCTCATTTCAAAGGTGGATCCTCTTAAGTATCTACTCTCTAGGACTACACTTATAGTTTGAATGGCCAAATGGGTTATGCTACTAAGTGAATTTGATATCCAGTATGTTGACAGAAAATCCATTAAAGGACAAGTCATTGCCAATTAGCTAGCTGAAGCACCATTGGTAGATGCATATCCTCTGATCATGGAATTTCCAGATGAGCACTTGTACATGGTAGAAGAACAACCAACATGGCAACTCTACTTTGATGGGTCCTACATAGCTCGTGGCGTAGGGGTAGGAATACTTTTTGTCACACCTCAAGGTGACTATATTCCCATGTCATTCAAATTGGGATTTTCCTGCACAAACAACATTGCAAAATATGAAGCGCTAATTGCAGGAATACTATTTGTCACACCTCAAGGTGACTATATTCCCATGTCATTCAAATTGGGATTTTCCTGCACAAACAACATTGCAAAATATGAAGCGCTAATTGCAGGACTCCGCATGGCCATAAAATGGAACATCACAGATATCAAGGTCTTTGGTGATTCCTAACTCATCATCAAACAAGTCCTAGACAAGTATCAAACCAAACATGATAAGTTGACACCATACAAGGAAATGGTTGACAAGCTGAAAGAGCATTTCCTCCACTTGTAGATAACACAGGTACCACACCTATAGAACAAATTTGCTGATGCAAAGGCCATGATTGGCTCCCTTCTTGAGATTCCTCATGAATCTACATAATACAAATTCTTAGTTGAGCAACTACATGCTCCTGCTTATGAGAATGATGAATCAAATCATGTATGTGTCTCGGTTGGTCCCCAGTCATCGTGGTACCATGACATCCAAGCTTACCTACAAAATGGTATCATATCTCCCTATCTCACTGCCAACCAATGCCAAAATTTTATCTGATGAGCATCCTGTTACACCCTCATAGCCAATACCCTATATTGGCGAGGCTATCATAATGTACTCTCCAGATGTTTAGATAAAAATGAATCTGCCCAGGCTTTACAAGAGGTACATGTTGGAATCTGCAGTGCCCACACAAGTGGCATGGTCCTAGCCAAGCAAATTCTATGTATAGGGTACTACTGGCCTACAATGGAACATGATTCTCGTGAGTTTGTCAAAAAGTGCCTCCCTTGTCAACAACATGCTAATCTGATCCATGCTCCTACTCAAGACCTCATACCTATTGCACCTCCTTGGCCCTTCTCTTGTTGGGGTTTTGACCTTGTTGGTAAGATTACTCCCCTCTCCTCTGAAGGACACAAGTACATAATCATAGCTATGAAGTACTTTACAAAGTGGGTCAAAGTGATTCTACTCACACTCACTACTAGTGTCCAGATATCCAAATTCATCCTCTACCACATTGTCTGCCACTTTGGCATACCCTCCACCATCTTCACAGATCATAGTATACCATTTGAAAATCAACACATCAGTGATCTTTGTGCTCGCCTCCATATCCATCACCGTTTCTCTAGTCCATACTTCCCGCAAGGTAACAACCAAGCTAAGGAAACTAATAAAACCATACTCAAAATCCTCAAGAAAGTTGTCAATGATACTGGTCGTGACTAGCATCTCCAGATCAATCCTTCCCTCTGGGCATACCGCACTTCCTACCATTCTCCTACTGGAACTACTCCCTATTCCCTAGTCTACAATGCTGAAGCAGTCTTACCAATTGAGGTTGAACTACCCTCCCTCCGAGTATCACTAAGAGGCCTGATTGGTGATGAAGATTACCAGGTAGCACAACTCACACAGCTGGATCTCCTAGATGAAAAGTGCCAGCAAGCTTATGATCACTTGATTGTCTACAAAAATAGACTCAAGAGGAACTATAACAAGAAGGTTCACCCATGTCAGTTCCAGGTAGGGGACCTTATGCTGAAAGAAAATTAGAAAGTGGGTACTGATAGCGAAAAGAAAGGCAAATTTGAAGTCACCTGGCAAGGCCCATATGTTGTCACTGCATGCTTCAATTCTAGGGCATATCAACTCTCCACCCTAGAAGGAGAATCATTGAATGATCCTATCTACATCATTCATCTCAGGCACTTCTATGCCTGAATACTGGTTGTTCATTATAGTTATCTGAGAAAATCCATAAAAAAGTATAAAAACTCCTAAAGAAAGCACAAAAATAGAGAAAGAGATCAGCTCTAAACAAACCAAAAAAATTTACCTACAGAAACTGAAGGAAAATTCTATGGAAGAACCTGGAGCACTTGAAAGTACTGCAAAATAGTCCTAAAAAAACTCTCTAAAAAGAAGAAAAATGAAGCTAAAAAAATGGTTGTCCCAGTAAAAACCTGGTAAACAGGCACTGCGGCAATATCAAAAAAATCATAAAAAATCAAAAAGATCCAAAGAAATCAAAAAGAGAAATAAAGAGAAAAACTTTCATCCAATGGTGAAAACTTGGCAATCAGGCACCTTGGACAAGTATGGGTGATGAAAACCTGGAAACAGGCATCACACATAATGGACCATTCCATTATCTATCAAAATCTCATTTCTTTCCATCACCAGCACCATTTCCATGTTCCCTATATTCCCTGGGTGTTCCATACGTACTAGTCTGCCATGATCTCCCTACCTCGTATCCTGAGGTTTTGTACACATAATCTTGTATATTGTTGTTCATACATTGTACTTTTCTAAGAGTCCTAAGCATCAGTCCTATATTTTTCTTGTGTCTTGAGTTGCTCCTTGTCATACATTTGTTCTATAGTTTGCAGATAGTGTGCATTTGATCAATCAACTTGGTTAGCCCTACCTTTCTGGAAATAAGTTTTGGGTTCTCACAGGATGTTTCTCTTCTCTTGAACTAATCAATCAGCACATGTACTTATCACGTGCATCAAGGAAAGTAACATGATCCAATCAAATCTCGGTAGCAGCTTTGTACGTGCTCACTGTAACTAATCACTTGTAATTAATCTGCTTGGTTTGGTCCTTGTACATTCATGACACATCCCATCCTCCCACCATCATGCTAACATCCTGAGTCATCATCTCGCCAACATTCCCTGTCTGGTCCTCCACAGTCCACCCGTCTGGTTTATCAGTTGATTATGACACACACCAAAAATAAAAGTAAAGATAATGAAAATTTTGAGATTCAAATGTCACATTTGTTCAAACAACTCATCTTCTGAGTTCTTCAGTCGCACTTTGCATTCCTTTTCTATGGATGCTTTTGGGTATTGAAAGCAAGGAAATTGATGTAGAGAACAATCGAAAGAAAATCCAAGAACAAGAGAACAATGATCTTCCACTCATGGTATCATTAGTTAGCTTATCTAAAGTGTCTTGCATTCATTTTAGGTACATTGTTAATTCACCTTCCATTATCAATTCAATTTAGAGTCATGTTATATTGCATTGTTAGATTCATTTTTAAAATCATTTAGGGCATCTTGCATTTTAAGATCATTTAAGGCATCTTGCATTTTAAGACCAAATTTATAGAAATTAGGCATTCCAACTAGAGACACTCCAATTCATGATGTAGTAGGTTCCCCTTTGTCAATCCATTATCAATTCATTAGTTTATCTTGTATTGTTAAGTTTCATTTCAGGATCATCTCATTATCTTGCATTAATCATACATTTTAGGTTCATTTCATTTGCCTTAGTCATACATTTTAGGTTCATTTCATTTGCCTTAATCATACATTTTAGGTTCATTTCATTTGCATCATTAGCTTACATTCATCCATTTTTATCATCTTGCATTATTACATCATTTTAGGTTCATTATAGCTTGCATTCATCCATTTTTATCCTCTAAGTTCATTTTAGGTTCTTTATAGCTTGCATTCATCCATTTTTATCCTCTAAGTTCATTTTAGGTTCATTATAGCTTACATTCATCCATTTTTTAGCATCATTTGCATCATTTTAGAATTAATTTTAAGCTTGCATTCATCCATTTTTACAACATTTAGGTTCATCTTATCATTTGCATACTTAAATCACTGATAAAACATAAATCATCTATGCATATTCATAAAACTCAACATATATATTGCATATAGGAATAAAAGCACATCATATCCTGCATCACACACGTTAGTACATCACATACATATAAGCATCATCCATCCTGCATAGGTCATACATCATATATATACATACTCAAGATATCCATATACATCACATCTTGCAAGCATCAAGTGTCAGTCATCATGTAGTATGCATCAGCACATCATATAGAGCATACATTCTAAGCATCATAAAAATCATCATATAAATCATAACATCATGAGCAGCAATAAGAGTCCTCATATATATATATCAATGTCTGTCAATAAAATACATCATGTGCACCTTAGTGCCAATATACATGTATACATCTCAAAAATACAAAACTATGTGTCATATAATCCTCGGAATGATCATGATGGTGGCTGTGATGGCCCACCTCCCTGTCCTAGTGGTGGACATGGTGGCATCCCCACTGATCCCTGTGAGGCAGAAGCCCATGCTATTCTCTAAGACTCTGACCTATCTGAATAGTCACACCTCTGTCCCTCAGGAATAAGATCATGGTAAAGTGCTCCGTAGTGGGCTGCCTCAATCCCTGACCTATTCGCACCCCTGTGGGCTGCAAATGCCTCTGATACCACCTGACCCACTCCACCTGCCACTGTCGCCTATCGAGAAATATCTCTCTGCCCTATAGGTATCTACACATCTCACCACTGCATCCCTCTCTAAGGTCAATGCATCAATCTGCTCCATGGCCTGATCCATCTATAGTGTCAATCTCTCTAACTCCCCTATGAGTGTATCTATCTCTATGCGTAACTCTCTGGCATCTTGTGTCAGATCCACCATAGAGAACTCACCCAAGTCTACCCTGCCCTGTAGAGTATCCAGTGACCCCTCTACCCTGTCAACCCATGTCGTCTCAGCAGCCAATAATCCCTATATCCGGGCTATCTCTGCATGTAAGCTCGCATCAGACACCACCACCTCATCTAGTAACCCCCGCAGTCTGGTGCACTCTGTCTGCAAACTGTCTCGCTCTACGAGGATAGTATCATGTGTCTCTTGGGCCACAAACCCTACAAGTGGCCCTTGTGCCTGATCCTCTGGTGGCACTGGTGGTGCCTATACCTGCACCTATGGCTGCACTTGTGGTGGCACTGGTGGTGCCTGTACTTGATCCTGTCCAGGTGCCGATGGGGGTCCCTGTGCCTGATCCTGGGCCTATACCTCTACTCGAGGTCTAACCTATCTCTATGGTCTCCTCCTCTGTCCCACTGCTAAGCTCTCTGGGGCATCCCCAATCTCAGTCCCATCCTCCACATCTAAATCTCCCGTCAGTTGCTCGTGGGTAGCCAATTGAGTTGGGTCGGTCAGCCTGACTGGCGTATGTGCTGCCCACCACGCTTCATACTCAGGAGTCATGCCTGCATCTATCACATCCGGTCATGCCACAAAGTCCATTCATGGCATATCTCTCTAGGATGCCCTCACTATGAGAGCATTCGTGTATCTACCCCAGGTGCCAACCTCCCTGGTGACATGAGGATGTAAGGCATCCTCTGCCACTACCCCCTATTGTAGTCCAAACTGTCTCATGACCCTAGTTGGTCTGTATCTCTCAATCTGGTGAATATTCCTGCCTAGAAGAAAGAAATCAGTCTGCACGTGTGAGAGGTATAGGAAATCCTCTAACCCATCCTCTACCCCTGTAGTCCAATCCATAGTCCCCAATGGCTCACATAGCCTATAAGGGGTCCAGCAGAAAACCTAAACCTTATCTAATAAACGTCTCCAATAACCTGTCTGTCTGACAGATGTGTATCTAAGGGGTAGCCTATATCTATAGGCATATGGCTCCCCTGGCTGGCGAGCCTCCCTCACCCTCATGGGTCAGAACACTACAATGTGCTCCCAGGCCCACACTGATAGTAATGTAACTCTTGTCCCCATGTTACGTGCCTCACGGTATGCAGCCATGTGCAGATCATGGTATAACTGCCCGAGCATGAAATATCCCTAGTAGTAGGAGGTCCCCTCCTCAAGCATCTATGCTAATGCCCATGACCATCCCATCCCAAAACTGTGTCCTGACAGGTCCGCCAGCATGCGTCCCCTGATTAATCCAGCAATATAAAGTGCTATCCATTGGAGTTTCCTATCCATTGCTGCCTGCCACAGCATCTAGGTCCTATAGGTAGGGATCCACCTCATCGACCATTTGAATGTAATCTCCATGTAGTGATCACTATCCTCTAATCTATATCAAGGAATCGCTCCTCGGATCGAGATCCGCAAAATACACCACACGTCCTCCAAAGTAATTGTCGCCTCTCCAGTAGGAAAATAGAAAGTGGTCGTATCACTATGCCACCACTTGATTAGGGCGGTCATCATACCATTTTGCACCCATAGCCTAGGCCAATAGGGCACATAATCTAGTCCTACCACCGCTAACAGTCCCCAGTTGTCCTCTGTCAGCTGTGCCTCCAGCTTCATCGTTGGCGGCCAATGCTCCCGAGATCCCACCAGTGGAAACTGCTCTTGCAAAAAGTTTTTGCATCCACCATGTTAGTCACTTATTCTCCTAGTCTTAGTCTAACCCTTCCCAGAATGGGGAATCTTGCCCCTAGGTCTCATGCTGACCCATCCTCGGCCCCTGCCAGGTCCCTCTATTTCTTTCCCAATCAGCATTTGACCTTTTAGGCACAAACATCGGTTAAGGCTGGAAATGTCGGTTCATGCACCGGCGTCTCCGCCTGCTCACCCACATACCAGCATCTTCAAAGATGCAGATCTGGGTCTAGTGTCTTTGAAGACACCGGTCTGGCACCAGCGGCTCTAGAGATGCTGATCTAGGGATCGGCGTCTGTGAAGACGTCGATCCAGGGATCGGTGTCCTCGCAGACGCCAGTTTGAGAATCGGCGTCTCCGGTCCGCAAGTTAATTTAACCCCCATAAATGCCTATCTACCCCCCCAAAAGCAATAAATGTGTTCCTAACAATAATTACAAGGTCATGGATAGTCCACTCACCGGTACCGGTTGCTTGGCGGGCTTCTCGTGTGTTCTAACGTGCTCACCAAGTTGTCCCTTCATCCTCTCGTCTGCCATATTTTTCACTTAGAGCTCTAATATTTACTATTCACTATTCACAAATGACCTTCATTTGCCCCCCCAGGCCCTCTTATAGCCCCTGTCTTCCCCAAAATTTTTGTATATATTATCTTGTTGTATATATTGTCCTGTTGTATAAGCCTCAACACGCATAAAATTCACCAAAAATATTTGCAAATCACAAAAATCCATAAAAAATTCAAAAAATTTCAAAAATTCCAAAAAATCACATAAACTCCAAAATCATGCAATAAACAATTCCTTCTTCCTGCATTGTCCCCAATCTTCAATTTTGGACATGGTTCAACTCATGCAACTACGACACTATTTTTAACCAAATCACTTTAGAGACTGACTGTCCTTGCACTTCATCCTGTTCACAGCTTTTGCCAGCGAATGTCTTTCCAATTAATCCAATCACATGAAATCCTTGCCTGTCAAGATGCATCCTTCCGGCATCGGCATCTCAGATCCTTTATCAATCCATCATGTTCATGTCAAGAACTCTGGACCGAATGACTGCTTGGTCATAAGGCCTTCTTTAATGATTTTATCTTTTTGTGTCATTTTCAACCTACTCATCACTACCTCGATCTGCTATATCTTGGTGCGTGGTGACGGGTTGAGACTGATACATGTGTCTTTTGCAGCATGTTTTGTTTGAGTGTCTAGTCCATGCAAAGGAACCTTGTCATCTGTGTTTTCTAACACCTAATGCATACCTCCTCTTGCAATATAAAAATCGGATGTGCTCTCCATATTTTTCACACAAATGGAGCCTAATGCATTCTTAGCTACATTTAGTTTCATTTTCATTCACATTCTTAGCTGCATTGTTAATTACATTTTAGAAGGCTTCTATTTATTCGCTCCCTCCTTTCCTCTCTCTCGTTGCATCCTTTTCGAGAAAATCCCACACCATTGTCTTGGTTGTGTACTTTTCTTGAGGGGGCACAACCCTATATCAATCAAAGAGTATACCAGTGGTAGCTTCTGTTAATGAAGTCAATAACTTATTTTTCTTGTCTTTGACAAAACATCACTTGCGACGCTACATCAAAGAGGGGCAAAATGTAGACATCCAAAATATTAATATTATTATTAATATTATTCCTCTAACTATTTAATTCAATCAATTAAATAGTTTCATTTATCAATAGTTTAAACACTATTCTAATGTATTTTATTCAAATACATTTACCTCCACAAAATCCCCTTTTAATAAATTTATATTTATTAAAATCCTCCATTTTCCTAATTCTTCTAAGATATGATTTATTCAAATCTAACTTGAATTAAATCTAAACCCTAGCTAG
>MU224552.1:258439-277728 GCA_018584345.1 Thuja plicata
AATTGGTGAATAAATCATAGTTTCTTCATAAGAATTTCATATCATCCTTACTTTCATAAGTTTAGATTATCATTTTGAAGAAGATTTGAGACTAGTTCTTCATACTAGCTCTTGAATCTTTCTTCTTTTTCTCATACTCTTGCATATTTGTATTGGGATCCATAGTATTTGTGTGTTTGAGAGAGCACACTCACATATAATCTAGATAAGAAAATCAAAATGAGTAGAATAGGGTGCTTCATTTACTCTTTTTTAGCTTAATCCGATGTTATTTGGTATTCTTGTTGTTTGCTTTGATCTCTTACATATTTATTTGAAATGATATATGTGCTAACCCGCTAATGTTTGCATGTTTGAGCTTGCTCCCAACAGGTTGAAGGATTCCATATACACAGCATGCATGCCCATCAAACAAAATTATCTTCTATATATAAACTGATTCATAGAACATTCATATCATTCTAACACAATTTGAAATAGATCACACCAAATAATTCCTGCAATGGTAAGAATGAAACATGGGAAAAACAATACCTCCTCACTCAGATAAACATGTTGCACATTCTTCATGACATTCAAAGCCATCAAATAGGAAATCATATGTTACAATGCAAACCGTCACTCTGAAACACTTCAGCCAATAACCAGATAAGTCTAGACCCAAAAGATTAAATTTTAATGCATAAAACCTTGAATGGGACCAGGATAAGCACAGTGAAAGATACATCATCAAAACATTCCCTCTAGTGCACATTCCATCAAAACATATGTTAGATTAACTAAGAGGGGGGGGGGGGGGGGGGGAANGGTGAATCAGTGGCCTCAAAAATTAATCCAATAATCCAACCAAAACTTTATACCACAAATATAAAACCTCTACTTATCTTTATTCCTACAAGATGTATGCCTTGTGTGAATCTAACATGTATGTATTGCTTGGTGATTATACTATTTATCATTTCCTTAAGATTTACCGAATAGCAATCTATCTTTTCTTAAACTTTACCGAAATACAATAAATAACTTAGTGTTTACCGATCAATCCTATTTTAGTAATGTGTAAAGAAAAACATCAAAGAAATGGACCATATATACATTTTCCACATGGATTTTTAATGTGGAAACTCTGTTAAGGGAAAAACCACTTGGGACCGGTAACCCAAAATTTTCACTCTTTCAGTAAGCATACACTGAAAGACAGAACAAAGAGAAAACCAAAAATCAGATACAAAAGAGATCACTGAAGGTGACTTAGTGCAAACTGAGAGATAGATAAAGATAAAACCAAAGAGACATTTAAAGAGAAAAATGAGAGAAAAAAACTGAAAGACAGTCAAACGATTTTAGAAGCATAACCGACCGTCAAGAACCGAGAATCAGTTGCAGCCCATAAAAAGTGGATATGATTTCCACGTCAGATAAAGTAGTCTTATTATATTTATAGGATCTTGATTTGTTTTAAATCCATTTCTTTAGGGACAAGAAATATGAATGTAAGTTCTTTAATCAGTCTAACTGATTCAAAACACATAGACTAGGAGATCAAGGTACAAATTGTAAACTTGATCTTAGAGTTGACATTGTTTATCATGAAAATTGATGATGTCAATCCATCTTATAAATAGATGATGCAATCATTCATTATACATGGATGTGAATATAGAGGAAAGGATGAATGAATCATATGAGCACATCTATGGATCATATTAAAATTTTCAAGAACCAAGAACATCAAAAGGTGAATTTGGTTAGCAAGAACCAAGAACAGAGGCTACCGAGAATCAGAGGTATTACTCAATCACAATAGGTGATAATCTTATTCATGTAAACTTAAATAGATCTATATCAGAAATAGGAGATTGCATTTACCAGGTCAATTTATAATTTTATCATTCTAAGAAGTGGAGCAAAGTGTTAAAATCCTTTCAAGGAAGGTGGATTTAACAGTCCAACCATAAATCACTTAACCAAGTGCACACTCAACAATGTTGCTAAAGCTCTTAATAGAGTAGATTTTAACAGGTCTCCATAGATACTCTTAACCAGGTAGATCATCCAAAGTGATCAAATTGTAAGCCATAACTGACCCCTTCCAATCTGTAAATAGTGAAGATTTTGTGGGTATCATCCCCACCATAGTTTTTACTTCCTAACAGGAGTTTTTTGCGATATCATATCTTGTGTTATGTGTCAATTACTTTCATGAATGTTTCTATGAATGTTCACATGTATGCTAATTTTATGAATTGATATAACTCATATCAAGATAGTATAGATTAGATTGAATGGATATACAATTGATTACACAAAGGTTAATTGATTAATGGATACAAAATTTTTAGAGGTACTGATTCATCCCTCCCCTCTCAATACACAATTCCTATTAATTCCAACAATTGGTATCAGAGCTAAGTCTCTTCTTTGGAAAAGCTTAAAGGCTTAAGAGAAAAGATCATATAATGGAGAAGTACAGACTTGACAAGAATATTGAATATAAGAAGCTAGAAATTTAGATGTTCTATGAACATTATAAAGAAGCTAGAATCAACATGAGACAACTATTAGATGAAAGAAAGATTATGGCATCTCACTGTAATGAGACAAATTATCATGAGGAAGAGATACCAGATTTCTTTGAGTTTTTAGGATCAACTACAAGAAAAGCATTAGATACATCAGAAGAAAGCATCACAAGCCTAACTGAAATCAATCTACATCTAGCTAGACAAGTTAAATCTATGTATATCGGTCAAGAGACATAGATGGTAAAGATGATTGATGTCATGAACAATGCTAGACAAGCTGAGAAAGAAAGAACACTAGCTATTAATGATAGAAGTAAGATTACATAAAAGCTACAAAAAAAAGAGCCTGAAATACAAAGACTTATAGAGCATCACCATGAGATAACAAATCAGATTATTCTTATGAGTCAAGAGGAAAACATAATAAATTTTGAACTCATTGAAAGAATAGAAGCTATAGGTGAGCTGAGAGATGAAAATGAAAAGTTGAAAAATGAAATAAGAATTCAGCAGCAGCATAATGAAATCATCAAGAAATCTGAAGAAAGAAATAAAAGAATGGATGATTTTCTTGAAGGGCAACGAAGAGTCAACAATAATACCGGTCTAGGTTTTACCGAGAATTGAGAATCATCAAATCAAACTGATCCAAAAAATATCTATAAAAATTCAAGATTGGGAAAGATTACATGCAATCATTGTAGAAAGCAAGGCCACACATCAAATGTATGCAAAGGCAAAATGAAAGGTATTCCTAAATCTACATCTTCATTCATAGGATTCTATTATAAATGTAACAAGAAAGGACATAAAGAATATGCATGTAAGTTTGAGATGAAACAACCAAAGAAGGAAACCTACATGGACAAATACTGTCCTACTTGAAAAATGAATGGGCACACAACTCTTGAATGCTAGAAAAAGAAAAGGAAATCATGGAAGACTAAAGGTCAAGAAACTCCCTATAAACCAAAGAGAGTCAATAATAGGTATGTATGGGATTACAACACTTGAAAAAATTGTACATTATGTGGAAGATATGGTCACATTACTGCAAACTATATGAGACAGTGGACTAGAAATTCTAGAGACTAGACTAACCCTAGAATGACATACTTACACTGTCATAAAGCTGGTCATCTCAAGAAAGACTCTAGAAACCAAATGACGGAGACCAACACATATCCCAATGGAAATACCATTGAAGACATCCAGAGAGCAAGAGACAAAATGTGGAGGAAAGCTTCAAACAATGACGAAGCTAGACTAAGAAATACAAATGGTGACACCCCATCCAATGGATCCAGTGACATCACCACCCCCACCTAAGTAGAACAAGTAGGTATGGAACTGCATTACCCCAAGTTATTACCTTACATCAGTTCCATAATATGTTGATAAAATGCCAAATTAGCATAAGTAAATATGCATCATGGTACTACTTGTTAAAATCTGTGATAACTATGCTATCGGGCATACATAACAAAATCTATTGGTACACACTCAAAACTGAGACTGCCTACACTTACCAAGAAGCGTCGGTTAAAAGAAAATTTTCTAGTACAAATTGAGCCTCTTCGACAATCGAGAAAAGTGAGTAAGTGATTTGCAATACTAAAACACATTGGTAAAGGAAAAAGGTATAATGATTGCCCCAAAATGCCATGTCATCACCGAAGCAAAATAGAAGTCTTAAACTATCAAAATCCATCTTCATACACCAAGGAGTTAGTAAGCATTAATGACACACATTTAGGTTAAACGGCTATAAAAAGGAAACTGGTCAGCCTCATTGTTCACCACGACCAGAGCAGAGTGACGAGAGTGATTTTTTGACTAGAGAGTGAAAGGATCACAGAGTGACCACAACTCAACACAGAGCACTCCTAGCAGATCAAAAATATTTTCAAGTATGAATAGTAAGTTCTACATAATTGACAACTCTATTTCACACATTTCATAGAAAGCCCTAAATTTGAAAAATGGCTACGACATCAAGAACTATGAAATCGAAGAATAGTAAGAATGATGAGTTCAAGCTCATCAAGAATTTGGCATGTGAGGAAAAAAACTATAAGATTCACCCTGAGGTTGCTTGACAACCCGACAATGCTGGAGCATTCTCATGAATACCAGCTAGGGTTTTTCTCATTGAGGACATTCGAGCATTTATACATTGCAAGATTGTAGAGATAGGTTATTCAGAAGTTGAACAAGCTTATAAGAAGCTATGTAACGAAGATGGAACACTAAAAGATGAACATAAAAATATATAATTAAAAGGGCTCACCAATTCCCTAATGTTCCCAAAGGTCTTCAAAACCAAGTGGATTCAATTAGTACCAAGCTGAATGCACAATCATAAACTTTGGTTGGATGAAACAAAGATGATAACCCAAGATGTTATCCATGCGGTCACTGGTTATCCTGTAACTGAGAAGGTAAAAGCACTGAAGCATCCACCCAAGGCTAAGATCAAGAAGATCACATGAGCCAAATGGGATGTCAGAGGATTGCAATTTTCCACCATAACCGATGATGAGATGAAATTTGGTGCATGCGTTCTAGGATACAAATTCTTCCAAGCCATAAGTTTGAACAATATAGCATCTGGTGTAGTGGACACAACGTATAAGATTGTTAAGAAAGGAACATAATTAGACTTAACAAAACTTCTACTGAATCAGTTAAAAGATAATTTAAAGACTATCAAGAATGCGAAGTCAAACACATGTAAGTTTGGCTCACTCATAATGTGTATTTTCTTCTACTTTCAAGAAACATTCCCATCGGTAGGAGATGTAAAATGGGATAGTAAAAAATTGGTCACCATGCAAATCAGTGAACACATAGTCTCATTGGGAGAAATTTTTTTAATATTCATGGATGAATACTTCAATGTATTCAAAGACCAAATGCAAATGAGGGTAAGGATCCCTGAACAACTCATTGAGAAGTATAAAGATGAAATATGTTTTATGGTTGATACAGATCATACCTATATCAAGCTTGTTGTACCGAGGACAACATGGCTTCAACCATTAGAATATGAGATAAACATTGATATTGCATCTAAAGAAATTGATGCCTTGTTAAATGAACCACTAGATAAGAAACAACCCAAGTTTGGAACATATGAGGAAGCCAAAACAAGAAAAAAATCTAGCCTGGTTGTTAAGAAAATTGTCAGGAAAAAGGACAAGATGGTAAAGAACCTCAAGAAGATACTGTCGGCAACAGAGGAAGAAACCAAGCAGGAGGAAGATAATAAAAAGGAGGAAGACACTAAAGGATAGCTACCTATTGGTGAAGATGAAGAAAAGGATGAATCCAGAGCCATAGAGTCAGATTCACCACCTCCTCCACCAACTAAGAAGCCAAGGACCACAATTGCTTCTAGAACTAGAAGCCAAACATCTAAGTATTCAACTCCTTCACCTTTGAAGAAAGGAAAGGTAAGAACATACAAAAGGAAATAGGGCACACTAAAGAGAGGGAAAAACAAAAGAGGAAGGAAGCTCATAATAACCCGAGAAGATATTGAAGACACCGAGAAAGATGAAGGTATAGAGGCAGAAAATGTCAAGGTAAAAGCTCTAGAATCTATTGATGGCATTTGTAAATATATTTCAAACTCAGGATCTATTACAGATTCTAACATTAGAAGATGGCTAAAACTAGATCCAGAAGATCAGAACAAAGTTGAAGATTCCATCATAGAAAAAATGTACAAGTTCAAATATGTACTGATTCAGTTTGAAAGCAATAATGTACTGAGGGAACTCTTAGACAGACTATATTCTAGATGGGAATTTGCTTTCAAGAGTGAAAAGGAAATAAGAGAAAGAGTACTTGTTACTCTCATGCCTTCTGAATCCAAGAAGGAAGAAATAGATGAGATGATGGAGAAACACAAAAAGGATTTCTCACCGAAGTTGAGAGCCTATAAATTTCTTGAAGGAAATCTTATAGAGCTTGAACAGGATAGCCATAAGAAATGGTGTAAAATTCTAAATATACCTACAGAGGAAGAAATCATTGACAAAGACCTACAATAGAAAGATGTTGATAAGGCAATTCAAGAACATATCTTAATAAAAGATACAGAAGATGATACATCTTTTGAGTTAGAGAAGGAAGAAGAAGACACAACTGGCAGCAAAAACATGGATGTGGCAGATGTGTCATGGCACGACACCACAAATGAAAATATTATGGTAAAAATATCATTGATAGAACCGATGACCCAATAGAGGAAGTTAATAAAGATGAAGATGCCAATATTACAAAGGACACAACTGATGAGAAGAACACAACAATTGATACTGCACAGGTGAACATACCATACAACATGCCAATATTGATACAAGCTATCAATATTCTACAAGAATCAAACAAGTCACCAAAAAAGGATACTCCCAAGGATGCAGGGGAAGAGGAAAAGAAAGACAACACGATGATCAGAAAGACATCAGAGACACTCAAACAGTAACTTACACTAATAATATTACAAGAGGAGATTCAAAGCAAGAAGATGCAGACACAATAGAGAATAACACATAAATAAAGAATGATGAAGCTAAGGACACTAATGAAGGAGATAAACCTAAAGATGGTACTCCTAAGGAAACCAAAAAAGGTGCTACCAATGATGTGAAGGTGAATGTGGAGACGTCTACAGACACCTGACAAGCTAAAACCAACACACAATAGCAAAAAGAAGCACGACATGTCACTTCATCAAGCACAACTGACAAAGCCGAGAAATTGGCAATGGTATTGCATTCTAGTGCTATACAAAAGAAGAAGAAGAAATATAAGAATAATAAGTTGGAGTTCATCTTGGATGAAATCATTAAAATACCAAAATGTGACCCAACTACACTTGATTTTGAAGCATTACAAGAATACGGTGAAATATGCCAAAGGAAGGCATTAGAGGAGAAGCTAAGGAAACAACACCGAGACTCCATGGTACTGGAAAGTACATGGGACATATTACACTAGATTGTACCCGATGTTGATATTGATCAGAACAAGCCAATTCTTGATCAATTAGCCACTCTTCACCAAAGCAATAACAACTCAGAATATTGATGCAGAGAAGGCAATTGAAGAGAGAGTAGAGAAGAAGTACCGGGAGAAACTCATTAAGAACATCAACCAAGAAGTGGAAATCAACAAGGTAAAGCTATCAAAATTCATTACTGAATTAGATCCAATTATAACTGAAGCTATAACCTTAATTCAAGAACTGAGCACATTAGAAAAGTTCACTAAAGAGAATAGTGACAACATAGAAAAGTTAGATACAGATCTAGCTAACAGTGCTAATAGATTAACCACCAATGGAGAAAATGCAATTAAGTTGCATTATGAGAAGATAATTTAGATAAAAAGGTTAAGGCAGGAACTGTGGGAAGCAGAGACACACTTCATTGAAGAAGTCACTGAGCTCCAAGCTCAACTTCTACCAAACCTTACACTGCTTCAACAACACACCAGTTCATCATGCCAATTGATAGTAACTCCTGAGATGTCTATAGAAGACAACAAATATGACATGCACTCCAAGATCACACTTGAGCACATGGCTCTGGAGAACTTAAAGGAAAAATGGGAGAAAAATATGGAAGACATGAAGTCTTCACACTCTCACATTTTTAATAAGCTCTAAGGTATAGACCTTTTCCCTTAATATCAAAAAAGGGGGAAAATGATATGTATATGTATATTCATATGGGGAAAATGAAATATATAGATGGAAAATGATATGTATATGTATTTACAGAAGGAAAGATATCATATGTATAGATATACCGACATATATATAGGGGGAATCATTAAATGACTAAGGATTATATATGTTGTATATACCTAACATTTTGTTAGTATTTTGCACATATTAGTTTTTGATACTAATGTCAAAGGGGGAGATTGATGACATTAATTTTCCATTAGTATGCAAACAACACTTTCGGTAAGCATAGACCGAAAGATAGAACAAAGAGCAAACTAAAAATCAGATACAAAAGAGATCACCGAAGATGACTAAGTGCAAACTGAGAGACAGATAAAGTGCAAACCGAAGAGATAGTTAAAGAGAAAACTGAAAGGAAAAAATCAAAAGAGAGTCAACTAATTTTAGAAGCATAATCGACTGCTAGGAACCGAGAATTAGTTGCAGCTCGCAAAAAGTGGTTCTGAATTCCATGTCAGATAAAGCAGTCTTATTCTATTTATAGGATCTTGATTTGTTTTAAATTCATTTCTTTAGGGACAAGAAACATGAATTTAAGTTCTTTAATCAGTCTAACTAATTTAAAAAACATAGACTAGGAGATCAAGGTACAAGTTATAAACCTGATCTTAGAGTTAACATTGTTTATCATGAAACTTGATGATGTCAATCCATCTTATAAATAGATAATGCAATCATTCATTATACATGGATGTAAATATAGAGGAGAGGATGAATGAAGCCTATGAACACATCTATGGATCAAATTGAAAGTTTCAAGAACCAAGAACATCAAAAGGTGAATTTGGCTAGCAAGAACCAAGAATAGAGGCTACCGAGAATCAGAGGTATTACTCAATCACATTAGGTGATAATCTTATTCATGTAGAATTAAATGGATCTATATCAGAAATAAGAGATTGCATTTACCAGGTCAATTTGTAATTTTATATCATTCTAAAAAGTGGATAAAAGTGTAAAAATCCTTTCAAGGAAGGTGGATTTAAAAGTCCAACCATAAATCTCTTAACCGAGTGCACACTCAACATTGTTGCTAACGCTCTTAACAGAGTATAATTTAATAGGTCTCCACAAATACTCTTAACTGGGTAGATCATCAGAAGTGATCAAATTGTAAGCCTTAACCAACCCCTTCCAATCTGCAGATAGTGAAGATTTTTTGGGTGCCATCCCCACCTTAGTTTTTACTTCCTAATAGGAGTTTTCTACGATATCATATCTTGTGTTATGTGTCAATTACTTTCGTGAATGTTTATATGGATGTTTAGATGTATGTTAATGTTATGAATTAATATAACTCACGTCAAGATAGTATAGATCAGATTGAATGAATATACAATTGATTACACAAAGGTTAATTGATTAAAGGATATAAAAGTTTTAGAGGTACTGATTCACCCCTCCCCTCTCAGTACACACTTCCCATTAATTCCAACACATAAACAAATTTTCCACATGGTTTTTTAATGTGGAAACCATGTTAAGGGAAAACCACTTGGGACCGATAACCCAAAATTTTCACTCTTATGAAGTGAGCTCGGTGAAGATCCAACCCTGTTAAAGGTTACAAACACACTGTTAAGTGCAACCTTGTTAGATGATTTAAAACTAACAATTTATCATTTGACCTAGCATTCACTATGCTGTGAACTTGAAAACCTTTTGATACTCCTTGGGATGTATCCCAATATATTAAGGATGGTTAAATCCCACTTTTTTAAGAAATTTTATGAATCAATGGTTAAACTGAATCAGTAGATGATCTGTTCATTAATACAACTTTGAATTGAAAATTTTTAGATCTATTGTAAGTTCATAATACCTCTTTGATCAATGTTCCCTTTAATTCATTTGCTCCACTTCTTTCCTTTCTTCTCCATGAATGTTGTTTCTTCTCTGTTTCTCAGTGTCTACCAAATTCTTAGCTTTGTTGTTCATCTTGTATGATCAGATTTGTATGAAGACTTCTTTTCTTCACCAAAACTCTCCTCAGCATTCCTCTTTTCATAATGATTTACTTATCTCTTTATATAGACATGATTTCACCATTTCTTGTCCTTCTTGATTTCTTCATTGACCACTTCTTGATCTGTAAAGCTCGCCATGCTTGCTTTAGTTTTATTCTGCAAATCTCTCCTTCTTTTTTGGAATAAAACATGCCTTACATCTCCTTCTTACCTTTAGCTTTTATCTGATCGATGAAAACAAAGTAAACAATCAATTAACTCTAAATATAGCTCCTCCCAACTAAGTTGTTGAGTCATTTCCTAACTTAAGTTCCCATTGGTCAATACTTCAAGTGTGCTCGATGACTACTGCAGATAGCTCGGGCATCAACTTCAGTTCTTTTCGGTGACAAGTGCATTTAGCTTGGTAATGCTTTCTTAGGTATCACTTTCTCGGGTAACACTGTCCATTGGGTAATACTGTGAACTTCTATGCTCGGGGTTCACTGTCTTTCAGGGTTTACTGTCACTCGGTGTATATGATTACCAACGACAAAAACTTTGTCTCTTTAGATCTTTAAGTTTTGTGACAATATGTGTATGATCAATCATACCATATCAAGTTGACATCAATGATAATACAATACATTAACTTATTTAATGTCTTGCATTAACTTTCTATAGCTTGGTGATCATCAACTTTGTCATCTTGAAACATTCAATCAGTTATAGTTCATCAATCTCTCCCTTTGGCATTGATGGAAACATACTACTAATACAATATGGAATATATTAGTTGTAGTTTATCAATCTCTACCAAAATTATTTGTTCTATAACCAATATAGGTATTTGACTCTGGATAAGCTCTTCTAGCTTAGATTTGATTCTTGCAAAGTACTTTCTTCTTTCTTTATTCCCTTCACTAGATAGATGTAGAAACTTCTGATTCCGTCTCTCCCTTTGTTGTAGAATCTCTTCTCCCTTTTCTGGATAGATATGTAGTGTTGAATTTTCCAATTCTCTCCCTTAGATGGATGGTTGTTTCTTTGAATCTTGCTGTCGCTTTGACTGTTCCTCTCCTTGATGGATATTTGTTTTTTGTTCTTTTGGATCTTCTCTTCCTTTTCTCTGGATATTTCATATGGATATATTCATTGAGTACATCTCTCCCTTTGGATGATCATCATAGATATTTCATATGGATATAATCTCTCCCTTTGACAATAATGTCAAACATATAATCTCTCTCTCTCTCTCTAATATATTCCTTGAATTTCCTCTCCATCAGCAATACAATAACTCTAGTATTTGGTGCAAATAAGTACCTTTCTGTGTACTGATATATCATTGTAGTCTATCTCTTTACTTGCATCAACATGATTGGTCTCCTGATAATGTGTAGGTTGATGCAACCTTCTAGTTATCTTACTGACCCGTAGAGAAGGGTCAAAACCCTAGTCTCTTCCTTAGGTACTCAAATGTATATTTTGGCAATGGCTTTGTGAATATGTCTGTTGATTGTTCTTTTGATTGAACATATTATAGTATCACTTCTTTCTCTTGTACTTGTTCCCTTAAGTAATGATACTTGATAGCAATATGCTTAGTCTTAGCATGCATGATAGGGTTCTTTGAGATGTTTATTGCACTTGTATTATCACAATAGATAATCACTGGTTCAAGGATCTTTATATTTATACCTTCCAATAATTGCTTGATCCATGAAATATTAGAGCAATTTGCAGAAACAACCACATATTCTTCTTCTAGAGTGGATTGTTAGATGCATCCTTGCTTCTTATTTATCCATGTGACAAGTTTGTCACCCATAAAAAATGCTCCTCCTATTGTGCTCTTTCTGTCATCTATGTTTCCAGCCCAATCAACATCTGTATAGACTTGAAGCTAAAATTTGCATTCTTTATTATACCATAGACCATAGTCTTCGATATTCTTTAGATATCTCAAAATTCTTTTGACAGCAGTCATGTGTGATTATTTGGGATTAGTAGAGAATCTTACAACTATTCCAACTGCATGTTCTATATCTGGTCTAGTATGTACAACATACATGAGTTTTCCAATCATAGATCTATATAGGGTCTAATTTACCTCTTTTGAATTTTCTTCCTTTTTAAGTTTGTATCTGGTTACCATAGGTGTTCTAACTGGCTTGGAGTCCTCCATCTTGAATATCTTGAGAATTTCTTTAATGTATTTGGATTGTATGATGTATATTCCTTCCTCCTGTTGAAGAATCTATAGACCAAGGAAAAATTTGATCTCCCCAAACATTGACATCTCAAACTCTTTGCTCATTTCATCAGAAAATGATTTGCATAACATATCATTAGCTCCAAATATAACATCATCAAAAAATATTTTAGCAATCCGAATGTTATCATCAGTTTCTTATTTTAAATATAGATTACTATTATCACTTGTTCTTACAAGTCCAATACTTATGAATAAGAGTGAAGTCTTTCATACCATTCTCTTGGTTCTTGTTTCAATCCATACATGGTTTTGTGTAGTCTACAAACCATGTTTCTCTTGTTAGGATCAACAAACCCTTCTGGTTGTTCTATGTATACCTCTTCTTCTAGTATTCCATTTAGGAATGCAGATTTGACATCCATTTGGTATACCTTGAATCCTTTGTAGGCAACATAAGAAAGAAGAATTCTTAATCCTAGCCTAGCAATGGGTGCAAAGGTTTCCTCATAGTCAATACCTTCTTCTTGTGCATACCCTTTGCATACTAGTCTTGCTTTGTTCGTTGTGACTTCTCCATCTGCTCAATTTCTTCATTCATTGCACTAACCCATTCTTGATTTTCAAGTACAGTATTGACATATTTAGGCTCAAAAACACAAATCAAACATCTAGTGTTTAGTGACTTACTTCTTGTTCTCATTTTAGCCTTTTTGTCTCCTATGATCTAGGTCTTTGGATGGTGTCTTCTGACATACTTGGAAAGTACTAGTTATGATCTTTGTTCATCATCTTGACCTTCATTTTGATCTTCATCACTTGGTACATCATTGTGAGCAATTTCCTAATTTTTAATGTTTGTAGTCTGATGCTTGGTTACATTGTTCTATTGCTCGAGAGAGATACACTATTTCTCAGGAAGAGTATTAGGTTCTTCACTATTTAAAAACTTGTTGTAGTCTTTCGGTTCCTTTCTACTTTCCTCATCATTTCTCTTAGAAAATTCATCCACTTTGACATTTGAACTTTCAATGATTTTGTTAGAGGATTTGTTAAAACATTTATAAGCCTTGCTTTTGGTAGAATAACCTAGAAATATTCCTTCTTCACCTTTGGAGTCAAGATTTCCATTACTACCATCTTTCAAAATATAACATTAACTTTCAAAAATTCTAAAGTAACTTACATTGAGTGTGTATCCATACCATAGCTCATAAGGTGTCTTATTAGTGGCTTTCTTCAATTAAACTCGGTTTAATGTGTAGACAGCAATATTGACAACTTCTCTCCAAAATGTTTTTGTGATGCCTTTCTCAATCATCAGTGTTCTGGAACAATCAATAATTGATCTGTTCCTTCTCTCAACAATCCCATTCTATTGTGGTGTTCTCGGTGCAGAAACCTATCTTTGAATTCCATGCACATTACAAAAGTTAGTGAATTCATCAAAAATAAATTCTCCTCCTCTATCTGATCTTAGACATTTTAGTTCCTTTCCACTTTGTTTTTCCACTATAGCTTTATACCATTTAAACATATTGAATGCTTCTAATTTTTCTTTTAAGAACATAAAGGTCATCATTATAGAATAATTATCAAAAAATACAATGAAGTATCTATCACCATAGTATCTCTTTGTTCTCATTGGTCCACATAGGTCATTATGGACTAATTCTAGAAATGAATTAGATGTGTAGGTTTTTCTCTTGAAACTAGACTTTATCATTTTACCTTTTTGACAATTCTTACACATGACATGGTCGGGTTTTGACATGCTCGGTAAGCCTCTTACATTCCTTTTATTGCTTATCCTAACCATGTTGTCAAAATTTACATGACATAAAATTTTACACCACAACCATATGTCTTCATTCAAGTGGTCTTAATATCATCAAAATGGAATAGGTTACCTTTTGTCCATTCACCAATTCCAATCAACCTTCCAGATTCATTAAATAACTTTTCCTTTTTTTTCTCAAATGCAACTCGGTGTCCTATGTTATTCAGCTGTGAAACACTTAATATATTATAGTTAAGTCATTTTACCCAGTATGCATTTTCACATCTGATCATATTATTCAACATTATGGTTCCTTTATCTTCAACCAGACAAGGTGAGTCACTCTCCATTCTTACTGATTTGCCATTATAATATTCAAAAGTTTCAAACTTTTCCTTACCTCCAGCCATGTGGGGAGTACAACCACTATCAATAATCTAGAGATAATTTTTACTAACCTTAGGTATGAGTGCAGTTTCAACATACCTTTCTTCTTCATCTAAATCATCCTTCATAGCAAAAAATACCACCTCAATATATTCATGAGATTCGGTGTTAGAATTCTCAGCTTTGTTCTTAGCCAGGTAACAAGCCTACTTTCCTTTGTCCTTATAGTCTAAGTTATCTCTTCTATCAGATTATCAGTTGCTTTGGTAATCTCGGTCATCACCTCTGTCAAACTTATTTTCATATGATCTGTCATTGTTTATGTCTTCTTTTCTTTTGTTAGGACATCTAGCAATAAAGTGTCCAATCTCTTTACAATGAAAAACTACCTATGGTAATTTACCTTTGTATCTACCTTTTCCTCTCTCCAATCTTCTAGCCATTAGTGCTTCAATCTCATCAAGTTCTTGATCATCACTATCACTTTCACTATCATTTATCATAGTGTTTTTATGACTTGATTTACCTATTTTCAAAGAAGATTTGAATGCAAAATCAATAATTAGTTAGACATTGTTGTCAAAGTTATTCATCTCAAATGAAATAAGTATACCAATCAGACTATCTAGAGTAACAATGTTATTTGCTACTGCTTTTATTTATTGTATAGTAGATACTCTAATAGCATAAATAGGCATTAAGGTTCTTAGAATTTTACTTACCACTGTTTCTTCTTCAAGTACACCTCCTACTCCTCGAATAGCATTGACAACCTCTTTGATTTTGCAGATGAACTGAGTGATGTTTTCTCCTTCTTTCATTTTTAGGTCATCAAATTTTCCTCTTAGGCTTTCATCCATAGCTCTCAACACATTCTTATCTCCTCCATGTACTAGCTTGATTTTTTCCCACATTTTTTTTATAGTGGTTCATGATTTGACATCTTCAAATTCAACATCGGAGAGTGAGGAAGAAATTTATATCATCATAGAATTGTGCTCATAATTTTCTCTTAATTTATCAATTGTCAGTAGTCCAGCAGGTAAAAAAAATTTAGTATGTAAGTACTGTGTGAGATCATTTCCAATACCTTATAGGTGGATTCTTATCTTTCTTTGCCATGATGCAAAGTTTTCCTTGTTCAACTTAGGTACATCACTTCTTCTCATCTTGTGATCTTTATCTTGAGTCTTAAAAATCTCTTCCAAGAACACAAACTCTGATACCAATTGTTAGAATAACTGAGATGGGTAGAGGGGGGTGAATCAGTAGCCTCAAAAATTAATCCACTAATCCAACAAAAACTTTATAACACAAATATAAAACCTCTAGTTATCTTCAATCCTACAAGATGTATGCCTTGTGTGAATCTAACATGTATATACTGCTTGGTGATTATACTATTTATCCTTTCCTTAAGCTTTACTGAATAGAAGTCTATCTTTTCTTAACCTTTACTAAAATATAGTAAATGCCTTAGTGTTTACCAATCAATCCTATTTAGGTAATGTGCAAAGAAAAACATCAAAGCAATAAACCATATACACATTTTCCACATCAATTTTTAATGTGGAAACCCTGTTAAGGGAAAAACCACTTGGTACCGATAAACCAAAATTTTCATTCTTCTAAAGTGAGCTTGGTGAAGAGCCAACCCTGTTAAAGGCTACAAACACACTGTTAAGTGCGACCTTGTTAGAGGATTTAAAACTAATAGTTTATCAATTGACCTAGCATTCACTATGTTGTCAACATGAAAACCTTTTGATACTCCTTGGGATGTATCTCAATGTATTAAGGATGGTTAAATCCTACTTTGTAAGATATTTTCTGAATCAATGGTTAAACTTAATCAGCAGATGATCTGTTCATATTAATAAAACTTTGAATTGCAGATTTTCATATCTATTATAAGTTCATAATACCTCTCTGATCAATGTTCTTTTCAATTCCTTTGCTCCACTTCTTTCGTTTCTACTCATTGAATGTTGTTGCTTCTCTAATGCTCGGTGTCTGTAGAATTCTTAGCTCTGTTCTTCAAATTGTATGATCAGATCTATATGAAGACTTCTTATTTTCACCATAATTCTCCTCAGCATTCCTCTTTTCATAATGATTTACTTATCTCTTTATATAGACATGATTTCACCATTTCTTGTCCTTGTTTTCTTTGTTGATCACTTCTTGATCCGTAAAGCTCGCCATGATTGCTTTAGTTTTATTCCGCAAATCTCTCCTTCTTATCTTTGTCTTTTAACTGATCGATGAAAACAAAGTAAACAATCAATTAACTCTAAATATAGCTCCTACCAGCTAAGTTGTTTTGTCATTTCCTAACTTAATTTTCTGTCGGTCAACACTTCAATTGTGCTCGGTGACTATTGCAGATAGCTCGGGCATCAACTTCAGTTTTGTTCGGTGAAAGATGCAGTTATCTCGGTAATTCTTGATCGGGTGTCACTTGCTTGGGTAACACTTTCCATCGGGTAACACTGTGAAATTTTGTGCTTGGAGTTCACTGTCCATTAGGGTTTACTATCACTCGGTGTATATGATTACCGATGACAACAAATTTGTCTCTTCAGATCTTTAAGTGTTGTGAATGTGTATGAGAAATCATACCATATCAAGTTGACAGCAATGACAATACAATATATTAACTGATTTAATGTCTTGCATTAACTTTCTATAGCTCGGTGATCATCAAATTTTTCATCTTCAAACATTCAATCAGTTATAGTTCATCAACATAAATCCTCATTAACTAGAATTACTAATATACCATAAATTGAACCTCATAAACTAGGTAGATATGTTGACATCAATGAAAAAATTAAATGATAACAACAATAACATTCACATCAAAACTTGGGTATCTTTTAAGATCCATCTTGCAATCTTGGATCTTCCTCAAGCGGTTAAGCTTCTTCAGAGGAAGTTGGATATGATACCAATTGTTGAAAACACCCTGAAACTAAGAGAGGGGGTTGAATCAATCTTTGAGAAAATCTTAAAATTTTATAGAATAATTTAATTGGGTGATACCACAATAGTGGGTTAAATTTTTTTGCCTAAACGGACATTGAACTCTACATTTTGAGAAAAACTTTCACATTCAAATGCATACTGTCGTTAAACTATTTGAAATCGGAAGATGAAGTAAACTAGAGTCTTTTAGGATTTTCTGTCTAGATTCTAAATATATTTTTTTAATTTTTTTTTGAATTGATTTTAATGGTTTTTTTTTCTCCTACTAAAACTGCTATGTTGCTGAAAACATCTTTTTCAAAAAGGTACAATGACTTCGTACAACATAACTTTTTTTCTAAAATAGATATCAATGTTCTTCTTTTGAATTTAGTTTTGTAACATCCATACAGAGGGCATACAATTGGTTTGATGAAATTATCATGATTATTTCATATTTTATGAATGTTTGAAGTAGATTCAACCATAATTCTGACATACCTTGACTGCGTAGCTGATAACTTGTGTATTTATTGAAATTCAAATTTTTTTTTTGATAGAAAGAAGACTCAAAACTGGAGGGCACTGTTATTTTTCAATTTTTTTTTCTATTTTCTACTATTTTTCATTCAACGTCAAACCTGGAAGTTTATATTTGATAAAAAACCTACATCTGATGCACGTCAAAAAACATAGACCTAATTAATTCAAAATTTGTCAAATCTATATTTGTTAGAAAGCCCCTTCAGAGTACTTGTGTGATGCAAAAGGAGGTGTCCCTATTCTTCCATTTGAGCCCCATGCTTGAGACCCGAAGCCATGAAAACTACATATTGTTGTGGGCCTTTGTAAATGGCATCATTTTAGGGGGTTTCAATAGAAACTAATTTCGATAGAAAGTAGTTTCGATCAAAACTAATTAGTTTTGATCGAAACTACTTTCTATCGAAAGTAGTTTCATGATTTGGCATTTTGCCAATGTTTACCAAAGCACTTTCGATAGAAAGTATACATTTTCTATCGAAAGTCAAAGATTACTTTCAATAGAAACCTATGTCAGCCTCTTTGGTGTCATTTCGGGTACAGAATGATTACATATAAATAAATATATGTTTTTGTCATCTTGTTATCTTGAAAGTCACAAAATACTTTGCAATTTGGAAAAAGAAGACAATTATACAACTTGTGATGGGAAATAAGAAGAGAAAGCTAAATAAGAGTGCAGGAAATTATTCAGAAGATACTGAACACAGACTACGTGAAGAAGCTCGGGAAAGATATTATCAGAATAAACAAGGTACATGTCTATATCTCTTTATCTCTCTCTTTGTCCATATTTTAAGTTGGTGATTATGAATTGTCTTAATGAAACATGTAAGCATGATATTACAATACCTAATTTGATAAAGAAGACCTAATTATATCTTTGCATGCAGGAAATTGTCAAGAAGCACAACCTTATGAAGTTGGAGAAGGGTTATCGCAAGGTGAACAAGCCCAACCTTTAGAAGTTGGAGAAGGGCCATTGCAAGGTCAACAAGCTCAACAAGTACAACCTTCAGAATCCCAAAAGAGTACACATCTCTCTCTCTCTCTCTCTTTCAATTTAGTCTCTTAGTAGTTAATTATGCATTTTGGGTGTTTCCCCTTAAGATGACCTATTAAGAGAATTTTTTATTTTATTTGCAGCCCAAGTACAAACAAAAAA
>MU224552.1:305639-367778 GCA_018584345.1 Thuja plicata
AAACATTGTATAAATCTATGACTGGAAAGCTTATTTATCTAACTCAATCAAGACCTGACATATCTAATGCAGTTGGCATTGTTGGAAGATTTGCAGCTGAACCCAAGCATAATCACTTAATGGAAATAAAGAGGATATTTAGATATCTTAAGGGAACTATAGAATATGGTTTATGGTATCCTAAATCAGAGAATACACAAATCCATGTGTATATTGATGCTTATTGGGAAGGCTGTATTGATGACAGAAAGAGCACTTCAGGAGGAGTAGTATTTCTTGGAGAAAGGTTGGTATCTTGGACAAGCAAGAAGCAAAATTGTATTTCTCAGTCAATGGTAGAGGCAAAATATGTTGCGGAAGAAATGAACTATACAATAATTGTTTGGATCAAACACATGGTTAAAGACTTTGGTAATCAGGTTGACTATCCTATTGTTATTCATTGTGATAACACCAGTATTATTAACATGTCTAAGAACCCTGTGATGCATGCAAAGACAAAACACATAGAGATCAAGTACCATTTTCTGAGAGAAAAAGTTGCAGACAAGGAAGTGACATTGGACTATGTAAGCACAAAAGATTAGCTAGTAGACATTTTCACAAAGCCTTTAGCAAAGGATACTTTTGAGTATCTAAGAGAGAATTTGGGAGTAATTGCCTCTCCTAAGTCTGATTAGAGAAAGTAGTAAGTACATCAGTCCTGTGTGACTGATGAATGGTTGAATACTCTACTTCTGGAGTAGTACCTGTGCATAATGGTTTATGGAACCCTTTTCCATTGATGTCAATGGGGGAGTATGTACTAAAAAACAAGGAAAATAAGGAACACATACAAAGAGCTTATACTTTGGAGGAGTATACATAGTCTATGTAACTGCAAAAGTGTAGATGAATCTTTGATGAGGATATTGAGAAGATTGTAAAAGAAAGAAGACACCATGAACAAAATTTGTTTTTATCATATGTTGGCATCAATACCAAAGGGGGAGATTGTTGGAGATTTGATTCTGAACAGTTGATTGATTGTATGTTTGTCATTGATGACAACATATAATAGATAGCAGTACTTCTGTATGTACTTATCCATATGATGACATGAAGACTAGCATGGATAGATACATGTTGTTGACATGTTTACTATGCTATGTTCATACACGCAGACCCATATATGAAGTTTCAGTAAAGATATGAAATTCTATTGTTGACGGTTACAGTTCTAGAGGAATAACAGTTTAAGGCCGACATATGTAACATGTTGATCGAGTTGCACCTATCTTCAGGATATATGTGTGTATATTCATGATAGGTTATGAGTTTTTGATATTAATCTAAACACGCCAAACATGTTTCAAGAATATTACAAAGTTATGGTTAAATTGATGAAGCTGACTTAGTGAAGCGACGCGTCTATTCAGTTAGTACTTGTGCGGTTGTAATTATGCTTGCATACTTAGTAGAGCTAACACGGATGTTATGAAGAGTTGTCTAACAAGTCCCATGATCTCATACTTGGAGTATGTACTTATAGAAGGTCATTTGTAATAAGAAGAGTTGTGAAAGCCAGAGATTAGAAAAGCAGAGCAGAGTGTTAAAGCATCAGAGCTATATTTATCATATGTTGATAATATAGATATTGAAGTTGAAGCTTTCATAGTATAGATAAGATTGTTATAGTGATTTACAAGAGGTTAAAGCATCGGTGCATAAAAGGAACTGATCAGACAAGAAGTGTCACAAACAGCAGTTCACCTTGTTGATACAGTTTGTATCAAATAACCAGAAGGTTGTAGCCTTCACCACTTGGACAGTGAGTGCAACACCCCTAACAGGGTTATTATAAAAGACTCCTAACAGGGTCTGACCCTTAACCAGGTTACTATACTACTGCATTGTAATGTACAACTCCTAACAGGGTTGGAAGATCTTTTAACAGGGATCACTATAAACAATATAGTTCTTTGTGGGTAGTAATTCCCACCGGGGTTTTTACCATTTGGTTTCCCTGTAATCAAATTGATGTGTTGTGTAATGTGTTATCTACTCTGTATCAATCTAGATTAATAATTTTAAGATAAAGATTTAAAGTTGTTGATAACTGATTCACCCCCCCTCTTAGTTATCCCTGAAGTATTCTAACATTATCTTCATCATTTGATTCTTGTAAATTATTATCTTCTTGATCTGGTACGTCTTGAATATATACTGATCCGCTAACTTGTTTACTGTGGTGGATCAAGAAAAAAATTTCACCATTTCTCTGATCATGTTTCTAATATTCAATATCAAATTGATCTGAAATTTCCTCAGTACTAAGAAGGTTTTCTTCCTCATCATTATGGTTATTGATACCTATCTCCATACAAATATCAACTTGTATAGATTCCTCTTTCATAATGTAACTTAGTTCCTCTTCATGCATGTTTTCTTCTTCATCATTGAGTTTGTCATCAAGCAAAAAGCCTTGTTCAATCTGATCATAAGCCTCCTTTTCTCTATCTTCATCATCATCTTCTAATGCATGCATAAGGAACTTCAAATCAGGGTCATCTGGTGAGTTTCCTATTTCTCAAAATCTTCTTATGAATTTCTTGAGTGGAGATCTAATGTCTAATGGTATCTCCTTATATATGCTTGCCATTCTTATGAACAAATTTGGTATAGACTCCCCTCAAATCTCTTCAAACTAAAAAATGCATCTAGTGGAAACAGAATAGGATCCTCTTCCATGCTGCAACTTTGGTATTCATATTGTTTATAACACATGTTCTCTCCTTCACCACTGGCATTATGAAACATTGTTAGAATAACCGAGAGAGGGGGGGGGGTGTATCAGTGGCCTCAAAAATATTCCAATAAATCAACCCAAAAACTTAGTACCACAATATTAAGCCTCTAGTTATCTTCAGTCCTACAAGATGTATGCCTTCTGTCATGCCCAAAACTAGGGCAAAACACATAGAATTTTTTTTTTTTTAAAACACAATTACATACAACTAACAATGGATATGTTTGAGGTAAGGTGCTAGCATGGTGAAGTCAATCTTTGAGTTGCAAGGTATATTCATAGTTTGAATTAGGGTTACGCCACATACAGATGCAAAGTTGGAGCATCAACTTGTTGTACAGATTGCATGATCTCTTGGGTTAGGTTGAATTAGCTATAGTTTAATGTTTATCCACGTGCAATATCATGATGGTAATCTAGTTGATAGGATCATATTTTGAATTAGGTTGACCTAGAATTCACTTTGATTTCTTAACCTTGATTACAACTAATCCGTTTAAAACTAATACTAATTCTCTTTTGACATTAACTACTAACCTCTATAAATAACCCCGATACAACTATTTCGTACACACATTAGTTAACTAGTAAAATGGAACTAACTTAATCTCAAAAATTAATATGTATATCTTTCTGATCTTCTCCTAGACCCACTTAAACACATATAATAAAATATCTACTAATAAAGGACTAATTAAACTCTACTTCCTTTTTAAACAAATATGCATGAAACATTTACCCCTTGACATAATTAAAATCTAATAACCATTTCACTATATCAATTAAGCTATTAATTAAAATCTAATAATCATAATCCAATCTAATTTTCCTAATCTTGCTAATATCAATTCTAACCAAATCCTCCCTTAATAAAGAAACTATGCAACCCTAATATATTAATCCCCCTAAACAAATTTAAATTAACTTCTAATGAAAACATTAAATGGCCTCTAGTAAAAACAATTAAGTTACACTCTAATAGAAAATCAATTCAATCCCTAACCCCTAGAACACATGAATAATATATATTCTAATGACATAATTTAATTAATTTAAATATTACTAATACCCATGATTCATTTAAGTAAATAACCATTTAAAAACAAAACACTATCACTAAAAGAAAACTGATTTATTACAATTAAATATAAACATGTTAAGAAGGGATTTATTAACTACTAATCTAAATCAACCTAACTTAATAACCCTACTAACTAGCTTACTAACCTATCCACCTATCTACTAACCTATCACCTCACCTATCTTCTAGCCTATCAAGCTATCACATCACCTCCCCATCTCCCAAGGCCCACTTGCCAAGTGGGTGGGGGGTGTAGAATCCCAAATCCACTCAAAGCCTGCAAATTTTTTTTTAAGGGAGAAGAGCCTTTGCAAAGGCATTCACATGAACCAAGGGTGGTGGGGCCACTGCAAAGTCTTCCATCCAATGTGCTGGGATTATAAAGTGAAGTCAACATATAAATTTTGCATGAAGAGGGTATGGTGGCATTAAAACCAAGGAGTATGGAGGGCATGCGAAATCTTCCAAGGCTGAGGTGGGGACCATAACAAATTTCCCCTATGTTTAACTATATTAAAACTTCTTTGTCCCATGGGTGTGCATTTATCCTCATGTCAGACCCAATTTGCATCGAATGGGGAAGGGTCTAATCTTGGGTAAATGATTAAATATCATGAGCTCAAATTTTGCATCGGGAAAAGAAAGGTAAGAGAAAATATTATTATGGGGCCCACGAGAATGGATGAAGAACATTAAGCCTTCCCAAATAAAAGACTATGCATTAGCATAAAATGGGTAATTAAAAGGGGTGTTTAGGAGGTAATAAAAGGGGTTTTAGAGAGGGAATCTTTAGAGAATATTCTCTGTATAAGGGAAGGGAATTAAATCCCTCCCCATATATTTTTCAGAGAGAATTTTTTCTCTACATTCTGGAAAATGTCATGGTAAAATTTGGTTATAGTTTCTAACACATTGATATCATTGATTTTTTTTTTAAGTAGATACATGTATGAATTTGATTGTTTTTTTTTGTGCCATACACTATGCAACTAAAATTTGATTCTTAATATTAGGATATTGTTTTACATTAATATATTAATTTCTTTGACCTAATATAGTTAGCAAGCTAATCTCTTCTTTTTAAGGATTGGGAATACAATCATTTTGAAGATAAAGTATTGATCTAATTGAGATAAAATTTTAGAATTCCAAAGGAAACATGTAGTGTTCATGACTTGAAAATTTAAAGTCACATACATTAGAGATTTCAAGATTTAACAATCCACAAAGTTTACATGCTATGAATATCATTACAAAAGGAATGAGAGCTTTTCATATTTTTCTTAACAAGCTTACAAAATAAACATTACAACACTTGACAAAAATGATCCTCAACACAAGGAGTAATCATGAAACATTAAAGTTGCTCTCTCACAACAAACACCAAAATGAAGACTCCTTCCAAGATTTTCCACATCCAACTTGACTTCAAAACCTGTAAAAAATATGAGGGGAAGCATGGGAAGCTCACCTCCCAACCAAGGTCTCAAGGAGACCACCCTTGAGCTTGGAGAACCAAGGCTAAAAAAGATAACACATCCCAATTCTCACAACTAACATATATGCACAACACAACAATTTAATCCCAAATAAGGCTTCACAAATGAGTTTTCAAAACCCATTGAAGTAGGGTGAAGGTGGGATTTTCCAAGGACGAGAATGCCATTGCATTTTTGAATTCCTCAACAAGAGTTTTTTATTTCC
The DNA here is from genome assembly GCA_018584345.1 of Thuja plicata. NCBI lineage: Eukaryota > Viridiplantae > Streptophyta > Pinopsida > Cupressales > Cupressaceae > Thuja > Thuja plicata. The sequence continues at coordinate 311,213 of MU224552.1, forward strand.
TTTCCAAGGCTTCATTTACATTCTTTCCATATACACATTTGGTCATTTCTATGCCAAAACAATATATATAACATGGATTCATGGTGCCCATACTCCATAAAATTATCCCTCTTCTCCAAGAGAAGAGACTCTCACTACAATGGAGAGCCCAACTAACCCCTTCACCCATGACCTCTTCTTCCCTTCCCAAAGGGTGAGTAATTCCTTAACTCCCATGAACAATACTCCCAACCCAAAAGAATAAGAATGAAACAAATTCTAAATGCATTCCCAACCCAACATATAACAACAAAATCTACATACAACAACACTATACAATATTTACATATATTAACACCATACAAGATTTACATATTCATAAGACAATAACATACAAATCTAAAATGCAAGAGTATTTCTCCATGAAAATAATACACCAACCTTGATCCAAGAAAATGGAAAGAATCTAGTTGAGAAGAAGCCCTTATCCTTTCCTCTTTCCTCCTCCAACCCTAATTGTCTCTAAAATTAGAGAGTGGGTGAAGACCCACAAAGTTTCTCCAAACCCTCTAAAAAGACCCCTAGAATTGTACTCAAGACCTAGCAATTAATGAGACATGCCCTCTAGTCCTTTTTTCTTACCTCTTGTCCCCCCTCTTAATTGTGAGTTTAGTGAGGAGTGTGGGACAAGTTAAATGCATGTGGCCATCTTCATTTTTGCCACTTTTGAAAGGTAGGCATTTTGGAGAGCCATAATGGTGATCTAGGTTTACCTCATAGGTAAAAATTATCCCTAACTCAAGGTACCCACTTAGGGTTAACTAATTTTAGCCAAAAATACACTCTAGGGTCACTTTTGACCCCTCCAAAGTACTCTTAAAGTTCAAATCTGAGTTCCAACTTGATGTGATCCCTACAGGACATCTATATGCAAGTGGGATTCATATAACATCCTATAAGGTTTGTTGATTCTTTCCCAAGCCCTAATTTAAAATGTCATCATCTACATGGACAACACAAGTGTCAAGTGACACCAAAATAAAATACACATCACATTCACAATGACATGTCCAAACAACAACATGAAGTTTAAACTATTAACACACATTTAGATTATGTTTACAACAAAGATCACATTACAATGAGGTTTCAACCCCTTATTGGATTAAACCTTGGCTTACTCAATTCACATGTGTTTATCCCTGATTCTCTGATTAATTCCATGGTTCTCTTTTCTGCACACTAAACTCGAGCATCAGTAGTCCAAGATAATAAAATCACATGCAATATATATTTTCAATTCATAATTAGCAACATTAATCAATAAGCATAATTAAATTCCTAATTGCAATTTTCATACAGAAATGTTTAAAACATAATAATTCCATAATAACCATGACATAACATCCATGAAATAGTCAAGTCTAATCATGATCCGATCTTCTCATCAATTCACTTATCTAAAAATATATAATCAAAATAAACCACATGTTCTAGGTCTAATCCATATCAAAATGTAATCCATACAATATAATCATCATCATAAACATAATATCTCAAGTCTCTATCAGGATAATCAAAAAGTGTATCAATGTATCAAAACATAAAGTATCAAAGTGTGATCGAGCAATAAAGCTATGATGGGTTAGGGTGAGGCCTCACATCCTCCCCCACTAGACATGAACTTCCTCCTGGAGTTCATTAAAAAGATATGGGTACTGAGATCTCATTTGCACTGCATCCTCCAATAAAACTGTGACCTCATCATAATAATCCCACTGGACCCTAACCTGGTCCAGCTCTTGGCACAAGGGTCTATCAGGATAAAATACAAATGGGCTCTAGTGCTAGCTGCCCGTTTAACTCCACTTGCAAGGCATCTCAATCTATAACTTGAGACTCATCATAAATATATTTCCATAGCATAGATATATGAAACACATCTTGGATATGTAACAGGCTAGGTGGTAAGGCTAGATGGTAGGAAACTGATCCTATCCTCTCCAATATCTCAAAAGGTCCAACAAAGTGAGGTGCTAACTTAGAGACCTTTCCAAAACAGATTGGACTCTTATGTGGGCGCACTCTCAAGAAGACCCTATCTCCAACCATATACTCACGATCAACCCACTTCACATCTAAATACTTCTTCTATCGGTCCTGAGCCTCTCTAACATGTTGTCTAATCAAGACTACCTACTGCTCCATATCCCTGACCTACTGGGGTCCAATAGATACTCTATCCTCAATCCTATCCCAACTTAGTGGTGTCCTGCATGGTCTACCGTACAAGGCTTGATATGGCGGCATACCTATAGAAGAATGATGCCCATTATTATAGGAAAACTTGAACAAATGTAGGTATTCCTCCCACTTGACCTGATGGTCCATCACATACATATGTAACATATCCTTTAACACCTGGTTAACCCTCTCTGTCTACCCATTTATCTGAGAGTGGTATGTTGTACTAAAATTTAGTCTAGTACCCAACACTGCCTATAACTCTCTCCAAAAAGTTGATGTGAACAAGGAGTCTCTATCACAGATGATCTTACAGGGAATGCCATGAAGTCTAACAATATCCCACAAAAATACCTAAGCTATGTCTCGTGCTGTGAATATAGTATGCACAAATGAGAAGTGGGAAACCTTGGTCAACGTGTCGAATGTCACCAAAATGGCATCATGGTGGCAAGAAGACATAGGGAGACCAACAATGAAGTCTGTAGATATATTATCCCAATCCACTTGATAATATCATGTGGCTGTAGGAGCCCACCTGGATGACTATGCTCTGCCTTCACTCTCTGGCACTCTAGACATCTAGAAACTATGCTGGCAATCTGCAACCTCATGCCCGGCCAATGATACAACTATCTCAGATCGGCATGCAACTTCTTAACTCTTGGATGAGCTGCATAAGGTTCTCTATGAGCCTCAAGTACAATAAACTCTCACAATTCACCCGTAGAAGGTACATAGATGTGTCCCCTATGAGGTAGAAGTCCATCAGACTCTAAAGAATACTTTGCAAATCTCCCCTCAAGGGGTCTCTGAGAACAGATAAACTAAAAAACCTCCACACATAATCCATCCTCAAGCAAGTGATGCGAAATGCACTCCCTCAAATCTATACAAGAAGTCATAGATGAGAGCTTGTGTCACTTCCTACTCAAGGCATCTACAACTACATTCTCTTTCCCCTTGATGTAATGAACATCAAAATCATACTCACACAAAAACTCCATCCATCTCCTCTGCTTAGCATTAATATTGGGCTGTGTAAAGATATACTATAGGCTTTGGTGATCTGAATGAAGCTCAAATTGGTGACCTAGAAGGAAGTGTCACCATCTCACTAAGGCATTAACCATCACTGCGAGTTCTAGGTCATGAGTAGGATAATTAAGCTTGTGAGTCTTTAGCTTCCTAGACTCAAAATCTATAGGATGAACCTCCTACATAAGGAATACTCCTAAACCATCCAATGAAGCATCAGTACATACAACAAAATCTGTCGAAGGATCTGGCACTGCTAAAATCGGTGCACTAGTCAGGGCTCTCTTGAGCTCTTGGAAAGCTCTCTCACACTTCTCTATCCATTCATACTTCTTCCCCTTTCTCTGAAGGGAGGTGATGGGATGAGCTACTCTAGAAAATCATGCCATGAAGTGTTTGTAATATCCTGCTAAGCCCATAAAACTTCTGACCTTTGTGACACTAGTGGGTGCTGGCCAATCCATAATGGCTCTAATCTTCGATGGGTCTACAGAGATCCCATCACTAGATATAACATGACCAAGATAATGCACCTTGGGTCTAAAGAAGGCACACTTTGACAAGCTGCCATATAACTAATTCTCTCTCAAATGCAGTAGAACCTCTCTCAAATGCTCCTCATGCTCCTCCTCATTATGAGAATATATCAGAATATCATCAAGGAGCACTACCACAAATTTATCCAAGAATGTATGAAATACTCTGTTCATGAGGCTCATGAACACAACTAGAGAATTTGTGAGGCCAAATGGTACTACTGTGAACTCATAGTGACCATACCTCATGTGAAAGGCAGTCTTGTGGATATCATTTTTCACAATCTGTAACTGATGGTACCTCAAATTCAGATCTATCTTCAAGAACACTTGGGCACCCTGCAACTGATCAAACAAATCATCAATCCTAGGGAGTGGGTATCAGTTCTTAATTGTTACTTTATTCAACTATTGATAATCAATGCACAATCTAAGTGATCCATCCTTCTTCTTCACAAAAATCACTGGTGTACCCCAAGGTGATACACTAGGTCAGATATGCCATTTCTCCAAGAGCTCTTCTAACTAAATTTTGAGCTCATTGAGCTCATGTGTGGTCATCTTGTAAGGTTCTCTAGATACAAGCTCGGCTCCTGGTACAAGATCTATGTGAAAATAAACTGCCCTAGGTGGAGGCATACCAGGTAGCTCAGTCAGAAATACATCTGCAAACTCCTAAAGAGTAGGATAATCCTTGAGTGAAGGCTCCCCCTCTAAATCCTCCTCTCTGTCACTAATGGTGATGGAAAATAACTGACATCATGTGAAGGGATACGGGTCTTTGTACACCAAATATCACCATAGAAGTACCATGATAATCAACACACTCAACCATCTTCTGACGAAAATCCATCTTGGCACTATGGGAATATAGCCAATCAATGCCAAGAACTACATCATAAGAACCTAGAGGGGTAATGCGGAGATCAGTCATCATGATTAAGTCTCCAATCTGAATCTGACAACTGTGAACTAAGGAACTAATAGACACTCTAGCTCCTAAACCTAACTCAACCTCCCAACTGACATCCTGTCTAACTGCCACCATCCTGTAACGCTCCACTACATAGGGAGATATAAAGGAGTCTATGGCTCCTGAATCAAACAAAATAGAAAAATTGATACCCTGAATCATACCTGTGGCCTCTATGATGGTGGCTTGGTGCTTGGCCTGGCGGTTATCAACCACTGCAAAAACTCTATGGGATCTACCCATATCTCCAACTATAGGCTCTGAGGTAGCCCCTCTCTGACCACTAGCTAACTGTCCCTGTGGGCACTCTCTTGCTAAATGACCCATACCATTGCAAGTGTAACATGGCCCTTGGGTCTGAATCTGCACTCCCTGTGTCCTAGGCTACTGTTACCCTCTGGTCCTTCTAGAACCACTGTATCCACCCCTAGAGGACTGTTGAGCCATAACTGGCTGTGCCTGAGGGGTCTATGTCCTCTGATCCTGTCTAGGACCCTGAGACTACCACTGTTTGGGCTTAGAGCCTTGATAACCCTATGAATGCCTCTGTCTAGAATCCTGTTGAGACCTCTGCTGCTGAGACTGTTGACCCTTAAAGGACCTTGCTGAGTGATTTTGTTTCCCTTTCCAAGGGGGTCTCTTCTGTCCTAACTACTGGGAAGAGGGGTTTTGGTGCTGAGACTGATCCCGAGACTCCTATCTAGTACGGATGTTCTCGGCTACAAGTTCCATCTCAACTGTCTCTCTGAATGTGGTAGGAAAGGCTAGGCATACTATGCCCTGAAGAGACATATTAATTCCTTAATGAAATGGTTAATACGCAGTTTCTCATCCTTCATGTAATCAACATAGGGAAGGAGCTCAAGAAAATGACTCTCATACTAGGCCACTGTGAGGCCTCTCTATTGGAGATCATGAAACTCCTCTATCTATCTTTTTCTGAAATGCTTGAAGAGATACCTCTCTCGAAATTAGGCTACAAAAGACTCCAAAGTGAGTGTGTCAATACTCACTCCACCTATGGATAACTCCTGCTCCCACCAAGTGGAAGCCTTCTCTCATAGGAGATGGACTGCAAGTCATGCCTTTAGATTACTCCCATAAGGGCGCAATCCAAAACATCACTGTAAACTTTGTAACCAGGCCTCTACTACTGATCCGTCAGTGGATCCCAAAAACAAGGGTGGCTAAAGTCGTAATAACTCTCAGATCTCATCTCCAACATCTCTAGGAGGTCTCTCTCTAGCATGTATCTCATGCTCGCATGGTATTACAACCTAATGAACTGACTCAGCATCCTGATCATCATGATCCTCAACAGACCTGGGTGGGGGACTCCTACTTCTCTATCTGCTAATTGCTCTATCATTTTCTGAAATATGTGCTCCCCTTTCCAAAATTTGCTACTAAACTATGGGTGGTAGTCTCTACTGAATTACCCCAACCAGAATTTGGAGAAGATCCAAAATATCCTGGTTAGGGTTCTGAGGTGGTGGAGGTGGTGGTGGAGGTGGTGGATCCTCCTGTCCTACCTCACCATGGGGAGCTCTATGACCCCTGCCTCATTGGTTAGCTCTGGTGATGGCAGGCATGCTACACAATAATTTAATTTTGAATCAGTTAAAACTTAATGGGTTAAGTTCCTAGTGTCGAAACACTACTCTGATACCAAAATGTCTTGCCCAAAACTAGGGCAAAACACACAGATTTTTTTTTTTAAACACAATTACATACAACTAACTATGGATATGTTTGAGGTAAGGTGCTAGCATGGTGAAGTCAATCTTTGAGTTGCAAGGTATATTCATATTTTGGATTAGGGTTATGCCACATAAAGATGCAGAGTTGGAGCATCAACTTGTACGAATTTCATGATCTCTTGGGTTAGGTTGAATTAGCTATAGTTTAATGTTTATCCACGTGCAATATCATGATGGTAATATAGTTGATAGGATTATATTTTGAATTAGGTTGACCTAGAATTCACTTTGATTTCTTAACCTTGATTACAACTAATCCATTTAAAACTAATACTAATTCTCTTTCAACATTAACTTCTAACCTCTATAAATAACGGTGATATAACTATTTCGCACACACATTAGTTAACTAGTAAAATAGAACTAACTTAATCTCAAAAATTAATATTTATACCTTTCTGATCTTCTCCTAGACCCACTTAAACATATATAATAAAATATCCACTAATAAAGGACTAATTAAACTCTACTTCCTTTTAAACAGATATGCATGAAACATTTACCCCTTGACATAATTAAAATCTAATAACCATTTCACTATATCAATTAAGATATTAATTAAAATCTAATAATCATAATCCAATCTAATTTTCCTAATCTTGCTAATATCAATTCTAACCAAATCCTCCCTTAATAAAGAAACTATGCAACCCTAATATATTAATCCCCTTAAACAAATTTAAATTAACTTCTAATGAAAACATTAAATGGCCTCTAGTAAAAACAATTAAGTTACACTCTAATAGAAAATCAATTCAATCCCTAACCCCTAGAACACATGAATAATATATATTTTAATGAAATAATTCAATTAACTTAAATATTACTAATACCCATGATTCATTTAAGTAAACAACCATTTAAAAAGAAAACACTATAACTAAAAGAAAACCGATTTATTACAATTAAATATAAACATGTTAAGAAGGGATTTATTAACTACTAATCTAAATCAACCTAACTTAAGAACCCTATTAACTAGCTTACTAACCTATCCACCTATCTACTAACCTATCATGTCAGCTATCTTCTAGCCTATCAAGCTATGACATCACCTCCCCATCCTCTAAGGCCCACTTGCCAAGTGGGTGGGGGGTGTGGAATCCCAAATCCACTCAAAGCCTGCGAATTTTTTTTTAAGGGAGAAGAGCCTTTGCAAAGGCATTTGCATGAACCAAGGATGGTGGGGCCACTGCAAAGTCTTCCATCCAATGTGCTGTGATTATAAAGCAAAGTCAACATATAAATTTCGCATGAAGAGGGTATGGTGGCATGAAAACCAAGGAGTATGGAGGGAATGCAAAATCTTCCAAGGTTGAGGTGGGGCCCATAACAAATTTCTCTTATGTTTAACTATATTAAAACTTTTTTGTCCATGGGTGTGCATTTATCCTCATGTCAGACCCAATTTGCATCGAATGGGGAAGGGTCTAACCTTGGGTAAATGATTAAATATCATGTCAGCCCAAATTTCACATGGGGAGAAGAAAGGTAAGAGAAAAGATTATTGTGGGGCCCATGAGAATGGATGAAGAACATTAAGACTTCCCAAATAAACGACTGAATTAGCATAAAAAGGGTAATTAAAAGGGGTGTTTAGGAGGTAATAAAAGGGGTTTTAGAGAGGGAATCTTTAGAGAATATTCTCTGTGTAAGGGGAGGGTATTAAATCCCTCCCCTTACATTTTTCAGAGAGCATTTTTTCTCTACATTCTAAAAAATGTCATGGTAAAATTTGGTTATAGTTTCTAACACATTGATATCATTGATTTATTTTTTTAAGTAGATACATGTATGAATTTGATTATTTTTTTTGTGCCATACACTATGCAACTAAAATTTGATTTTTAATATTAGGTGATTTTTTTACATTAATATACTAATTTCTTTGACTTACTATAGTTAGAAAGCTAATCTCTTCTTTTTAAGGATTGGGAATACAATCATTTTGAAGATAAAGTATTGATGTAATTGAGATAAAATTTCAGAATTCGTAAGGAAACATGTAGTGTTCTTGACTTGAAAATTTAAAGTCACATACATTAGAGATTTTAAGATGTAACAATCCACAAGGTTTACATGCTATGAATATCATTACAAAAGGAATGAGAGATTTTCACATTTTTCTTAACAAGCTTACAAAATGAACATTACAACACTTGACAAAAATGATCCTCAACACAAGGAGTAATCATGCAACATTAAAGTTGCTCTCTCACAATAAACACCAAAATGAAGACTACTCCCAAGCTTTTCCACATCCAAATTGACTTCAAAACCTGCAAAAAATATGAGGGGAACCATGGGAAGCTCACCTCCCAACCAAGGTCTCAAGGAGACCACCCCCGAGCTTGGAGAACCAAGGCTAAAAAAGATAACACATCTCAATTCTCACAACTAACATATATGCACAACACAATAATTTACTCCCGAATAAGTCTTCACAAATGAATTTTCAAAACCCATTGAAGTAGGGTGAAGGTGGGCTTTTCCAAGGAGGAGAATGCCATTGTATTTTCAAATTCCTCAACAAGAATTTTTCTATGCCTTTCCAAGGCTTCATTTACATTCTTTCCCTATACACATTTGGTCATTTCTATGCAAAAAAAATATATGCAACATGGCTTCATGGAGCCCATAGTCCATGAAATTATCCCTCTTCTCCAAGAGAAGAGACTCTCACTACAATGGAGAAAACAACTAACCCTTCACCCAAGGCCACTTCTTCCCTTCCCAAAGGGTGAGTAATGCCTTAACTCCCATGAAAAATACTCCCAACCCAAAAGAACAATAATGAAACAAATTCCAAATGCATTCCCAACCCAACACATAACAATAAAATTTACATATAACACTATACAAGATTTACATATATGAACAACATGCAATATTTACATATTCATAAGACAATAACATAAAAATCTAAAATGCAAGAGTATTTCTCCATAGCAAGAATCCACCAACCTTGGTCTAATAAAATGACAATAATCTAGTTGAGAAGAAGCCCTTATCCTTTCCTCTTTCCTCCTCCAACCCTAATTGTCTCTAAAATTAGAGAGTGGGTGAACACCCACTAAGTTTCTTCAAACCCTCTAAAAAGACCCCTGAAATTGTACTCAAGACCTAGCAATTAATGAGACATGCCCTCTAGTATTTTTGTCTTACCTCTTGTCCCCCCTTTTAATTGTGAGTTTAGTAAGGAGTGTGGGACAAGTTAAATGCATGTGGCCATCTTCATTTTCGCCACTTTTGAAAGGTAGGAATTTTGGAGAGCCATAATGGTGATCCAGGTTTACCTCATAGGTAAAAACTAGCCCTAACTCAAGGTACCCCCTTAGGGTTAACTAATTTTAGCCAAAAATACACTCTAGGGTCACTTTTGACCCCTCCAAAGTACTCGTAAAGTTCAAATCCGAGTTCCAACTTGATGTGATCCCTACAAGACATCTATATGCAAGTGGGATTAATATAACATCTTATAAGGTTTGGTGATTCTTACCCAAGCCTTAATTTGACATGTCACCATCCACATGGACAACACAAGTGTCAAGTGACACCAAAACAAAATACACATCACATTCACAATGACATGTCCAAACAAAAACATAAATTTTAAACTATTAACACACATTCAGATTACGTTTACAAAAAAAATCACATTACAATGAGGTTTCAACCCCTTATTGGATTAAACCTTGGCTCACTCAATTCACATTTGTTTAGCCTTGATTCTTTGAATAATTCCATGGTTCTATTTTCTGCACACTAAACTCAAGCATCAATAGTCCAAGATAATAAAATCACATGCAATATACATTTTCAATTCATAATTAGCAACATTAATCAATAAGCAGAATTAAATTCCTAATTGCAATTTTCATATAGAATTTTTTAAAACATAATAATTCCATAATCACCATGACATAACATCCATGAAATAGTCAAGTCTAATCATGATCCGATCTTCTCATCAATTCACTTATCTAAACATATATAATCAAAATCAACCACATGTTCTAGGTCTAATCCATATCAAAATGTAATCCATATAATATAATCATCATCATAAACATAATATCTTGAGTCTCTATCAGAATAATCAAAAAGTGTATCAATGTATCAAAACATAAAGTATTAAAGTGTGATCGAGAAGTAAAGCTATGATGGGTCAGGTTGAGGCCTCACACCTTCAAACAAATTTATCAAATAACTACTACTCAAAGTTCACTGTTAAACCTTATTCTTAATATTTACTGATTAGCTGTCTTTCATTTACCAAAATAGTAAATTTCTTAGTGTATACTGATCAATCTAGATTAGTTATGTGTAATGCAAAACACTAAAGTAATGAATCATAAACACATTGACACATTGATTTTTAGCATGGAAACCCTGTTAAGGGAAAAACCACTTGGGACCAGTAGCCCAAAATTTTCACTCTTCTGAAGTGAGGTCGGTGAAGAGAAAACCCTATTAAAGGTTAAAAACACACTCTTAGGTGTGACCTTGTTAGAGGATTTATATAGAATAGTTTGTCACTTGATATTGGGCATCTCTATGCTACCTTCTATGACCAAACCCTGGTTTGTCAAATGGTATCTGGCATCTCATGCTATCTTCATGATCAAACTTTTTGATACTCCTTGGGATGTATCTCAATATGGAAAGGATTGCTAAGTACTGCTTGGTTAAGAGACTTTCTGAATCAATGGTTAAACTGAAAGTGTAAATGATTTATTCACACATACAACTTAGACTTGTAGATTTTCATATCTATTGTAAGCTCATTAGAGATTTCTGAACAATTTATCTTTTCAATACCTTTGCTCCACTTCTTTCTCCTTGGTGATTTTGTGCTTCTCTATTGCTTGGTGTCCATAGAAATCTTTAGCTCTTTCCTCAGCTTGATTGATTGAGACTGTATGAATTTTTTCTTCATTAGTTTCTCTTTAGCATCCTTCTTTCCTATTCACTCCCCTAATTCATAATGAATTATATTGTCTCTTTATAGAAATGATATCACTATTTCTCACTTCTTGATTTTCTTGTTCTTGGCATGATCTACAATCTTTGCCAATCTTTCTTTAAAGATTTACTTCAGTTTTATCTCGTAGATTTCTCCTTGACAACTAGATAAAATAAATTTAAATCTTTTACTTATCTCTAGCTTTAACTTTTCAATTAAAACAATGTTAAAAATTAGTTAAGTCTATCTTTAGCTCTGCCAGCTAAGTATTTGTTCATTTCTGAACTTCAGTTCCTTTTAGTGTTTTAACTCTTTGATAGATTTAGTCAACACTTCATTTCTCCTCGGGCTTCTCCGTTGGTGTTTTATGTCCATTGGGGTTGTTTGTCTTTCAAGTAACATTGTAATTCTGGCCATCGGTAATTCTTTTGATTCTACTCGTTGGTAATGCTTGTTGGTTTTCTTTCTCGAGCATCACTATGACTTTGCTCTCAGGTTTCTCTATCTATTAGGTTCCACTAGCCTTTGGTGTTTCTAGTCACTTAGTGATTACTGGTCTTTTATGCATTATAGAAAGCATAATATTTATCTCTCTAACTCTCTGAAGTCTTTGACACTTTGTATATGACCAATCAGATTATATCAAGTTGACATCAATGACAATACAATTCATTAACTGATTTAATGTCTTACATTATTTTTCTTCTTTTTGGTGATCACCTTAACATCTTCAAACACTAAATTATTTATATGTCATCAATCTCTCCCTTTGGCATTGATGGAAACACACTACATTATCACACTATATTATTACTAATACAATATGAAATATATCAAGTGTATTTCATCCATCTCTCCCAAATATTTTGTTCTATAACTAGTACAAATGTCTGGCTCTCGGTAAGCTCATCTATCTTAGATTTTTTTCTTGCAGAGTGTGTTCTTTAGTCTTCAATCCCTTTATTGCATAGATGTAGCATCTTCTGACTTTGTTCCTGATATGTGCTCTGCCTTAAATGTTCCTCTTCTTGATAATCTCTTTTTTCTTTGACAACAATCTCTCCCTTTTTATGTATTCTTTTTGTCATGTTACTTATCTCCCTTTGATGGATATTTAATATGTAATCTCTCCCTTTGGATAATGATTAACTCTCCATTTTAATTATTAGGAACTTCTCTTCATGGATAATGAGATAATTTCTCTCTCTTTGACAACAATGCCAAACAATTCTTCCATATCATCTTCTATCCTTTTTATAATATACTCCTTGAACTTCCCTATCCATCAGTAATATATTGACTTTGGTGTTTGGTGTAGTTATGTACCTTACTATGTACAAATGTATCTTTGCATTTCATTTCTCATCTTGCATCAACATGAATGATCTTCTGATTGTTTGTAGGCTGATGCAGCCTCCTAGTCATCTTATTGACTGATAGACAAGGGTTGGACCCCTAGTCTCTGTCTCAGGTACTCAAATGTATCTTTCGGTAATGGCTTGGTAAATATGTCATGTAATTGTTCCTTTGATTGAACATATTCTAGCATCACCTCTTTTTCTTGCACTTGTTCTCTTAAATAGTGATACTTGATAGCAATATGCTTAGTCTTAACATGCATGACTAGATTCTTTCATATGTTTATTGCACTGGTATTATCACAATAGATAATTACTGGTTCAATAATATTCATATTCATACCTTCCAGTAACTATTTGATCCATGCAATATTAGAGTAATTTGCAGTAGTAGCCACATATTCTACTTCTGTAGTAGACTAAGAGATGCATCCTTTCTTCTTGCTAATCCCTGTGACAAGTCTATCACCCATGAAGAATTCTCCTCCAATCGTTCTCTTTTGGTCATCTATGTTTCCAGCCCAATCAACATCTTTATAGACTTGTAGCTCAAATTATCCTTCTCTTTTATACTATAAGCCATAGTCCTTGGTGTTCTTTAGATATCTCAGAATTCTCTTGACAATAGTCATATGTGATTCTTTGGGATTAACAGAGAATCTTGCAACTTTTCCTACTGCATGTGCTATATCTGGCCTAGTATGAACAACATATATTAGTTTTCCAATCATTGATCTATACAAGATCTGATTTACCTCATTTGATTTATCTTCCTTTGTCAGCTTACATCCAGTTTCCATATGTATTCCAAATGGTTTAGAATCTTCCATCTTGAATATCTTCAACACTTCCTTGATGTATTTGGATTGAGTGATATATATGCTTGCATCTTGGTGAAGAATCTGTAGACCAAGAAAGAATTTGATCTCGCCAAACATAGAGATTTAAAAATCTTTCCTCATTTCATTAGAAAAATATTTGCATAACATTTCATTTCCCCCCAAAATTATATCATCAACAAATATTTCAGCAATCAGAATATTACCATCAGTATCTTGATTTAAGTATAGATTTCTATTTTCACTTGTTCTTACAAATTCAATGCTTATGAGATAGGAGTGAAGTCTTTCATACCATGCTCTAGGTGCTTGTTTCAATCCATACAAGGACTTATGTAGTATACATACCATGTTTATCTTGTTTGGATCAACAAACCCTTCTGGTTGTTCAATGTATACCTCTTCTTCTAGTATTCCATTTAGGAATGCAGATTTGACATCCATCTGGTATACCTTGAATCCTTTGAATGTAGTATAAGAAATAATAATTGTAACTCCTTCTAATATAGCAACGGGTGCAAAGGTTTCACCATAATCAATACCTTCTTCTTGTGCATACCCCTTGCATACTAATCTTGATTTGTTTCTTGTGACTTCTCCATTCTCATTCAGCTTGTTTCTAAATATCCATTTGGTACCGATGACATTCTTGTCATCTAGTGTTGGTACTAGTGTCCATGTACTATTCTTCTCAATCTTTTCTATCTCTTCATTCATAGCACTGACCCATTCTTCATTCTCAAGTATAGTATTAAAAAATTTAGGCTCAAAATCACCAAGTAAACATCTGGTGTTTAGTGACTTACCTCTTGATTTAATTTTGTGGATGATGTCTTCTGAAATACTTGGCAAGTTTCAGTTAATATCTTTGTCCATCATTATTATTATATTCTTGACCTTTTTTCTGATCTCCATCACTCGGTACATCATCTTGAGTATTTTCACTGATTTTTGGTAATTGTAGCCTGATGCTCGGGTGCAATGTTTTGTAGCTTAGGAGAGATACACTGCTTCTCAGGTAGAGTGTCAGGTTCTTCAGTGTAAAAAAACTTGTTGTAGGCTTCTAGTTCTTTTCTACTTTCCTTATCATTCTTTTATGCAAATTTATCTATTCTTACATTTTCACTTTCAATGATTTTTTTAGAGGACTTGTTAAGATATTTATAAGCCTTGATTTTGGTGGAATACCATAGAAAGATACCTTCATCACTTTTGGAGTCAAAATTTCCATTTCTTTCATCTTTTAAAATGTAATATTGACTACCAAAAATTTTGAAGTAACTTACATTGGGTGTGTAACCATACCAAAGCTCATAGGGTGTCTTCTTTGTGTCCTTCTTCAATTGTACTCTGTTCAATGTGTAGATAGTAGTACTGACAACTTCCCTCCAAAAATTTTGAGTGATGTTTTTCTCAATTATCAATGTTCTTGCACAATCAACAATGGATCTATTTCTCCTTTTAGCAATCCCATTTTGCTGTGGTTTTCTTGGTGCAGAAACCTATCTTTTGATTCCATGCTCATTACAGTAGTTAGTGAATTCATCTAAAATAAATTCCCCTCCTATATCTAATCTTAAGCATTTCAATTCCTTACCACTTTGTTTTTCTACCATAGGATTATACCATTTAAACATCTTGAATTCTTCTGATTTAACATTTAGGAACATAACTCTCATCATTCTAGAATAATCATCTACAAAGAGAATGAAATACCTATCTCTATAGTAACTCTTTGTCCTCATAGGTCCATATAAATCAGTATGGACTAATTCTAGAATTGCATTAGATGTATGGGTTTTACTCTTGAAACTAGACTTTTTCATCTTACCTTTTTGACAATTCTTGCACATGATATGCTCAGTTTTTGACATGCTCGGTAAGCCTCTGACTTTCCTTTTATTGCTTATCTTTATCACATTGTCAAAATTTTCATGACACAATCTCTTATGCCAAAACCACATGTCTTTGTTTCTAGCCATTAAAAAAGTGGTGTTAATGTCATCAAGATAGAAAAGGTTACCTTTTGCCTATTCACCAGTTCCAATCAACCTTCTTGATTCATTGAAGATCTTTGCATTCTTATTCTCAAATGCTACTCAATGACCTATATTGTTTAGCTGTGAAAAACTAAGTAGATTATAATTTAGTCCTTTTACCCAGTAAGAAATTTCACATTTGATCAGGTTATTCAACATTATGGTTCCTTTACCTTCAACTGGACAAGGTGTGTCATTACCCATTCTTATTGATCCACCATTATAGTATTCAAAAGTTTCAAACTTTTTTTTATCACCAGTCATGTGGTGAGTGCAGCCACTATCTATAATCCAGACATCATTCTTACTAACCTTAGATATGAGTGCAGTCTCTACATACCTTTCTTATTCTTCATCTGAATCATCTTTCATGGCTACAAATACCATCTCAATGTCTTCTTCAGATTCGGTGTCATTATCATCAGCTCTGTTCCTAGCTAGGTAATAGTATTTCTTTCCTTTGTCCTTGTAGTCTCGGGTATCTCTTCTGTCAGATTGTTGGTTGCTTTGGTAATATTTGTTTTCATCTCGATCAAACTTCTTTTCATATGTTCTGTCATTACTTATGTCATCTTTTCTTCTATTAGGACATCTTGCAGCAAAGTGTCCAACCTCTTTACAATTAAAACATACAAGTGGTAATTTATCTTTATATCTACCTTTGCCTCTCTGCAATCTTCTTTCCATTAGCGCTTCAATCTCATCAAGTCCTTGATCCTCATTATCAATTTCACTATCATTTCTAATAGTGTGTCTGTGACTTGAATTACTTATTTTAAAATAAGATTTGAATGCAGACTCTATAGATGGTAAGACACTATTATCAAAGTTATTCATCTCAAATGAAATCAGTCTACCAATTAGACTATCTATAGTAATAGTATTGTTTGCAACTGCTCTCATTTCTTGAATAGAAGATACTCTAATAGCATATACATGCAGTAAGGTTCTTAGGATTTTACTTACCACTATCTCTTCTTCAAGTACACCTCCAACTCCTCAGATTTCATTGACTACCTCTTTGATTCTACAACTATACTAAGTGATATTTTCTCCTTCTTTCATCCTTAGGTCATCAAACCTCCCTCTTATGCTTTCTGCCTTGGCTCTTAGTACATTAGCATATCCTCCATGTATCTACTTCAATTTATCCCACATTTTCTTTGTAGAGGTTTAGGTTTTGACATCTTCAAACTCAACATCAGAGAGTGAGGAAGCAAGTTCTATCATCATGCAATTATTCTCATTCTTTTCTCTTAATTTCTCAAGTGTGTGAGGTCCTGTAGGCAATACATACTTAGTATCAAGGTGTTGAGTAACATGATTACCAATACCTTATAGGTGGAGTCTTATTATGTTTTTCCATGATGCAAAGTTGTCTTTATTCAACTTGGGCACATCTCGCTTGTTCATATTGTGATATTTTTCTTGAGCTATTAAACTTCCTTTCTAAGCACACAAGCTCTGATACCAATTGATAGAATATCTGAGAAGGGGGGGGGGGTGAATTAGTGGCCTCAAAAATATTCCAACAAATCAAACCAAAAACTTAGTACTACAATATTAAGCCTCTAGTTATCTTCAGTCCTACCAGATGCATGCCTTCAATAAACTTATCAAATAACTACTACTCAGAGTTCACTATTAAACCTTATTCTTAATGTTTACCGATTAACAATATTTCATTTACCAAAAAATAGTAAATTTCTTAGTGTATACTAATCAATCCAGATAAGTTATGTGTAATGCAAAACACTAAAGTAATGAATCATAAACACATTAACACATGGATTTTTAACGTAGAAAACTTGTTAAGGGAAAAACCACTTGGGACTGGTAACCCAAAATTTTCACTCTTCTGAAGTGAGCTTGGTGAAGAGCCAACCCTGTTAAAGGTTACAAATACACTATTAGGTGTGACCTTGTTAGAGGATTTAAATAGAATAGTTTGTCACTTGATATCAGGAATCTCTATGCTACCTTCTAAGACCAAACCCTGGTTTGTCAAATGGTATCTGGCATCTCATGCTATCTTCATGATCAAATTTTTTGATACTCCTTGGGACGTATCTCAATATAGAAAATATTGTTAAGTCCTTCTCGGTTAAGATACTTTCTAAATTAATGGTTAAACTGAAATAATAAATGATCTATTCACACATACAACTTAGACTTGCAGAATTTCAGATCTATTGTAAGCTCATTATACATTTTTGATCAATGTATCTTTTCAATACCTTTGCTCCACTTCTTTTTGCTCAATGATCTTGTGCTTCTCTATTTCTCGGTGTCTGCAAAATTCTTTACCTCTTTCCTCAGCTTGATTGATCAAGACTGTATGAAGTTGATCTTCATCAATTTATCTTTAGCATCATTCTTTCCTATTCAATCCCCTAATTCATAATGAATTAGACTGTCTCTTTATAGACATGATATCACCATTTCTCACTTCTTGATTTTCTTGTTCTTGGTGTGATCTGCAATCTTAGCTAATATTTCTTTTAATCTTTACTTTAGTTTTATCCCATAGATTTATCCTTGAAAACTAGATAAAAAAGCTTTAAATCTTTTACTTATCTCTGGCTTTAACTTTTCAATTAAAACAATGTTAAAAACCAGTTAAGTCTATCTTTAGCTCTGCCACCTAAGTATTTTGTCATTTCTGAACTTCAGTTCCTTTCATTATTTTAACTCTTTGATAGCTTCACTCAACACTTAAGCTCTCCTTGGGCTTCTTTGTCAGTGTTGTGTGTCTGTCAAGGTTGTCTATCCATCGGGTAACACTGTAATTATAGCCATCAGTAATGCTTGTGATTCTTCTCATCATTAATGCTTGTCAGTTTTCTTGCTCAGGCATCACCGTGACTTTGCTCTCGGGTTTCTCTGTCTATCGGGTTCCACTAGTCATCGACGTTTGTAGTCACTTAGTTAATGTTGGTATTTTATGCATTACAAAAATAATAATCTTTATCTCTCTAACTTTCTGAATTATTTGACACTTTGTATATAACCAATCAGATTATATCAAGTTGGCATCAATGACAATACAAACCATTAGCTGATTTAATGCCTTGCATTATCTTTTCTGCATTTTGGTGAACACCTTAACATCTTCAAACATTCAATCAGTTATATATCATCAATTATCAAGAAACCATTGCTCAAACTACCTCCACAATGAGATACTCGGTGCAGGTAGTGATTCATATTCCTTTTGTGCATTAATTTTTAATGACCATGCACACAACTTCATGGCACCATCTTCTATATCAACCTCATATTTATTAATGAATATATGAAAAGAATCCAAATGATCCAGAGCTGATTCATCATAATATCCATAAAATTCAAGGACCCTCTATGAAAGCTGTAAAAATAATTCATTATAACTGCATTGAAACTTTCTAAGATCCAAAGGCTTGGTATCAATGGGAATCAAAAATATTTTTAACAAAAATATAAACATTATGTAATAGATCTTCTATTACTAATTAAAAGATAATTTATCATCCCTTTTAGGCTATCTTCCTATCTCCTTTTGAGTTTTCTCCCTTAGTAGAGTCACTAACTGAAATTATTTATTCAATAGAGTCACCACCTTCTTTCTAGAAGGAAATACTTATTTTCTTCTCGATTATTTTCTCCCATTAGAGCCTAATCTCTATTACTCTAAAAAATTGTCCTTAATGATATCCTCCCCAGTAGAGTCACCAATCTGTTGGTGCTCAGATCAACATATTGTATTTCCTATGGATTTTGCTTATCCAATGATGAGAAACTCAAGTGTTTTTCAAACAAACAAGGTTTCAACCTGATCTAAGTCTCAACCTTCTGCAATTTTGGCTCTCTAGAACCAAGGCTGGTAGGCCTATACCCTAGACTTGTGTCCCAAATCCTTAGGGATTTTTAGAGTAGATAATATGTGTTCCAAACTCTTTTCTCTCAAAGTATGGAAAAGTACTATTGAGATCCTAAAACTAAGAGCAATGTATTATTAAAGTGTTTTATGTAATTATGCAAGTATTTAAAGAATGTTTGACGGATTCAAGATATCAACTAAATATAGTAGATGGATATAGTATCTGAAAACTTTAAAAATGAAACTATGACCAAAATCCAATGAACAAGAAAGACCAGTTCCTTAATCAACTATGGGTAATAGAGTCACTATCATCCCAATCTTATGTTCAACTTCAAAGATAGTTTTGCAAGAAAAATTATCACTTCAAAGGTGTTATGGAATGTACATGTAAATTAGAAACAAATTCAAAGATATTTAAAAGGGGTAATACTTCTTAGATGATAGACCAATTGACTGAGGCCTCGATCAATAGAATTTAACCATGCAAAGTGAGAAAACCAATTGAAATGTATACTATGAATCAAATCAAGAATCATGTACGTCAAACTATCACTTTGAAGAATTTCTATTGGTTTATCCGAGGGATTAATTGAAAAATAATTAATGAAACAATTTCATATATGAAGAAAAAGGACTTATCTTTATTGATTATGGAAAATAGTACAATAAAGTTCACATTTGCACTTATTGATCCATATAATCCATGTGACTATAGTAACAGTAAGTCTTATTGTCGTCCCTGTGTGTTGATCTTGGTATCCCTATAAGTATGAGACTCAAAGGATGTAGACAAGCTTCAGATCACCACAACATTTCCTAATAGATAATTAACCTAAGATCAATAACGGAATGTTTAATTACAATAATGGGATAACTAATTATCCTTATAAAATAACATTTATTGACTGATTAGGTCTCAAATAACTTAACAAGTATTTCTTAAAAAATGTCTATGAAAAGTACTTAATAGATCTACATTATAATGATATTCCAGTTGTATATCCATCCACGATATTATTTATGATCTCAACATGGCACCCGATATTCATTGTTGATGTATCGAATAACCTAGTTTAGTATGATAGTATTGTTGATATTGTCAACTTTGAAACCATATTGATCATCTCTAACATAAACTTTGTTTGGTATTGATGATTCTGAATCAAAGGGTCCGAGCATGTAGATCACATAGGTATAATTGTGCATGGTCTCTGGAATCAAGTTATTCATCTTCCATTGACTGCAACCATGCTTTTTATTATTCCTTCACGACCTCTTTTCATCATGTCTTCATATGACCATTCATCTCGACATCGAGAAATCCAGATCATCCGATTATATCATGTTCACCACCTTTGTAATCTATATGGAAAGTCAAATAGTCAAATATAAAATAAACCCTAATGGTAATAAAATATTTTAATATTAAATATGCCACGTAATAAATCGATTTAATATAGTCATCAAAGGTCTTTGTATTTTTTCGATTGAGGACACATGTCACAACCATTGATTTAAAGCATGGGGTTAAAGATATCACTTAAGTAATCTAGTATTTACTCTTCTTTTCATGCTTCCATGTTACCTAGTCATTATGTCCTTCCAATAAAATTTTGGCATCTGTTTCCATGCCATTCCATCTGTACATCCTAGCGGGCCCAGGACACATGTCACTTATTTTTCCATCACACGATGTTTAAAGAGTGAGCAACTTGAGATAGCATCATCGCACAGAGCCACTGGATCAGATCTCGATATGACTAGATGTGACTCGAGGTAGCTTTAGTCAAACTGTCTTTCTAGGACACGTGAAAATCAATTTGTGGTGCCAAATCAAGTAAAAGAATCATCATGTACATGTCGGATGTAAAGTCTTCAAACGTCGATGACTTAATATGTCTTTTTCTATTATCATGGGGTCAAAACCAGAATACTTCACCACTCTGTGATGGATAGAATATTGTTGCTACTCATTTCATCATTGCATCACCATGCTATAGGTAGGTTCATGATCATATGACTCCACAAACCATATGTTGATGAGAACCATTGTATTTCAATCTTGACCTTGGTAGTTTTATCTGCACTAGAAAATACAAAGGAAGGAATCAATGGAAGACAAGGATAATTTGTTAGAGACATGAATTAGAAAAATATATTATTGATAGGACATATACGAAATATCAGTAAAGATGTAATATATAAGTCAAAAGGATATAGAAGATAAATGGATAAATGCAAAGTGTTACTTCCCTGACTGATTATGGATACAAATCAATTTGCAGCTATGGGCTCCACCAGAATTAATGTTTGAGAAGTGAATTAATTCAAATAACATCTGTCGTTGAAGCATAGAATAGTTTGATATGAAGCAATGAAATCTTCCCAAGTAGATAAATTGACTCCAAGCTTGATTGGAGGAAGACTGATTGAAGATTCAAAAGATACTGACTCTAAAATTGATGGACCTAGAGTTAATGAAGAAAGATCTGAATGCTCAGTCTGATGTGAAGAAATGAAACTAAAAATATATCCAATGATGATCGTGACAAATAGCCAATTTGATGTGAAGCGATGAAATCGATCAATGTCAGAAAGATTCTTAAATTATAAGGTTGACTTGAACGAATAACCAACTTGATGAGATGTGATGGAATTGATTACCATTAAGAGACTGATCAAGATAATTGACTTTATATGGATCCCAATGAAGCCAATTATCATACTTAAGAATACAATACAAGATTAATTTGATGTGATGAAACTGATATGCCCCTAGATATTTGACTGCATTGCAATGGATTATATTTTTGTCTAAGTGAATTGATATGAGGTGATGAAATCATTCTCTCAAAAGGATCAAAGGAACCTCAACTTGATATGGATTTTGATGAAGTTGAGATGCCTCTAGAAATGAGGACTTGTTTGATTGAAAGATTGATTGGTGAAGAAGATTTGAATTTTTTTTCCATTTTCAAGGTTGATCACCAATTGATTGATGATGTAATGATCATGCCCCCTCAGAATCAAAATAAAAATGAAATGACATAAAAATATTTAATCTTATTCTGATTAGGTTGTATACATTTAGGAACACATTTTGTACTTGATTAGGGTCCTTTTGACCAAGTTTGACCATCATTGACTAAAATTTGAGGACATAGATTGATTGAGAAATAATTAGAAAGAGTTTTGAGCTAGTTTGATGTTATGAAGATCAATTGCACAAGCAGTCAACTATGTTTAACCAAATATGTTATTTGAGATTTTAACTAGAAAAGTGTGTTGCCATTGATATCAAATATTGACTTTGTTCTCTTAGTGCGTTTCCAATAATAGTGGTTATGAATGAAGGGTTGCAGTGATTTTCAGTGGTTTCTATCTTTACGGGAGACTCAGGTGTGTCTCTGGATGTCTACTGCATGACCACTACTGCTGAAGTGATCTTATGTGAAAGTTGTGATCGGCTAAAGTATAACAGTCCAAGTCCTAGAATAGTTAATGATAGTTGATAGATGATATGAATGTCTTGGAAATTATTATTTGTGTCTTGTGGCATGGTGATAGGATATGGTGGTCAATAGTGTTTAGATTCTATAGTTTCAACCACAATTAATGTGAGTGACCGGTGTGTAGGATAAGTGATCGGTGAACAGAGATAGAGTTGTTAACAAGTTATAGTGTTTGTGTTCTTGAGAAATAGTTGATAAATCTTTGATCAGTGATTAGTGTTGAGGTTGTGGTGGAATCATTTGAGTTAGTCATGACTAGGGATAACTTTAAGAAATCCCCCTTACGAAAATATGAAAAATCTTGGCAAATCCTACACTATTTTAGGAGGAAAAAATTAATATTAGTGGAAAAAAATTTAATTTGAAAGGATAAAATATTAATTATACTAGAAATTGTTTTTCAATCGTATGAAAGTTGTGGTGAATATTTCATTATTGAAGAAAGTCACTTAATCAATTGTCATATTCGAAGGTTAAATGTTTCCATTTTATCAGTGTAATTACCCCCCGAAAGCTCAATGACTTTTATTAGTTTTTTAAGGCACCATAGGTTAATTTTATATTAGCGGATAAGAATTAACCCTTCTTATTTAACCATTGGATGATCCAAAATCAATGGTGTGAATTCTATTTCAGACCAAAGTCTTAAAGGATAAAAATATTCCACCAAAATTCTCCAGAATAGAGACACATGTAAACTGTATTACGTGCAAAAGTTTTAAAAGCCACAAAGTTTCATAGAAAGTCTCTGGAATAGAGATACATATCATATGGAGTATCTATATACTTAATCTACTCTAATTATATCTTTATAACACCATTGGAAAATATGGGCCATCAATTAAGACAAGCTTTGGAAATTGTAGGCAATGTTTTTTAATTTACCATGTCCAAAAATTAGATTCCATAGGCGATATTGTGAAAGAAAAGGAGAAAATTACATAAATCGATGGACAATGGGCCCGAGAATTTTGACTCAATATTTATGAAGTTCGGGAAACATGGCCAACCCTATATACACATATTATTTTCCAAATCTCAGGTCACCAACATGAGA
This sequence comes from Thuja plicata, assembly GCA_018584345.1. Taxonomy (NCBI): domain Eukaryota; kingdom Viridiplantae; phylum Streptophyta; class Pinopsida; order Cupressales; family Cupressaceae; genus Thuja; species Thuja plicata. The sequence goes on from MU224552.1 coordinate 335,376, forward strand.
CATTTTCCAAATGGCGAATATTCACCACTAAAATTACCCCTGGTCACGATCTGGTGACGTGTCTTCATGATTGGAGGTGACGATCTACAATCACATTATTTGATGCTACTGTGTAGATAAGATTCAATAGGAAGCTTGTCTTGAACTCCTTGACACAGTATTTTATGTAAATTATTGTATTTGTCGACGCGATCTTGGAAATGTGTTTTGCACATTTAATTTTGTTTTGTGGCGCGTTGGATTTGAGAATGATGTTTGAAATTCTAATTTAGGGCTTGATTAGGGTGGTGGAATTCAAATTTAAGCATATAATGAATGAATTTAAAATTTAAGTGTGTTGATCATGTTTTTGACAAGTGCAGTGAGAAGTGTGAGTTGCGATCAAGCCAGGGAATTAAGTATGTTGAGAAGATATTGTGTGCTTCTATGGATCTGATCATGCAAAGGTAGTGTTTCTCTATAGATTATTCTCTTTATTGTTTCCTAACATTTGTAGTACGTTAAATCCCTTAACATTTTAGATCTTAACAAATCTTTTTTGTAAGTCCTCTAGCAAGGTGACACTTTTTTAAGTGTTCAAATTCCTCTAACAAGGCTACTCTTAATAGGGTAAAGGTCCTAATAGGCCTAAGAAAAATCCCTTAACTAGGTAGTACTTGAAAGTGATTTTTGTAGACTCCTAACAAGGTTAATATCCTCACAAGGCATACTTCAGATTAGTACACCATTTAGTGGGTACTAATTCTCACCATTGTTTTCTCCCTATTTGGGTTTCTGCGAGATAAATTTGTGTGTCAACTTTGTAGATGGACTTGCATGTTTATGATTTTCATTTTTTGTAATTAAGGTTAATATTATGAATGCTAGTTTAAGTTAGGGAGGTTAAAAAGTTGGATCATTTGGTATATTACTGATTCACCCCCCTCTTAGTAATCTAATCTTAGGACTAACAATTGGTATCAGAGCTTAGGTCCTCTATTTTGGTGAAGCTTGATAGCTTGACATAATGATTCGAAGATGATGAGAAAGGAAGGTAAAAAATTCACAATAGAGAACTACTCAGTTTGGTTCTGTCAGATGAAGCTCTATCTTAAAGGTATGAGTGATCAATATTGGGATCATGTGGAGAATAGGTATATTCTCCCTTTAGGCACCCTAAGTGCAGATCAATTGAAGGTAAGGCAAGGACATACTACTAATTTGGAAGCTATTGCTAGTACTCTTACAGATGCATAGTTTATTGATATCAAAGACTTGGATATTGATAATGAAATGTGCAAGAAGTTGAAGACCATCTATGGCAGAGATCCGCATGTGAAGAAGGAAAAGGTTGAAAGTTTGAGAGGAAAGTATGATGATACGAGGATGAAAGAAAATAAAAATATTGAATAATAGAGTTAGAGAATCAAAAAATTTTTTGCTTCTATCTGAGGTGCTGGTGGTAATATTCTTGAGGAGGATGTGGTAAGAAAAATGTTGAGAAATTTATTGCCTCAGTATGCTATTAGAGTTTTAGTTATACACGAACTTAGATCTCTTGGAAATTTTACTATTACTCTTGATACATTAATAGGGAAAATAACTGCATTTGGGTTAAGCAATTATAATAATAGTATTCCAAAAGTTGAAGTTGCTTTCAAGGCATCATTGACTCTTGCACCATCTAGGAAAGGAAAGGAGATATCTAACATTTATTTATAATTTTAATCTAATTATTACAAATCTATCTTGTCTAAAGAAAGAGAACATGAGGATCTAGAAGATTTATTTGCTAGAAGGCTGCCTAGAGGGAAAGATAAATATAAGGTTAAGTTACCTTTGAATTTCTTTTCATGTAATAAAATTGGACATATTTCCTCTAGATGCCCTGACAATGATAATAATAATAATAATAGTATTCCAAAAGTTGAAGTTGCTTTCAACGCATCATTGACTCTTGCACCATCTAGGAAAGGAAAGGAGATATCTAAAATTCCTTTAGAATTTTAATCTAATTATTACAAATCTATCTTGTCTAAAGAAAGAGAACATGAGGATCTAGAAGCTTTATTTGCTAGAAGGCTGCCTAGAGGGAAAGATAAATATAAGGTTAAGTTACCTTTGAATTTCTTTTCATGTAATAAAATTGGACATATTTCCTCTAGATGCCCTGGCAATGATATGAAGAAGTAGCCAAGAAGATTCAAGGATAAGAACAAGAAAGTATGCTACCTAGTTGAGGAAGGTGTTACCAATGAGGAATATGATGGATGAGAAATTGTGTTTGTTGCGGTAAAAGAAGAAACCTCAGAAGAAGGAGAGAAAGATTTGGTTTCTAACATGAATCAAGGTGGTAACTACATTATTGACAATGGGTGCACTCACCATATGACTGGAGATATAAGCAAATTCATCAAGATGGAAGAATGTGATGGAGGCTCAGTAAGATTTGGGAATGATACTCCCTATTTGGTAAAAGGTAAAGTATCTATTTCTTTGAATGATAAAATAAATTCTGATGATGTTTACTGGTTTGATGATCTGAGATACAACTTTTTAAGTGTTTCTAAGTTGAGTAAAAAAGGATATAGATTGGAGTTCAATGGAGGTATATGCAAGATTATTGGGAAATTTGGAGAATTAATTTCTACTGGTGAAAAAACTAAAGGTAACTTGTTCCATTTTAATTATACTATTAAAATTTTCTAAGTTCTAAGGTAGAAGATTGTTGGTTATGGAATAAGAGGTTTTTTCATGTTAATTTTGATAATCAAAGTTAGTAAGATGAAGATAGTGAGAGGTTTTCCCTGTAATACCCCAAAATTGGCATCTTGCAACCCTAACCAATTTTGTTGCATCTACCAACTTTCTGAATCATCAAAGTCCTATGGTACTAGGAAATTCTAATTTTTTATTAACTCTAATTGACCTAAGTGTCAAATACATAAAACTCTAAATCTGCATTAATCACATACTATATTTAATTCCTAAATATCAATTATAATTGGCTAAATAAACCCTATGATAAAATTAATTTAATTACAAAGTCCTAGCACTTTAATTAAATTAAATTCATCCTTTTTTATATAGATAAGTGCTAACAACAAAGGGGTTAGCTCCTGTACAGCATATTAGTAACAAAATGGACCTATCATAGATCCTTACTACCGAGCATGAGAAACATCCTGGCAACATTTTACTATTGCCACATATGTTGACAAAGCCTAAAGTATAGTAGCCAGAAGCTCTCCTATCTCCATAGCTTTAACAATAGAAGCCATCGTGAGCCAACAATCCTCCCGATTTAGCAGCCTTTGGAAGGGGGAAAAATTTCTATTGATAACCCCTATCTGGAACACATCCCAAGAATCTTCAATTTGGGTATTCAGCTGTTCTATCTCTGCCCTGTCACGTTCTCTCTCATCCTCCTCATAATCTGAATCCACATCCAATTCAGAAGTCACATAGTTTCTTGAGTTGAAATACAACCCAAGGATACTAACCCACCGATCCCAATCCAGACTTAGGATTTCATTTGCAATGGTCTGCCCATCAATCACACAGATAAAGCCATCAATCCATTGGATGCATAGCTCTTTTGAGTCCAGGATATCCACCATTGGCCAGATTACAGCCTCATAGAAGAAACTGTCACACCAATGCCTACCTCCACTAGGATACATGCCACCAACCACCAAACAACATTATGGAATCACTCATTTGTCAAGAATAGTCTTCGGCACTGTTCTTGAAGATTTTTCTCTCTGTACAAAAAACATAATCCAAAGTGATGAACCATATTGATAGCAGAGTGTTATGTGAAATCTTCCATCCCCACATAGACCTATATATTGAGCTTAAATCCTAAATCCTTTAGAAATATAGACAATGATAAGACCCATCTGTAGAAACTAGTATGTAATCCGTTCATGCCAGCATGTCTCAATTGTGAATATTATCCATTCCAAAGTTTGAGCAATGTACCCTTGGATAATTATCACCAGAGATAGAAGAATCACCACAACAAACCCTTTCTGAGATAGATAGAAGGATATTTGTGCAACAGTAGGGACTGTACCCAACAAGATTATGTGCTTGATCATATATTTATCTGATGCCAGTTCTGACATTTTGTAGTGCGCTATCCTTCTCATTCTTTACTAGTCATAATAGTTCAACATTTTGGCCATCATAAAGCAAATCTTCATTCTCACTTTTTGACTCCACACCAATGTTTTCCATGATATCCGCGCATATGTTTTCTTCTCGATAAACATGTGACACCTTGTATTCTAGAATTTGTGCCAAAGAATCCATTATTGAGTTTAAACATCTTCCCAATTTCCAATTCGGTGTACTACCATTCTTAGTAGCACAAACTAAAATCTGGGAATCTCCTTCAATTTCCAGCGGGAAAATTTGGTTCACCACACAAAAATTTAATCCTCTTTCAAGTGTTGTGAACTTAGCAATGTTATTGCTTGCAATACCCAGGTAACCCGAGAGACCAACCAACATCTCACCATTACTATCTTTTATAATGCATCCATACCCGGCCTCACCCGAGTTCTCTTTAGCAGCCCTGTCAAAATTCAGTTTAAAATGCCCTAGCTCAGGAACTACCCATCTTGCATTCTACCTCTTATTTTGTTTTGGGTAAATAATGATGTTGGGAGGGATTAAAGAGCCCCAATTCATCCTTTTAGTCAAAATACATAAGAAGGAATTAAATAACATTTGATTATTAAATTAATATCCTCATTTCAATAATTGAATTTAATTATTTAAATAATTTAAAGAGTTCATTTATGAGGTCATATTTCATTTATTTAATCAAATAATCTCTCCAAAATCCTCACTTCAGTTCAAAAATGGAAAATCTGAGTTAACTATAATTTGAAAGTGCAACAAACTAGTTAACTATTTCATTCACTCCAAAAGCCAAAAGTTGACTATCTCTCTCAAGGAAACTTTCCATTCTGAAGTGGACTCTCATTCTATAAAATAACCCTCTTGTCTTTCATTAAAATAGAATAATGCATATTTTTGGAGTATCGAATCGCTACTGGATTGTTAGCTCAAATTTGTGTGCATTCAAGCTTCCATCATTCTCATTATTATTGCAATAGATTAATATCATCCAATAGATTAATAATGCATAGCTTAGCTTCTTTCAAGTATTCTTAGTTTAATCTCATCTTCCATTTCTAAAATAATCTTGCATAACTCATTTCTAGATTAAATATTGTATTTTCATTCTAGATTAAATCCTTCATTCTCAGATTGGTCTCAGTTGTTGGACTCTCAAATTCTAAGAGCTACTGATCAAAACCCCATCTAGATACGAGGAAACAGGTCAACTCATACAGGCATGCATGATGGATAACTTCATATTCATTCTTGTATGTGACTGATGAATAAGGACTATGTTGATGTGTATGGCTAGATAAAGAGGCCCACATTTAGCATATAAAATTCTGGCACCCACCATGGGGTAGAAAATTCAATTTCTGGCCTCATATTTCACTTTTGCTGTTAATTCTATTTTCCATCTATACGTCTCTGCAGTGAATTCTTGCATGAAGTTTTGCATATATCTACACAAATTTTTGCTTTTCCATGCAATTCTTCACATAGTTCTTGGCATTTCTTCGCGTGGTTTGTTCTAGTTCTTCGCGTGAACTTTTCCATCAGAGGCTCTTAATTTTTAGTTTTTATATATTTTGTTTCCTGGTTACTAAAATTTGATGTTTGTTGTGGTTTCCCTAGTTTTATTTCTAATATAGCTTAACAAGTGGTCTACAGGACACGATGCTGAAAACTCCTTCAAATACAGGTATAAAAAATTATTGACTACTTGATTGTAGAATGCCTATCATAGCACGTTTGTCAAAGCATTTCAAACTCACTCAAACATTGTGTCTATTTTCAATGCTTTATTTACATAGTCTAATTAGGGCCTTGTTAAAATATCTTAAGGGTCTTGATAGCAGAATAGGATATTAGGCTCTTCATTACATGGAAGTGATGCTCATGAATGAATCCAAGACCTAGACATTGCTAAGGGATTGATACCTGGGGGAGCAAGGAAAGATAACAAATCGATTGGCATATTCATTAGTGAGGGGAGTATGCTCTTCTCTCTTTGAGAGAATTAGAAACCTAGAATCTCTTAGGTTTGTTGAAAGAGGAGTTAGCTCAGTGATAAACATGTCTGGTGTGTTTGGTTGAGAAGTATAGGTAGAGGAGTATGCTCTTTTCCCTTTTGGAAAAATCAGAAACTTAGACCGTTGAAACCAAACCAAGTTTGAGTCACCTTTAGCGGGCCTACCAGAAGTTGAACTTCCAGGAATGACCCAAGTGGGTACACACCATTCATCGGTGATTCCACCCCACTATAATAAATTTTCTTTGTCAAGTGAAAGACTCCAAAGCCTTGTTAATTTCTTCCTCTTGATCCTTGATGTCGAACATCTTGAGGAAGCCCTGTCTGTTGTACTGAGCGATGCCACTCTCAGCCCTGCTTCCCAGGGGTGTACACTTGTAGGTGTCAGTGTGGCTATATGTCTCAACCTCTCTTGTAAGGCCACCAAAGGTTAATGTGAATGGAAGCCTATTAAAAACTTTTATAACTAGTTTATTTTCTGGTTCACCTCCGAAAGGGGGCATAATCTTTGCACAGGGAGGGGGAAAATTATCTCTCGTAGATTCTCACCATAGGCATGCACCTAAAAATTTGAAGGTGGTATATGACACTGGTGATTGCTTCAAGGGTTTCCTTTGAACATACCTTATTGAGTCCTTGGAAACACCAAAAACATGGGCACTCTTTCGGGGGTGACACAGCTGTGTGAGGTGCACGCATGCACATAAGTTGTGAGGCAAAGGTTTTGTCTTCTCCACCATTTTCTTTTAGGGATAAATGAGTGTCTTTTTTGAGGCTCCAAATATCCAAACTTGTCAAGGCTCCCCTATTCTTCAAAGTTGCCTTTTCCTCAGCTGAATTGTTTTTTACTACTACTTGTATCATAACTGTTTAAAATTCCAAACTCTATGCTTGTCAACAACTAGTTTCTAAATGTCCAAATGAAAACTTGTGAATCTGACACTATCCAAACTAGTTTTCAAGCCAAGTAATTTGTCAGAGAATAGTCCAATCTATGTCATGCAATCAAGTTCTATCTCAAAAATGTTCCAAATTATCTGTTTCTGTAAAATTTTGTCTGGTTTTTTGCAAAACTTTGCGCAAACTTTTGTATTCTTCATGCCACTCAGGGCATATCCTCCCATGAGGCTCTATAAATATTCGTGTAATGTTTTGCTAGTCTATTTTCCTTTAGATTACCGGTCTTTCATACTAGTTCTATATTTCTTCATGCCAAGCTATAAAGTCTCGCGTGATCCAGTCCAAATCTTCATGTGAGAAAGTAATTCTTCGCACAAAACTGTCAAAACTTTGCCTTACCAGTGAGCTATATGTTGTCGGTCCTTTGTCACTCTACCTAGTCTGGTCTCTGATTGGGGCCTGCCTGCATGTTTTCCTATCTATATATAGTCTACAACTATATGTCTTAGGTTGAGAACTCTGGGATTCTCTCTTGAACTTCTCTTGTCTCTTATCTACCTACTCGTTCTCTTGTGTTGTCATACCTTGCAACGTGATAGTTATCTCTTGGTTGTTCTAGCCTTATCTCTGACAACTTGTGCTAGGTATACTTAACCTATTTTCACTCTTGTGCACTTATCTTGAGACATATTTACAAGCATAGTCCTAGTTCACTCTCCTTGCATAATATTTTTCTATGGATGTTACGACTCAAAGTAGCAATGCATTCCCCTTATGTATTACTAGACAAGGTAGAGGTAGACCCTGAAACTGAGGAAGAGGTTGTTCAAAACTTGTCAGACATTCTGAGTATATTAGAGGATCCTCACATTCTTCTTCATTAGCTACATCTAGAAAGGGGTCATCTTGATCTCTCTCCCCTGTCATCTAGCCTTGTGTTAGACAATCATTCCCAGTGAACTTCAGTCAAGTCTAAAACCCATTATTTCAAGAGCATCAGAACTCTAAAGAGTTGTTACCTAAATTTGACTCTATCAACACAACAAGGGTTCCCATAGGTACAACACCTCAACATACTCAAACTCCTTGTAGTGAGTCTTTGCACACTAAACACTATCATACTAGCAAGATGGCAGACCAAAATCAAAAGGGTGAACACAACAAAGATAATGATCCATCTAAAACCACCAAGGGTAAATATCATTATCAAGAACCCACTAGTGATGAGGAGGAGGTAATAACTCAAGAAGATATAGCGGATGCTTGCAAAAATAAAAACTTCCATAAAATGATGGAGATCCTCCTAAAGAAAGAGAAAGAGAAATATCTCCTCAAGCTAGCTAATCAAGGGGCCAAGCTACCCTCATACTACAACATAGACAATCTTGTCACAAAGGTGGAAGAAATTGAAAAATCCCGGTTACAGAAACAAGTTCAAAGCATGCAAGAACAACTCCTTCAACTCATGAAGGATAAGGACAAAATAGGAACATAATTCACACTGGATAGCATTTGTCCATTTCCATTCAACAAAAGTCTTTGAATGCCTCCTTTTCCTAAAAGAGTTGAACTTCCCAAGTATGAAAAATACTTGGGTACCTCTGATCCTCAAGGTCATCTAAGAGAGTTTGGTGCTCTATCTATGGAGTTTGTACACGACCAAACTTAACTCATGCATCTCTTCCCACATAGTCTGGGAGGGTCTTCTATGGAGTGGTTCTCTAGGCTACCTACTGGCATCAAGTATTTTGATGAGACCACGAACCTATTTTTGCAACACTACTCACATAGCATCCAACATCTAGTTAACATCCATGATATTTGCAGTTTAATAAAACACCACGGGGAACCTTTCTTGACATTTCTCCAGAGGTGGAGACAGCTTTATATGAAATATTCTCATAAAATACCCGAGTTTGAAAAGCTTGACATCTTTTTAGACAATCTTCTTCTCAATTTTGGGTACCAAGTATAGCTGCAAGGTCCTTTGACCTTCGATGACATGATCAAAAAATCTATGAGAATTGAAACATTCATGGTCAAGAAAGGAGAACTAAACCTACACAAGGATAAAAAATAGGGGTCCTCCTCCTCGAGCAAAGACAAACCTAAATTTTTCAACAAGAACCAGGATGTTTTGAATGATGGAGTTGTTGACAATGTAACTCCCAAGCCTCCAAAGGTTGCGTTTGATCTTACTACCACTATGTAGGCGGCCAAACCCACTAAATAGGCTATGAAAGAAACTAAAGAACCTTTTAAATATTCTAGATCTAAACCTTGGACTCCTCGACCCAAGCGTGAGTTCACTCCTCTAGGAGAACCCCTCAACTTGGTATACAAGACTCTCTTGCAAAACCAAATACTCACTCATCTAGATAATTCACATCCTTTCGATCCAAAACCATGACCTTCTTGGTGGAATGAATCTGCATACTGTGATTATCACAAGAATAAGGGTCACAAAATAGATACCTACATTCAACTACGACATAAAATCTAGGATCTTATCGATAGTAAGGATGTTGTTTTGGGGAGTCACAACAAGAACTCATATCACCAGGCATTCAAAGACCCCCTTCCTCCTCATGGAAAAGGTGACTCCTCTAAAGATAAAAACATTCATGCCAAGGTCAACTATACATACACCACTAATGATAATATCATTAATATGGTTGAACCTATCGATGTCAAATATTGTGAAATTATTACCATCAAGGGAAGAGAAGACGCTCCCAAACATAAAACTCCCTTCTTCTTGCAAGGGCCTCCATCCCATTCCTCTGAACAAGAATAATCTCAGGTTTGTGCAAATTCCATTACTTGGTCTCATTCAAAAATTGTTCTCAAAGGCCTTGAGCCTTATACATCTGAACCAAAACATCCTATAGATAATGTTGTTGTTGGCATTGCCAAAAGGAATTCAAAATTGGTCCCCTCATCTAATGCTGCTAATTACAACATACTAGACCAATTGCAAAGAACCAATGCTTAGATTACTATCTTCAAGCTATTGAAAATCGCATCTTCTCATAGGGATATTCTTGACAAATCCCTCACTGTGGCAAATATTCCAAAAGATTTAGATTTAGATTAGTTTCAATCCATTGTAGCTCACTTGACCTCATCTCATTACTTGCTTTTCTCCAAGGAAGATGATCATTACTTGAGTCATCCATACAATAACCCCCTGCATATCAAGTTCATGATTTGCCCAAAGTGCATCCACCATGTCCTTATAGATAATGACGTTGGACTTAACATCTTCTCTGCTAGCTTTCTTTCTTAGTTAGGATATGGTGAAGACTGCATAGATGCCCATAAAAAAATCACCATTAAGGCATATGATGAAGAAGAGAGAAAATCCAAAGGGATAGTTGTGTTACCAATTTGATTTGGACCTATTTAAATGGATATTATATGTCAGGTACTTGACATTACCCTAGCATACAACATACTATTGGGAAGACTGTGGATCAATGAAATGCAGGTGGTTCCTTCAACCTATCATCAGTGCATAAAATTCCCATTCCAAGGATCTGAAGTGACTATACCTGCCAATACAAGCTATGATTGCAACATGCTTACAAAATCCTCTGATATCTTTGTTCCCACCAATAGAGAGTCTATGGATTTCTTTGATGCCAAGCTAAAGGAAATGGGAAAAAACTTTGAAACTCAAGGACACTGGCATGGTGGGTATCGGATTGAACCTGTGTTATCAATGATGTCTCTACCTCTGTGTCCAAATTCTTATGGGAGGCCTTCTAAGGACAAAAAACCTTCTACTACTACTCCTCAAACACTATATAATGACACCTTTGTAGAGGCCATGACACCACTAGAGGAAGAAGATGAAAATAGGGCTATTATATCCTGGATCTATAGAGGGGAGAACACGCCTGAACAAATCACTCCACCTCACAAAATAGAACTTGAAAAATATGGAAATGGTATAAATATTATGAAGAGCTTTAGCTATAAAGGGATGGCCCTATAGGAGTGAGAAATAAATGATTCATCGAACCACTTAAAGATATTGGTAGACTAACACATGACAGTACATGCCTAGGCTTCAAGAAGATCCCGTTTCACTTAGGGATTAACAAATTTGTGCCAGAACTGGATCACCAACTGGAACCTGAAGGCACATCTACAACTAGAAACTTAGAGGATAGCTCTGATGAGAATTCCTTTGTAATGCTACCCTCATAGGTAGACTATCAAGGTGGGTCATGATAATTAGTGAGTTTGATATCAAGTATGTAGAAAGAAAGGCTGTCAAAGGGCATACAATTGCAGATCAGTTGGAGGAGGCACCTCTCATAAACAATCAACCATTGAGCATTGAGTTCCTAGACAAGTCCATAATGATTCTCGCACATCAATCTTGGACTATGTTCTTTGACAGATCATTCACCCAACAAGGGTAAGGTGCCATGATACTATTCATCACACCACAAAGGTACTCTTTACCCAAAGCATATAAGATGTTGTTTCCTTGTAAAAACAACATCACTGAGTATGAAGCTTTGATTAATGGCATGAAGATCACCATCGAGTGACAATTAGATAAACTCAAAGTCTTCGGTGATTCACAACTGGTCATCAATCAGGTAAATGACACTTATCTGACAAAGGATGACAAATTGGTGCCCTAAAAATGGATGGTCAATGACCTCCAAAAGTACTTTGCACACATCATGTTCCAATAGATTCTAAGGGTAGACAACAAAGAGGATGATGAAATGGCTACCCTTGATTCTATGCTACAGATGATAGAGAACAAATTTTGACATAAATTCCTGGTGGAAACGTTACTCTACCCAACCTATGACTCCCCTAAATCTTGGATGATATGTTATGTCATTGGACATGATTCATCCTGCTAGCATCACATATACTCCTACCTCTATGACTAGATTGTTCTGAATACCTACCCCCATAATGAAAAACATCACCTAATCCGTAGTGCTTCACGGTATGTTATCATAGCTAACTACTTGTATAGGAGAGGTCTAGACAGTGCCCTTCTTAGGTGTTTAGAACCTGATGAGTCTAAGTGAGAATTAATTGAGGTGCACAAAGGCATCTGTGGATATCACTCAAGTGGCTTGACAATGGCCCATAAACTTATTAGAGCTAGTTACTATTGGCTAGACATGGAAAAGGAAGCTACACAGTATGATAAGTCTTGCAAATAGTGTCAACTACATGGAAATCTGATTCACGCTCTAGCCAAGGAGCTCATTCCATTCATCACTTTCTAGCCATTCTGGAAATGGGCCTTTGATTTGGTGATTCAGATTCATCCTTCATCATTGAAGGGAAAAATTTCATCATAATGATTATCTCTCTTTGTAGTAAATGGAAAATCTATGGTAATGTTCAGACTCAATTACATGATCTGTAGGTATGATGTACCCTCTTCTATAATCACTAATAATGGGGGGCAGTTCAAGAACAAGGATCTATGTTCTAAGTTCAAAATCACTCATCACTGGTCTTCCATCTATTATCCTTGGGGTAATGGATAGGAAGAAGCATCAAACAAAGTGATCCTTAAAATCCTGCATCGCACAGATCACAAATATGGATGAAATTGGCATCTCCAGATCAATCCAGCTCTCTGGGCATATAGAAAAAGTATACAAGCACTGACAAGGGCCACACCCTTTCCTTTGGTTTACGAAGTAGATGTTATGCTATCTATTGAGGTTGAGATTCCTACTATGTGAGTCTCTCTGAAAGGCTTCATCACTGATGATGATAATATAATATCTCAGCTACAAGAGTTAGAACTTCTAGATGAATGTCGGCAAGTGGTGTTCAATCAACTTATAGCATATCAGAAATAGATGTCTAAGAGATATAACAAGAAGGTTTGACCAAGGGACTTCCAAATGGGCGATCTTGTTCTAAGAGAGAACCCTAAGAATCAACAACACCGGATCCAAAAAGGAAAATTTGAACTAAATTGGCTTGGTCTATATGTTGTCACTGTAGTATTTGGGTATGGTGCCTATCAACTCTCCACCACCGAAGGAGAGCAACTCAAGGAGCTGATCAATGATCTTCATCTGAAATGATTCTACAACTGAGACATCATAAGAATGCTCATGTACATAGTAAAGACTAGGAAAAATCCTAAAAATTGCAATATGTCCTACAAAATTCAAAAAAACAAATTGGAATTGTACTACCTGATGGATGAAGTCTCTCATTCACAAATTCTTCTAGTCTTACAGGAAAGGACTGTCATGGGAATAGTTTTCTTCTTCTTTTCCCCCAAAATCTGTCTGGATAAGTTTTTTTATACCTTGTTACGAGGGCACATGGCTTGTGTTGGCTCTGGTTTGATGATATTTCCCATGGTTCTGCAGCTATATCTACTTGTTCATAAGATCTATGCTATATTAGAAAATAGAAAAAAATAATATTAAAAAATACAAAAAAAAAGAAAAAAAGAAAAAAGTGCCATTGATGAAAACCTGGAAAACAGGCGTCATAGTAGCACAAAAAGAATTTTTTCCAAGAAGGTGAAAACCTGGTAAACATGCACCTCTTTTTTCACAATGATATATCTATCGTAGCATCACTTGGCTCTATACAGTTGCTTTCCTTCTTTCATTTTCTCATACGCATGCTCTCAGTTAGCATCAAGATACCAACTTACATGGATTGAAACTGGTCATACTCTAGGGGAAACCTTCTTGGTCTAGGGGACACTGTCCTATTACTTTTTGAGAACTCTCTAGTATCAATCACTAGTGGTTCTCACTACATCTATCTTCTGATGCCTAGCTATTATTGAGATCTCTCTACTTGAGAATATCTCATGTTAGTCACCAATGGTTCTCACTATGTCTATCTACTATCGTCGTACTGATGGGGTTTTTGCACATAGAACATCTATCTACATTTTGACATCAATCCATTGAAGTTGGAATGGTACTCCGTGCTCAGTCTCAGTAATCCTTTGCTTCATTTTGTATATAGCTTTCAGTCAATTTCATGACACATTGGGCCATTTGAGAGCCCTCTTGACTTTGAACCGATCCAACATCATAACCTGGGGGCAATCAAATTGGCTTTGTCAAAGTCAGTCATCTTTGGATTACACTAGAGTTAGTAATCTTGTCAATTCTGAAGGACAACTCACTACTGATACAAATAGGTGTTTCTTAACACCACAATCAAAAGTGTTTCTTGATAGTATCTTTAGACGCATCTATGTTTCTTAACACTCATTGGATATTGCAAACATAAACAATAGATCAATAGTGCTCAAACACATCACACTCACAAGAACAATGGTGTTTCTCAACACCCCTATACATGTACACATCCAAAAAATTTGAAACTGGCTAAAGTATGCTGAATTTGTATTTTGTATGATGTCTGTTCTCATTGATTTTGTTAATATTTTCTTTGTCTACTACTTTTTGGTGTGGTCCCGATGATCTAGCAATGTCAAATAAATGGGGTGTATGTGATAAGAGCTCCTACATTAAGGTAGAAAAGTGTCACATCCCTCGATCCTATTTATTTGTACACCAAGATTAGGTCAGAACTATCTCCTTGACTATTGTTTCTCTTCTTGTTTATGCAAGATTACACTCATGGTTATCTTGGCTTTTAATGCCTCAATAATGGTGTACTCTTGCTATATTAAATTGGAAACAATGTTTAGGTCATCTCGGCTTTTATGCCATGATGCTTACATTAGTTTCTCATATCTAATCTGATGAAAGTCATGTTCATATTCTTATGGTTGCAATGGCACCAGTAAGGATTGTATCAACTCCAATGTTCCAAAAATGCTTTGTGATGAAAACTATTCAATGGGTCCAACAACCACATCCTAGGGATTGCGTCTAGCATAGGATTGCACTTTCATTTTACACTTGCATTATAGCAACATTTTGATGGTCACTTCATTGTGTTCTCCTAGATTTGTACAATGAGGGATTCATATTCAACATTTTGGCTTCATCATGACTGCATAGGTGTTCGATCCTTGCTCTTGATCTTCAAAAGTTGTTTTGGTTAGCATCTGTCATACATTGTGACACCTTACATGAGATGTTAGTACCATATATATCTCCATTCATGAGTGCATTAACATAAATCATTTTCATACATACATATCTACATCTACATGTGCATCTCATACATATTCATAAAATCAAAACATGTGCATTCTTGCATACATTTTCATACATCTATACATATAATCATATAGCATACATCTCATAAAGTACAACATGACAAGTACAATGATATCGAAAGTAGAGCTCATATATATCTCTTGGACATCGATACAAAATGGGTGCTACTTGAGCAAAGTCTATCTCAAAAATTCTATGATAGAAATATGCCAACACATCGGATACATCATGTGATACAATATGCAAGATCGATCAAATATACTAAATCTATCTCTAGCCCTCTCCATCATCACCTAGAGGAGGTGGAGGAAGAGGCATATTTGGATGCATTGGTGATTGTACGCCATCTGAGGCTCTGACACACACTAACAACCTTGGCACCTGCTCTGCTCTATTAGGAACCACACCAACATAAGCTACATAATAGTATGCTACCCAATAGGAATGATGTCATGTCTCCTCCTGGGATCTCTATAGCTGCTCTCGGACCTCTTGCAGCTCTCAATCTCTATCAGTGAATCATGCATCTCAGACTGCTAGCTATATCTCCAAGCCCCCAAGTTGTTGCAACAGGTCTCAAACTCTCTCTATATCTCTGTAGGGAATCCTACATCTGTGCCAATAATTCACCTAGCACTGGATCCTATGTAGGCTACTCCTACTTCTCCTACGGCTCCTGCTCAATTTTATTCTCCATCCTCATCCATCTAGAGTGCCTCTCTTGTTCCCTACTACTGCTAGCACCATGATCAATCCTCATATGCCAAGGAGGGATGTCCACCTATGTCATACATGGCCAAGGCCCCTCATGTGGAGGTGGATATAGTCCCTTCTATGGTGGTGTTTGTGGCACCTACTGATGCACCACATGTGTTGGTGCTCCCATCCCTACAAGATCTGTGAATCAGGGGAACAAATGGGTAGCAAAGTACTCTCTATATGCTGGCATCATGTCGCCATCATCCACCCCATCCATGTAATCCCAGCGATTCAATACTACTCCCCATGCATCTATCATGTTTTGGCCTTGTTATAACCATGCTGACCACCCCTTCTTCACCTCATTAGCAAAGCGTGCATATGGAGTGATGGGAAGGTTACCTAACTCTCTGAAATTCCTACTCTCTTCTAGGAATCTCACCTGGAATCCTATTCGATTCAGGATTCTCTAGACTCACTCTTGAGTCTCTTAGGGCTACTCTCAGACCCTAACCAGAAGGACTTTTCTGATCCCTCTCTCCTAGGTTCCCTACCCACCGAAATGTTTTACTCCTCACTATCTCTTACTCTTCATGACTGAATTCCCTATAGTCATGAACCTTCTTACTTATCTATCTCATCTACAAGTTCTCTAGCCGGACCATAGGCTCGCCTAGGACTTGTCTACAGACTTGACTAGCTTCTTATCTAACACAAATACAGAAACAAACATAATGTACAAGGTGGATGCTTCTTGACTGTCACAATCCATTGAGAAGATTATCAGAGTCAAGAAGCACCCATATTATCGAACAAAAAAGAAACAACCCTTTACAAAAGTCTACTCAGAACAAGAAAAACACACAAAGTACAGACAAAGTTTCTCTTTATTGATTATACAGAAGATTACAACTCTATGCTAGTCTATTCTCTGCAACTAACTAACCAACTGAACTGTCTGAACTATCTCTACCGAACTGATCTGAACTAAACCCTTTTTATAGATTCTTCTCAGTTTTATCTGTCTTTTCCTTGATTCTGTAACCCTGGTGGTTACCTGTCGATCTCAGTTCTCCAGCTGTTCTATGTTCTTCATCTTCGTCTGCAACCTGTCTTCACTTTCTCTGCATGGTCGACATTCTATGCATGACTCTTTTCCTTCGTGTCATTCTCTTTTCTGTTTGGCGGTTAAGACTTTTCAATGTCTTCTCCTTCTAAAAAGTCAGCATATTTGACCATTTGACTGTTTCTATTTTCCATCGCGTAGTCGCGAGCTGAAATAACCTTTTACATTTTGCTCTGCAACTGAGCGATGACCTACTCGTCGCGCTCTTGCAATGCATTTACATGACTTGGCTTTTACCTCGCGACTGAGCGATGACTCTTTATCGCGCACCCGCAATGCATCTTCATTAACTTCTCCTTGCTCTGCGAGTGTGCGATGCCTGTTAGTCGCGCACTCGCTGCACGTTCATCCGAGCTACTACTTCCTTCGTGACCTTGCGCTGCACAGTAGTCGCACTATCGCACTGTCTAGAGACGAGATGACTTTCCTTCTGCGACTGAGCGATGACCTCGCTGTCGCGTACTCGCCATGCATTTTCATTAACTGTCAATTCACCTGCGACCTGGCAATGCATTGGGTGTCTCTCACTCGCACACCACGACTTAACTATTTGTCTTCGCGACTGAGCGATTGATTTCACCGTCGCGTTGTCGCACCGTGTTTGCTCTGACTGTGAATTGCCTCGCGAGCTTGCGATGAGCTCCTCGTCGGATTGTCGCGCACTATTTTTCCTGCTAGCCGTCGGTGACTGAGCGACTAGTTCCTCGTTGCGCACTCGCGCACTAATAGACTTAACTCATAACTAGCTCGCGAGTGTGCAATGCATTACTTTTCTGCTCTCTACTAGCTCCACGACTGAGCGACTAGGAAAAACATGACTTGCTCGTTGAAAGACTTGTATCAAAACTGTTATCAAAATGTTGGGGCTAGGGTTTTGAGCTAACCCTAGGGTTCTCTTCACCATGGATAGTACTCCTATGAAATATCTTGTGGTCGGCCAAACTGCTGCCAAACTTGTGTCAAAGGAAACCTCTCAATCACTACAATAGAGTGGCCGATCAGTGGCCATGAAAAAAACATATATCCAAGCTGGGCCCTAGCATTTTCCCATGCCTTGATCACTCTCCAAGGTCACCATACTACTACTACCAAGTCATCTAGCTGAGCCCGCCACTGCTCGATCTTACTCAATATGGGCTGGATCATCTAACCTTTGTACCTATAAAAGTAAGGCTCTTGCGGCTACCTCATGTCATCACAAATGGTCCTAGAGATAGGTAGGTGCTCCCATGCCCATACTTGTAGTACAAACACACCTTTATCCATACTCTTTGCCTCTCTATAGGTGATCTCATGCATCTCATGGTACATATAGGAAAGAATACACTAACCCCATCCATATTGTATCGGCTCTGCCAACATCTGCTTTAACATCCTCCTCCACCCACACTCCAAACCATGCTGAACATGATCTGGCATCACATAACACCCCAGGAATGCTACTAATACCACAGCCAAGTGATGCCTCCATCCATACTCTCTAATCAACTCCTCCCATGGGATTCTACCCATGACAAGATCATCTTGTAATATCTCCCTAAGTGTTGTTGTACCTACCCACAGCTGTACATCATACTCAACCTGTGGACCATGGAAAGGGATCCTTAGTATCCTGTATATATCCTCAAGGGTAATTATCATCATGCCCTGTGGAAGGTGGAAGGTGTTTGTCTCTGAATGGAAATTCTCCACCAATGCTCCTAGTAATCCGTGATTCACCCGAATATCATGTACCTCACAGAGGTGTGAAAATCCCAATGCATCAATGTGGGCTACCATGAAATCATCTAACTACCTAACCAACCTACCAATGACTGGATGGTGTGATCTAAAGGAAATATCTAGAAACTCAACCTGCAAAACAATCAAACAACAACGCATGATCAGTACTCAGATAATGATTAAAATTCAATCAATGCAAAACTGAGGGATGAAGATACACAGACATCCTAAACAAGGCTACAAAGCTGATGAAAACACTAATAGATTGAACAAGACACCACTAAACTCCAAATTTCTTTTCTTTCCCTGCACAAAGAAGCAGCATTTGTGCAAAACTTCACGCGAAGAAGTACACTATTGGGCACAAAGTTTCTCTCTCGCGCGATGTTTCACCCAGTCTGGCGTGAGAAAACCCCCTTTTTAAGGGTTTCTCATGTGATACATGGGTTCCCTCCTATGCAAGGCTATGCGAAGGTACCTGCGAAGAAATGATTTTCAAAATTTTCTCACGCGAGCTTTCACATAGGCATGCGCGAAGAACCTAGTTCTTCATGCGAGGACCCACGGGTTAAATAAAAAAATGTGCTAAAAATGAAGAAAAATCTATGAAATGTGACAAAGATTTAATCAAAAGGAAGGTATTTTATCACTTTACGGTACCTTGTATGCCACCAGCCAACTGTGACACCTAGATTTCTTGAAACGATGAGAACTCACAGGGACCACCATTCTCTCTCAGAGCTCTTCTCTTGCAAAAGTTAAAAGATGCAAATGCATTGAAAAAGACCCTTTTGGCCTATATATAGGTTTTGACCTAATTTTCAAAAGTGCTTCATTTTGCATGAAAATTTCACCCTTGGTGAAATCAACCACTCTGAATCCATTTTCAGAATCAAAATCAAAATCTGACACTTTGATATAGCTCAAAAATTGCATTTTAAATTTGTTGGGACCAATGTGATCGAACGCTTGTGCAGTCAACTTTCTGATGTTGCTTTCTTGTTAGAATCATATCCAATCAACATTTTCTCAATATATTTGCAATTTTCATCAAAAGTCAAATCAAGTAAACCCTGGTCAACCTTGGTCAAACTTGGTCCACCGGATCTCAAAATCACTCAAAATTGCTTGAACTCGCTTGAAATCACTTCTGAATCTTCTAGAATCTTCTGTAATGTATTTTGAGTTCTTCTCAACCTTCAGTTCAATATCTATCTGTGATTTTTTTCTTTTAATCACCATTATGACGTGTCATCTTTCTATTTCTCTCCCAAGGGGGCAGGATGATTACATCATTAAATCACTTTGAATATATTTTTTAATCAATCTGATCTAATTTCAAAAAGTCCTTGTTGCTAGGGGAATCTCATCACTTGGGGCATGTTCAATTTTCACACTTCACAGTCAAAACTAGGTATTCCAATATATTGAATCACTAGGGGCATTTTTGTTCCTTACAATCTTGTCATCTCATCTATTAGGTATTTGAGCAATCTAACTCAGATCCTTGAGGATTAGGCTTTGTTCTGGAGATGGTTCTCATAATCTCATCTATTAGGTATTTGAGAAATCTAACTCAGATCCTTGAGGATCAAACTTCATTTTGGAGATGGTTCTCAAAATCTCATCTATTAGGTATTTGAGCAATCTAACTTGGATCCCTAAGGATCAAGCTTCATTCTGGAGATTGTTCTCAAAATCTCATTTATTATGTATTTGAGAAATCTAACTCAGATCCTTGAGGATTAAGCTTTGTTGTGGAGATGGTTCTCAAAATCTCATTGTTAGCTATCAAGGCAATCTAGCCCAGATTCCTGAGAGTCAAGATTCATTCTAGAGATGACCCCCGAAATCTCTTTTAATGGGAATTTGGATGACCAACCTAGATTTCAAAGAATAAAGCTTCATTCCAGAGATGATTCTGAAACTCAATCTAACTGATATCTGGGTAATCTAACCTAGGTCTTGGGAGACTAAGCTTCATTTTGGAGATAGTCATAAAAATATCTATTGACTATCTTTTAATGAATAGGTATCGGGGCAATCTAACACTGACTTCTGAAGATTGAGCCTCGTTCTGGGGATAACCTTTTGAAAGATAATAATCTATTAGGTATCAGGGAAATCTAACCTTGATTCTTGAGAATCAAGCTTCATTCAGGAGATGATTCTGAAACTTGACTTAACTTGCGTCTCGGAAATCTAACCTAGACTTTAGAGAGTTAATCTCCATTTTGGCGATGGCTTTGAAACCTTTATCAATCGATCTTTACATCATCAATTCTCAAAATTAATCTCAACTATTCTTCTATGCTTCATACATCAGACTACTCTATAAATCAATGTGCTACTCGTACATCAATTCAAAGAGGGGAAAAATGTCATACCCCAAAATTGGCATCTTGCAACCCTAACTAATTTTGTTACATCTACCGACTTTATGAATCATCAAAGTCCTATGGTATAGGGCAATCCTGATTTTTTATTGACTCTACTTGACCTAAGTTTCAAATGAAGAAAACTCTAAATCTGCATTAATCACATACTATATTTAATTCCTAAATATCAATTACAATTTTCTAAATAAACCCTATGATCTAATTAATTTAATTACAAAGTCCTAGCACTTTAATTAAATTAAATTCACCCTTTTAGTCAAAATACATAAGAAGGAATTAAATAACATTTGATTATTAAATAAATATCCTCATTTAAATAATTGAATTTAATTATTCAAATAATTGAGAGAGTACATTTATGAGGTCATATTTCATTTATTTAATCATATAATCTCTCTGAAATCCTCACTTCAGGTCAGAAATGGAGAGGTAACTTTAATTCAAAAGTGCAACAAACCAGTTAACTATTTCATTCACTCCAAAAGTCAACAATTGGCTGTCTCTCTCAAGGAAACTTTCTATTCTGAACTGGACTCTCATTCTATAAGAGAACCCTCTTGTCTTTCATTAAAAGAGAAGAATGCATATTTTTGGAGTATTGAATCAGTATTGGATTGTTAGCTCAAATTTATGTGCATTCAAGCTTCCATAATTCTCATTATTATTGCAATAGATTAATATCATTCAATAGAGTAATCATGCATAGCTTAGCTTCTTTCAAGTAATCTTAGTTTAATCTCATCTTCCATTTCTAAACTAATCTTTCATAACTCATTTATAGATTAAATATTTCATTTGCATTCTAGATTAAATCCCCCGTTCTCAGATTGGTCTCGGTTGTTGGACTCTCAAATTCTGAGAGCTACTCAAAACCCCATCTAGATAGGAGGCGATAGGTTGACTCATCCAGGCATGTAGGATGGATAAATTCATATTCATTCTTTTATGTGACTAATGAATAAGGACTATGTTGAAGTGTATGGATAGATAAAGAGGCCCATATTTAGCATATTCATTCCATACCTAGTGAAACCAGAAAATGTAATGTATAAAGAGTGTTAGTTTGGGACGTTAACTAGTTCTAGTTTCATCAGTAAAAAATATTCTTCTGAAAGTATTTTAGATCTGGTTCATACCAATCTATGTGGTCCAATGAGAACTTGCAATTACTATGGCGTTATATATTTTATGTTTCTTGTTGATGTTTATCCTAAAATGATGTGGGTTATATTTTTGAGGAACAAATCTTATGTCATTCACATGTTTAAGATCTATAGAGCTAGAGTGGAGGAAACTAGTAAGACCCTAAAATGCCTTAGATTTGACAGAGGAGGTGAGTTTACTTCACATGAATTTACTACATATTGTGAAGAACAAGGAATTCAAAGATATATGTCATTTCCTAGAACACCTCAATATAATGGTATTGCTAAAAGAAGAAACACGACTATGATCGATTTTTCTAGGACATTAATGATTCAGAAGGGTGTTGCACATATATTTTGGAGAGAAGTGGTGATGACTGTGGTTTACACATTGAACATAGTTCTATTGAAGAAAGGTACAAACAAAACTCTATATGAGCAGTGGAATGGTCGATCACCATGTGTAAGTTATTTCAAATTTTTTGGGAGTAGATGGTACATAAAAAGAGATAAAAATATAGGTAAGTTTGACCCAATAAATTATGAGGGGAAAATCTTAGGACACTCTTCAAAGAGAAAATAATACAAGTTCTTGAACAAGGGAATGAATAAGATAGTGGAAAGTGTCAGTGTAAGAATATATGAAATTTCTAAAAAAAATGATGAATTCTTCAAGAAGGAACCTGAAGACTATCATGAGTTTGTAGATGTGTAACCGGTGGAGTAGGAAACTACAAAACAATCAATGGAGAGATAGGTTAATGATTAGGAACTAATACAAGAAGTTGAAGAAATTCCTAGAACCAAACCACTATTGCCAATGTAAAGTTAAATCATTCCCCTGACCAAATTATTGGTGACAGATATGCAGGTGTGTTAAAACGAAGGAAGGCGGGAGAAGGTACTTCTTTTCTATCTAAATTTGAGCCTTAAAATAGTGAAAGATGCATTGAAAGATGAATATTGGGTGAAATCTATGGAAGAAAAATTGGAGTAGATTGAGAAGAAAAAAACCTAGACATTAGTGCCTAGACCAGTGGACAAGAATGTGATAGGTACTAAGTGGATTTTTAGAAAAAATATAAATGAGACAGGTGAAGTGGTAAGGAATAAGGACAGATTGGTGTGCAAAGGATATGTGCAAGAGGAAGGCCTAGACTATGGTGAAAAATTTGTACCTTTGGCCAGACTTGAATGTGTAAGGATATAGCTTGCATATGCTTCTTATAAAGGATTCAGGGTATATCAAATAGATGTTAAGTCAGATACTCTTAATGGTATTTTGGAAGAAGAAGTATACATCAAACAACCTGAAGTATTTTCTAATTTAGATGGTAAGAACATGGTTTTTAAATTATAGAAATATTTGTATGGGTTGAAACAAGAACATAGGGCATGGTAAGAAAGATTTCATTCATATCTGATTAAGATTGGTTTCCTCAAGACAAGTGATAACAATTCATTTTTAGATGAGATTAGGAAATAAATCAAGATGTCTATGATTAGTGAGATTAAATTCTTCATTGCATCATAGGTTTAATAGATGAAAAATGGTATCTACAAAGGCCAGTCTAAATATGTAAGGGAAATATTCAATACTGTTGGGCTAGAAGACTCAAAACTGTTTGGTACTCCTATGGTAACCTATTGCGAACTTTCAAAGGAAGGTGATTCTAAAGGGTTGAATGAGACACTTTACACATCCATTATTAGTAAGCTATAATATGTAGTGCACAATAGACCAGACATAACACATAATGTGTGCTTAGTGTCCATATTTTCTTCTAATCCTAAGGAATCTCATTTGGTTGTATTAAAGAGAATGTTTAGATATCTTAAGGGAAATGAAGACTATGGTCTCTGGTATGGACATAAAGGTGATTTTTATTTGAATCTGTTTACTAATATTGATTGGGTAGGTAATGTTGAGGATTGAAAGAGCACAAGTGGATGTGCATTCTTTCTTAGAGATAGGCTTGTATCTTGGACAAGGAAGAAGCAGAACTGTATTAATCAATCAACAGCTGAAGCTGAGTATGTTGCTGTTGTAATTAATTGTACACATGTAGTATGGATCAATAAAATTCTGGAATGAATTCAAGAGAAGGTAACTGGATCGATGGTTATCTATAGTGACAATACAAGTGCTATTAATATTTCAAATAACCTGATGATGTGCTCTAAGACTAGGCATATAGAAATCAGATATCATTTTCTTAGAGAAAAGGTATAGGAAAATAAAGTGAGGTTGGAGTATGTGCCACCTAAGGAGAAGGTTTTTAATATTTTAACTAAACCATTTCCTAAGGATACATTTGATTATCTAAGACGTAGGTTAGGGGTGATTCCCCTATCTGAATTGAATTAAAAGAAGATGTAGTTGCATCAATCCAAGTGTATTCATTGAGTATCTATATGTTTGGATTGATGTTGTGGGGCTACTTCTTAGGGGGAAAAGTCTATGTAGTAATATGTTTGGCTAGTTAGGAACATTAGAGAAGATATTAGGTGTGTTTGATGTCTTTGACATTATTTTTCAAAGGGGGAGAATGTGTGTATGACAAAGATGAGAGAAGTTCAGTGAAAGGGGGAGAACAGGTGAAAGACAAAAGTGTAAACATTTTTATGCACAAAGTATCATGTTGGAGAGAGGAAGGGAGTGTTTCCATAAATTCTAAAGGGGGATATTGTTTTCATAGCTAAAGTAGTGATGGTAAGTGAGTTTTGGATATGCAATGATGTAGATTTGATTACAAGATGATCAAATATTATGTTGTCATTGATTTCAACTATTGACCTTGTATTCATAGTGTGTTTCCAAGAATATTGGTGATGAATGAAGGGTTGCAGTGAGTTTCAGTGGTTTCTATATTTATGGGAGACTTAGTTGTGTCTTTGGATGTCTAATGCATTCCTGCTACTGCTAAAGTGATCTTATGTGAAATTTGTGATCTGTTAAAGTATAACAGTGCAACTGCTAGAATATTTAATGATAGGTGATGGATGATTTGAATGTGTTGTCAAATATTTGTTGTGTCTTGTGGCACGGTCATAGGATATGGTGGTCAAGTGTTCAAATGATACAGTTGTGACCACAACTAATTTGAGTGATCAGTGTGCACGATAGGTGACCAATGACCAAAGATAGACTTGTTAAAAGGTTATAGTGTCTGTGTTCTTGAGAGAAATTTGATAAAAAAAGATGACCAGTGACCAATGTTGAGGTTATGGGGGAATCAGTTGAGCTAGTAATGATCTAGTGATGTGTCTTAATGATTGGAGGTGATGATCTGGCATCACATTTTTTGATGCTAGCATGTCAAGAAGATTCTTAAGGAAGATTGTGCTAGGTTAAAACATGATTTGAATCCTTGACACAATATTTTATGTAAATAATTGTATTGGTTGACGTGATCTTCAAAATGTGTTTTGTACATTTAATTTTTTTTTGTGGCACATTGGATCTAAGAAGGATATTTGAAATTCAAATTTAGGGCTTGATTAAGGTGGTGGACTTAAAAGTTGAGTATATAATGGATGAAGTTGAAAGTTAAGTGTGTTGATTGTGTGTTGGAAAAGTGTGGTAAAAATTGTGAGTTGTAATCAAGCCAGGGAAGATTTAAGTGTGTTGAGAAGAGATTGTGTGCTTTAGTGGATCTGATCAATAAGAGGTAGCCTTGTTCTATAGATCAGTCTTTCTCTTGTTTCTTAGCAGTTTCAATAGGTTAAATCCCTTAAAGGGGTAGATATTAATAGATCTTTGTTGTAAATATTCTAGTAAGGTGACACATTGTCAAGTGTTCAAAGTCCTCTAACAAGGTTACTCTTAACAAGGTAAACGTCCTAATAGGCCTAAGACAAATACCTTAATCGGGTAGAACCTAATAGTGTTGTTGTAAACTTTCTATTTGTGTTTTTATGTGTCAATCACCTGTACCTACAAATATGCAAACACAACACTCTATAACTCATTAGCTCAATTTTTAGCACAAGAAAAAATTCAAAACACAAAAATCAAAATTGAGCTATAACTTCCTATTTAGAAAGAGATTGATCTATCCATGACATTTCTCTCATAATATGTATTAGATCAGTGATAATATAATGCTAAAATGGAAGGCTCAAAATGTTATCAAACCATTAGTATGCATCTTAAGATAAAAACATATCAATTCTACATTCATATGATCCTTTAAGCAATTAAAATGTTAACTAATTAGCTAAGAATGCATGAATTTGTTTCTGCAGCATAATCCTAATGCAAGATTGTAAGATTTTCTAATTGTGTGAGCTCAAAATTCACTCCTTTTATGGAGAATGAAGTAAAATGAGTGGTTGATATTGATTCTTTAGGAGTGATTAGGATTAATAATTGCTTGATCCCTGTGAGGAGATTCATGTGTGTCAACTCCCATTAGTCTATCAATTGACTTTTCCCCTTTGTGGTGAGTTGTAATTTAGGAGTGTTTATTTAGTTTTCTTTACTTAATTACCTTAGCCAAGGGATTTAGTGTGATTTGTTTGATTTAATAAGCCAAGGTAATTAATTAAGGATTCATGATATATTTAGCAATGATTAATGCTTTCTTTGAGGGATTTCATTGATTTTGAGAGAATTTTGCCAATAATTAGATTAGCATAATTGGGAGAAAGATCCTTAGTTAAGGAAAAGGGGTTTCATATTATAGTAGCCCAATTTAGGGTGGTTACATTTTCCCCTCTTTTAATTGATTTACAGTCAACACAGTAATTTGAAGAACATCTTATGTTGACTTTAGAGAACAGTCTGATGATTGAAAATTTTGAACTTGATTGAACTAATGCTGATAGTACTGACTTTGAACTTGATTGAGAAAAGGTCGATTGAAGATGCCAACTCTTAACTTGATTGAACTATAATTGATATTGTAGACATCTAAAATCATCCTTATATTAATTTAATTAATATTCCCTTAACATTATAATTAATTTTAATTAATTAATTATATTTGTTATGTTGTTCTATTTTATTTAATTAAATGTAATTCACTTTCCATAGTATTTGAATTTAATTTAAATACTATCCCCTTTTATGTATTAAATCTTATTTAATACATTACCCCTCATTAATCCCCTTTAAATAAATTTTTAATTTATTTATTCCTCCACATGACTTAAATTCTACAAAACTAAATTAATCTAAATTTTAAATTTAGATTTAGCTAATTGAAACCTAGATCCTACCCTACCTCGCATCACTCTCACCAAATAAACCTACTCATTAATTAACTAAGGTTAATTGGGCTAATTTCTTGATTCCTACACCAATTAGTCCTAATTATTTGCTCGCACATGTGTGAGCAAATTTTCAAAAATCACCTTTTCCAAATAATCCTTATTTGGTGCCAACAAGGTTTCTTACACCTATGATGACACCTTATTACACTTTCTAAAAGTGTTCTATTGGCCCATTTCCCTTACACCTCTTACAAGATCCTTCACATGTGTACTTTAAGTACACCTTGACCCATCACATCAAAAGTTTCTCACACATGTGTGAGAAAAGTGGGCCTCTTGCATGGCTTATGTGTCCCTCATGTGGCACCTATGTGGATGCCACATGAGCTCCACCTCATCCAAGCCCTCTCTCTCCTCCAAAAAATCTATAAATAGAGGCCATTGCCAAGAGAAAATCATCTCCCTTTAATGCATTGTTATCATGCTAGTTTAGTTCTAGAGTAATTTAATATTTTCATAGCAATCTTAGTTCTTAGTTCATGCTTATTTCATTTTGAATCTAGATATCACATCTTAGGTCATAATGGAATGAATCTTAGCTTAGATCTTGCATACCATCCTAGTTTAATCATTGAATCATCATCTTAGATTAATGCTTGCATCTTCATCAATGGTGAAAGCTTGAGACAAGTTCCTTATACTTGTTCTTGAGTTATTAGCTCATCTTTTTTATTGCATTTCAAATGGTGTTATATATTCTATTGGGAGAGCACACCCACATACATCTCTAACAGAAAATCAACAAGACATTGGGTGCCCTTGTTTAGGTCATTTGAGGTTATGGTGGAAGTTTTGTTTTAGATTATATTCTCAGATATGTTAATGTAGTTTATTGATGTATATCTCTAACATTTGCATGTCTGAGCATGCTCCCAATAGGTAGGTTTCCAGCATATACATTTTGGCACACTCGGTGGGACCCATGTCCCTTTAATTCTAACATTTTTTTACAAATTTTCCACGATTCTGGAAATTTTCACGCAGACCCATCTCCGCTCTGGAGTCACCATTTCTACTGATTACAATCTGCACTTCCCAACCGTCTATGATACTCAGTTGTCTGTACCTATAAATCACCGTCTCTGCCTGTTTAGAAATAGACTCACAATAATGTGGTTTAAACAGTGTTTTATCAAGTTTTTAGTATTTTAACTCTCTGGTTTTTGACAGTAAGACAATTTTTAGGAGTTAAATGCTATCTAATTTGATAAAAATCCTACTTTTATGTCTGATTAAGTCTCTTTTTTAGCAAACTCTGACTGTGTTTTTATTTTTCCATTTGTGTAGGTGAATAGCCATATCTGTAGATCACCATCTACATAGATTTTCATCTACGCGGATCGCCATCTGCACATTTTTCCTATGGGTTACTATATTTTGTGACATTTCACATTTCAAAACAGAAAACTACTAATGATTTTCATGCAAGTTCCCTGATAGTTTTTGACAGATTCCTAAAATGAACTTGTATGATTAAACAACTGTCTTGAAATGTATGTTGCTTAAAATTTACCTCACTCAATCTCAAATGTTAAGGGAATGAACTTCAATCAATCTTGAATGACTTAAGGAAAATAAACACACTTTTCCAAGCTTTCTTTTTGCTATGTGGGAAATAAATTGAAATTGAATGATTAATCATACTATTATGTCTTTTTCTTAGGTAGAAAACACTTAGTTTCTTTTAAATAGGTTCAATTTGGAATAAATTCTTCTTGGTGTGTTTGAAGAAGTGTTTTTCAACACTTCTTTCGAGCTGATTTGTCATTAGATTAAATCCCTTAAGATATAAGTGACACTATGATTAAAATATAGCCGTATCCTCTCTCCTCACCTTCGTAGATCTTGGATGAAGATAAAGCTTATCTTAATTAAGCTTCTAGAGAGGCCTGTCTAGAGGGTGCACTTCCCCTTTAGAGGACAACCTCAAACCGGTAATCCCTTCAACTAGTATAGAAATAAAGTATGACCCAAAGGTCCTCTTTATCCCTTCAAGCTCGGGTGGGTCATGTTCAATGGTAGTCCATACTGAGTGAATATCCTCAACATATTGGCATGGTTGAACTATTGACTTAAGTGTCTCACGTCGTACAAACTGATTGTAGGGACGTCACAAAACCTTGCTAGCAACTGTAACTTAGTAGCCTACTTGATTCACCTCCAAATGGTGACTTATTATAGTGAAAGGGGAGGGAAGATTCTCCCCCAAGATTCTCATCATATGTGTACCAAGGTATTGTGTTGCAAAAGAGATCTTCATATCTCAAAAACAATACCTGGCAAAAGTAAAAAACACAGGCACCCTTCCGGGGGTGACACTGTTATGTGAGTTGAAGGACTACCAAGAAATAGGCCTATAATATTTCATGCGAAGCCAATTTTCTAAGGTAGCTACTGTTTGAACTATCTTCATTGTGATATACCAAGTAAAAACACAAGTGGCTTGAAAGAGTCACTTGAACATACACAAACGAGATCTTACAATTTGAATCAAGGTTTCCCAATGTCACATTTTCTTGTATCCCTCAAGGTTGCTTTGTCCCTTGTTGGATTGTTTTGAGACATGTCTCTATTATTTTCTAGTTTGAATATGCTGAAATTGGTTCTTTCTATCGAACAAATTTGTCGAAAATCAGGCTGAAGATAAAAAATTTGCCCAGAATTTCAACATACTATCTTAGCAACAGTCGGCCATCTCTGCTCTGGATCTTCCATCTACACAGATTACCATCTATGCAGATCACTGACTGCGTAGATCACCGACTGCACAGATCACCGACTGTGCAGATCACCGTCTGCATCTGAGATCACCATCTCCACTTGAAAACAGTGAGCTTCCAAATTTACTAAAACATTTGAAATTGGACCTTTTGTAGGACCCCAGAATCATTTCCCCTAAATCAATCAGTCATTCAGCCAAAATCAGATTTTTCATATGACATGACCAGTTTCAAGAAACATAAGAAGGTTAAGCTTCCAACACCTCCAGTCTATAGACAGCAAAAGGAAACCACTCACAAGTCTAAATAATATCAACATATTACCACATCTAGCAAAAAATAGATTGAGCATCATGAGAAAATTGATAAAATCCTTTACACAACAAAGTCTGCAACTTCATGGCTAAATATTCTATCAACAGTGTTTTTGTCGCCATTGAACAATATGACTAGGATCAATTCTTCTATTCTTCCATCATCATTCTTCCTTCTCTTGGAGCATTAGATCAAATCATCAAAATCAAATCAATCCTTTGAGGTTGAAATTCCTTAATCAAAGTATTTCAAACCTTCATCCTCAAACAAACACAACATTGCTTTTAGACCATCAGTCCATCTCAAGTAATTTAAATCCCTTAGTGATGTCCCATTTTGCTTGAGATCACAAGTCCATCTTCAAGTAGAATGGGTGTTGCTTCAAATCCCTTTGTGTTTTTATCATCACAAGGTTTTGTTCCAAAAACCTTTAAATCAATTATCAATCAATAAATCCTCAATCCAATCAATCAATCAATAAATCTTTAATCAAACATCAATCAATCCAATATAATCAAATCCAGAATCAAGATCTTTGCTTCATTTCTTACACCTTCATGTCTTCCATTCTTCTAAATCCACCATTGTATGGTATTCACTCGATCCCAAGCTAGAAACATGAGGCGAGCAACATTCAACACTATTACCCGTGAGGAGAATCCATTTGCCACTCAATATTTTCAAGGAACTAGAGTACAAGCTGAGGAAATTCCTAAAGAAACTAAATTTTTGGACCAAGAAGAAAGACCCACCCAAGTGATGGACTTCCTTAGTGACCCATACAACTTAGAAATGGTTAAGAAGGCCATTATGCATAACAGTGATAAAATATTCTTGAATCTTGTTCATAATGGTGTCACAGTGCCTGCTGAATTTGATGAAACACTCCTTACTCAAAATGTCACCAAAGCCACCGCTGCCAATACTACAGCCATGGCTTCCACTTCCAATGATACATCATTACATGACACTGGTAAAGGACCTATTAGCGAACCTTCCACATCAGTACCTATATCAGCGCCTGTGTCAACAACCGCATCAGTACCTTAATTAACACCAAAACAAATTCAACAAATCCTAAGTGCTTTTCCAAACAATACTACACATAACAACACTCAAATGATGACAATGACTCAAGGAGCAAGCGCTAATGTCAATAACATAGGGAAGATTTTTGTGCCCTTTCATACATCTCTGTTTCAAACAACGAGAATGAAAACATCTACAACCAATACATCTCAAGCCTATCAATATATACCACCGCCTACTGTTGATATGACCTCCACAGGGTTTTCAGCTGCACAATTTGGAGGAGGCGAAGGTTATGTACCATCGTTTGTTCCCCGAAATACTCCAAATTTCACCCAACAATTCAATGAGCTCAAAAGCATTGTACAAGGCTTACAAAATGGGGGCAAGAAGGAGTTTTCTTTTGAAGAGATTTGTCCCTATCCATTTGACAAGTCTATCACAATGAAACCATTCCCACCAAACTTTGAGATGCCCAAATTTGAGAAATACAAAGGTGAAACATGTCCTCTACATCATCTCAAAGAGTTTTACATTGCATGTCAAGAATTTTCCTATAATGAGAATTACTTAAAAAGACTCTTCACTAGGAGTCTTGGAGGCGTAGCTTTAGAATGGTTCATGACCCTTCTGATGCAGCAGTGGCAATGCGGAAGCCTTCAACAATGAGCCAATGGTGGAGTTTGAATCCTTCAACACCCCAAGGTGAGGGGTAGGTGCTAGATACCTATCACAGGTATGGTAAAAGGACTTGG